>CM067359.1:49356479-49723979 GCA_034401795.1 Chaetoderma sp. LZ-2023a
CACGACACGACGATGTTTAGGCAGCAACAGCGCCTAGTCAAATTAGTTTCAAAATAGTCAACAGCTTACCTGTATAGTTTTCTGGAAATTGATAGTCAGGGAGTTCAGCGATCGAACGATCCCAACACGATCGAGGTGGAGCGTAGCTAGAGATGGGCGGGGCATAGCTACGAATGGAACCATTGCAATGGGTTAGATCAGAAACAAACAAGTTATCTACAATGAGGAACAATATTATGAAGCTAATTCAACTGCTATAAGCTGCTGCTGCGTATCATAACAGTTTCTAGTTAGATTAACTATAAAGATGGAATGTAAATGTTTTCAATCTTTCACGTAATATTAAGTATTTTAAGTCCTGTTAATTTCGGAGACGCTATTAACAAGGGCAGGGCCGTATTTAGGGGGGGGGGCAAGCGGGGCAAAAGCCACGGGGGCCCCACAAGCATGGGGCCCCCGCAATTTAAAAATGAAAAAAAAAGAATTATGCACTTTTTTGGAAGTTATAGGAAAAAATAAACTTTATTAGCATAGAACTCTTAATCATGCATTATAATTCTATTCTAATATTTTTGGGGCCCCCAATTCTTGTTTGGTGTTCGGCAACAATGTTAATTACGAAAATGTGCAAAATAAAAAGATTTTACAACGAAAGAAAGCGCCATAATTCACCCTAAAAGTAGACTCTCTGACTGTCTCAGAGCACCTAGATGTAAACAATTTTCTGGGGGAGGACCCCCAGACCCCCCCCCCCCTAATTCTTTGCCACAGGCCCCCACATATCTAAATACGGCCCTGAACAAGGGCGCAACTACGCAGACACGGTATGGACGTCGCGAATGTTCATGTCAGTAAGTCATTCATATGATTGGCATCGACATGTCACGAGCCTTTGACAGTATCAAGCTATCAGAGATCCTTAACGTACTACATCAAGCTGGCTGTAATGACGATGAGATGCGACACCTTCGTATTATAACTCAACATTGCTGGCTGGACAGTATAATCTCCAATGATGCGCTGTGCACTATGTGAAATGCAGTCCCACTGTCCGTGAAGATGGTCAACATAGATGCTACATGTTTGACCATGTCTGCGAATCCCACAAGACACCCCTCCACAGACAGCCTTACGCCATAAGTAGCAACATCACCCAGTTAAATTAGTTCAAAATGTTCAACAGCGTACCTGTATAGAAAATGATATTCTGATAATTCAGTGTTCAAAGTATATAAACCGATCACACCATGGGCCAAAGCTTGGGCGGAGGTGAGCTATAGATTGGCTGACCATAGAGAGAGAGAAAGAGAGAGAGCGACAGGAAATTTAGAGATCTCGGTACACCGCGTCACAATGAGCGTTGCTTGTCTATATAGTTCAAGGACCAGGTGCTGGAAAAGTAATTTTCGTGATCGACCCCTGACAACATATTTTTTACACCAAAACGTCTTAGTACATACATTGGTCTCTTGCGAAATGCATGTTGCTATGTGCAACTCACACTAATTAGTGCTAATTATAGTTGATAAGATAATAATCCTAATTAACTGGGTATTATTTCGACAGACGGCAAAACACTGATAAATACGTTTAAACATACTGGAATTAGTTATAGAATTTTGTCAAACATATTTACATAGTTTGAGACAAATAAGACTAATTAGTATATTTACTTAATTAAAATAGATATTTAATGACACAATTAATTTGCGCATTCTCTTAGAATATGGTAATAAATTGTGTTTAGTTAATAATTAATACTCAGTCTAGCCTTTCTGTGATTATCATATACAAGTGAGTCCCTAAGACAAACATTTGTCTTAAAGAACTGCGATGGCTTGGGACAAAATGCACAAAATTTATAACTGACTGTATCATTAATGATTCTACTTTGTGTATTTTATATTTGAGTGCCATGTTGAACAAGTCGTGTGGTGGAGCTCGCCTTCAAAATAAATCATGCCACATAACGTATGCATTAGCTAGCATATACGTTACTGACACTATGGCATTATATCTCCATAATCGATGTACTCCTGACAAACTAACATGGTGATGGCACACGTCCTCTCTTTCTGTGATACGTCTGAATAAACTCTACAATATGTGCAAGTGCTCTCTGTTTGATTGACTTCGGCAATTTGTTGTCTTCTTTTATGTGCATTTGTTAAATCTACTCTACAATAGAAAAGACATATATTACTATTTCCAATTTTCTTCTCCTTGCCCTATACTTCTATAATATAAAATACACTATATATATATATATATATATATATATATATATATATATATATATATATATATATATATATATATATATATATATATATATATATATATATATATATATATATATATATATATATATATATATATATATATATATATATATATATATAAATATATATATATATATATATATATATGTATATATAATATATATATATATATATATATATATATATATATATATATATATATATATATATATATATATATATATATATATATATATATATATATATATATATATATATATATATATATATATATATATATGTATATATATATATATATATATATATATATGTATATATATATATATATATATATATATATATATATATATATATATATATATATATATATATATATATATATATATATATATATATATATAGAGAGAGAGAGAGAGAGAGAGAGACTGTATGGGTATACATGTGACCCTATATCTCCAACGTTTCTGTGCTTTTATATTAACACAAACAACGAGTTGTCATACATTATGTTGGCCATATGCTTCCAGTCTTTCTGAACTCGTGTAAAATAACTATACACTATTTAAATCATAACTAGCTAATATGGTGGTGGAATATTCGCTATGCTTTATAAACGTAAGCGCTGTAGCTCTCACGTACTTATCTCGTGACATGCTATCATATATACATGTAATCTTGTAAGCTTGTCAAATAAAATTTACGCTAATTACAGTTTATTTGACTAGCACAGTGGTGGTGTATCTTCTGTGTATACATACCGGGTACAGTTTTTGTGATAGTCAGAGTCACAGTGATATTTTCCACAACACACATGCAAGCGAGTAAATCTGAAATGAACATCCACCAAAAACACAACCGCTCAACCTAACGTCTTCAGTCTATCTCTCTACCTGTCTTCCACAGTAACAAATAATTCTCAGACCTACTGTGATGTGTCTGCGTGTTCAGTATGAACTATGTTTGTAAGTAAAGTAGAGGTTGCAACTTGACGACCTCCCACAATCAGTAGCGGATGGTCATTCATTTCACCTGTTGATGACCTCATCATGGCAACTAGATGGAACGAGGGTCAGTTCACCAACACCGGACACACTGACGTTAATATTTCCTTTGCCTCTCATGTTGCCTGTAATGTCACTGCTGGATTTGTCCTGAGACACACTCATCATATCACTTATGTCATTTCCTCTCGTTCTGGGTCCTTTCAGAACATACTAGCTGTTTCGAGCAATACCACCTCTAGATTAACTCTATTTGAAATGGTCATTCTGATTCTATAACTTAGCGCACGTGAAAATATGTTAAAATAAGTTATAAACCAATGACTCTCATTTATTATATTAGGTTCAGTGTCACACAAAAACTCTTCCACTTGAGGGAATCTCTAAATTTACACACTTGCTGTCTTGAGAAAATAGTATTTCTATTGTTCAAACTGATACTAAATTGTTAATCATATTACTCCAATAATAGTGTCCACTCATCGGCCAGACTCTACGTAACATGAGGAATAGTGCCAGTCAACAAATGAAAGAATAGTTGACTGAGAGACGTATTTGTACTCCAATGCAACGCTATTACCACTTTATTTGATGTAATTATGGTTATTATTGAAGTAGTTATTACTGATTTTATCACTTTTTCATTATTGACAATCTTGACCCTGTTCATTACTGCTATGCTGGTCATTAACTAAGATAACCACACATTAGCTACTCATTGAAATGTGCTTTTCGCTTAACCTATTTCTTTGTAAATTCAGCAGTAAATGTGTTAAGAGACTTGGGCAATCGGATTCTATATAACATGGGTAATTTTATGTAGAATCTGTGATATCCATCATGACGGCAATATGTCACATGATCTTCTGATTGCATAACTATATTTTTATGCATTGCTTCCAAATTAAAGTAATCATGCACCTGACTCGTTAGTCTTTGTGATTTTTGTTTTTGTCTGTAAATAAATGTTATCAATAGTTTCATTCACTTTACTGCTTGTCCAAGTCAAGAAAGAAATTAAAGGTGGTAATTCTATTTAACCTGAAATTATTATGGTTATTCTTTAGTTGACAACCCTTGATCATATGTCTAGCCTTCTGATCTCTGATACGGTGGATTAGTGTAAGCCGTCAATAGTCTTTGGCTATGTGATGGAGCAAAGCTTAGATTACAAATAAGCTTATATTAGTTATTTTGAAACTATTTAACAGATTAACATTCAAATTTGGTGACAGAGTTTGGTGGTTGACTACACAACCAGCTACCAGGTTTCGTTGGTAAGAACCCCTCGAGTTTGTGTTCCGGTGCATGCTGGTAGAATTTCTCTTGCCAATGATAGCATAGAATCGGTGGTTATGTAACAATATTTGACATATATTTGTAGGTTAATTGTAAACATACGCACGCACACACGCATGTGCACGCGCGCACGCACGCACGCACGCACGCACACACACTGCTGTTGGCAACTGATATTTTATTTGTAATTCTTCCTTATAATTCATAGTAGCAAGATTACATTGTACTGCTATAGTCATTGATGAAGATAGCAAGCTGTCAGTGGTACCGTGCAAGTTTCGTTAAAACAATATGCATACTATTCCAACACAAACCTTTCCGTAGCCATATTTATACAGTCTTGGAATGTGTCATTGAACCAAGTCTTAAATAGGTGTAGCGATTCAACTACACCGTATCTGGTTTATACGTAATAACTTGAAAGTCCCCCCCCCCCCTCTCCAACCCCACCCCCTCCCCACCCCACCGGAGTCCGGAAGTTTCAGGCTACCATCATGCGCGCGCCTAGATCTATGTTAAAGGAAATCTCACCTTATTTTATACTACCCATTCAGGTCAATTTGCCACGCATAACCATTCTCTGACATTTTTAGATTGACGCCAATTGAGGAATTCCATGCAACTGTGCTTGAAAAGGGGTGACGTATTGGAAAAAATGACAAAGACATTATGTATAAATTTATAGGTGGCCTCCCTCCTCAATTGGCATTCTTTGTTCGCGCAGCCCAAGCACAGACAATACGTGAAGTTTTGCACTTGTCAAAAATGGGCGAAGCTCATGGCTATCGCAGTATTCACGAGACAGTGGTTGAAACATATCGTGGTGCTCCAGAGGCAGTAATCAGTGCGGTATGCCAAGATGATTCTCTTAGTGTACAATTGAAGACGATATCCTGATGGCTCACAGCATTGGAGGTAAGGCCAGTAACAGACACCAATGCAGCTCAAGGGACAGATAAGCGTGCCCCCGAAATGGCAATAAATCACCTGCAGGTTATATGCTATAAATGTGATGGGCCTAATCACGTCCAACGTGTATGTAACTGGAATGGTGTTGGTCCGAAACATCCCTGGAATTTATGTCAAATGTGCAATTAGAATGGTCACCGGACAAAGGATTGTAATAGATTCCAACATGTTCCAGTTAATGTGTCACCCAGTGGATGCCAACTTTGTTACAGCTCAAATCGCACTGCCCCATCATGTGCACAGTTAAACGGCTATGGCCTGGATGTTACGCGCACCCACCAGGTCCAGTAAATAATTGTGTTGCTGTCATTCCTGATTATTGTGCGCACAATGACTTAGTTATGCGGAATCTCACTGACAGTGCAAGATCAGTTCATGATTCCAATTTTATGTACAGGTTCGTGTTGGCGACACACCAATAACCACGCTTCTTGACGCTGGAAATAGTATAAATATTATTTCTAAAGATTTTTTTAATTCGCTCCCGAAATATTATATTCATAAACTTCAACCTAATTCAAGTCATATAATACTGGCCAATAATCAGACTGTTTGTGTGTCGGCTACTGCAGAAATGGAACTATGTACATCAACTGGTAACCCTCATATTATTTTATTTTATATATTAAATGAGACATCTTCGTCCATTGATTCTTGGTGTGGATTATATGCGGTCACATAATATTGTGTTAGATTTTAGAGATAATTCACGGGCATACAATGTAAAGCGAAAGACAAAGGTAAAATGTACTAAATAATTGAATGTTATGCCTAATTCATAGTAGATGTTTTCAGATAAATTATCCAAACCATTGCAACTAGGTATGCACGGTATCTGCACTGGGGATGCGGGTTTGTCACACAAGGGTTTGCTTGTTGCCAAGGGCAGTGGTGACGTGCGAACGCTCAAACACCGTTCCCGCTAAGATACTCAATCATAGTACCCAAACTGTTTTTGTGAAGAAGGGAACCATTCTGGCAAAATTCACCTTGTGTGACAATACAGTTGACCTGATTCCGTTATCATGCGCACATGAACAATTAAGCAATGATAATATTAATAGTAATAATGATAATAGTACTACACACGCTCATATGATTTCTGATACTGTGCATGATAAAGCTTATAATAATTTCACATCATGTTTTACGCTTGAACCAGAATCGTCAACAGAGCACACTGAACAGTTGTTATATAAACATAATGATGTATTTTTAACTGATGACCATCCTGAGTTTGGTCTCACAGATGTTGTGGAACATCAAATCCATCTGAAACAGGAAGCTATTTCAAAACACCAACGGCCCTATCGCCTGCCTCCAAATAAACAGGAGGTCTTACGTCATCAACTTGATGAACTGCTTTCTAAAGGTATAATTGCCTGGGTATCAGATTCAGAAGATGTCCCAATAAGCAGTCCAATTGTACTTGTAGCTAAATGAAATATTCCCATGCTAGATCCGAATAGTGTTACAAAAGAGCAAAGCTTGTCCTCCTATAGAGTTTGTTGTGATTTTCGTTATCTAAATGGCCAGTGTCAAGATTTCAGATATGCAATTCCGGATCTCCACGAACTAACAGAATCGTTTACGCAACGTATGCCTAATTTAATTTCTTCGCTTTACATTTCCTCTGGATTCTTTCAAATGGCTATTTCCCCTGAATCTACCAAATATACAGCATTTAATACCTGTTTTGGAACTCATAAATTTCTGCGGTTACCTCAAGGGTTAAGAACAGCCCCGAATTCATTTCAGCTGCTTATGGATACAGTATTGAAAGGGTTAACATTCATTTTTGTCTTGTGCAATTTGGATGATGTGTGTGTTTTCTGAGTCATTTGATCAACACTTGTCTGATTTTAGCGATGTTTTCTGTAGACTTAGACAAGCAGGTTTGAAACGTGGTCCAGAAAAATGTAAGCTTGCACAAAACAAGTGCACATTTCTAGTCATGAAATTTCTAAAGACGACATGCGACCGCCAAGTAACAAAATTGAAATCCTTAAGAATTATGCGACACCTACAGATAGGAAGGAACTCCAATCTGTGCTTGAAATCTTTAATTGGTTTCGCAAATTCATTCCATCTTATAGTATTATTGCAAATCCTCTTTATTGTTTGTTTAAAAGGGCGTTTCTTTCCATTGGACTAGCTCATGTGATGAAAGTCTTCAGAAGCTGAAGGACGCTTTAGTAGATGCAGAGGCATTGGCTTTTCAGCAGTTTGACCATGAATTCCGTCTAGCTGGAGACACCAACAGTAAAGGCATTGGTTAAATGCTTTATCAATTTTATGACGGCATTGCACCCGTTGTCAGATTTGGGTCCAGAGGTCTTTCCAATGGGCAACAATCATATGGCCCACCAAGCTCGAATTACTAGGTTTGGTGACCAGTATATTGGACTGTGCATCATATTTACGTGGCAGACATTTCGTTGCAGAATGTGATCATCAGGCTCTACATCCTCTGTTCCAAAAACAGTTAAAAGGTGTAATTTATGAATGGTGGCTAGCTATCCTCCTCCTCCTTCCAGCGGACTAATAGCTAAATTATTCCCACTAACAGTAGGCCTAAGTGTACGTTGCGTAAAACCTGTCAGATATGGAGATAATATCCATGTAGATCCGAAGTTGTTGTCTGAATCTTCCATGTCAACTGAGTCAGAGCCATATTATAAGATCAAACGTGTGTTAGCCCAAAGAAACACCACTGATGGCATTCAGTATTTAGTTCATTTCGTTGGTGAACCATCTCAGAATGCGGTATGGTTCTCTGCTGAAAACCTCAATCCAAAGACAAAACGACATATTACTATTAGACAACCCCTAGCAGTGTAGCATAATATCAATTGCTCTCACTATCTGTGACTATATTTATAGAAGGCTGTTCATCAAAGATAAAGCAATGTGTTGACTTCATTTAATTCTGTAAATAATTGTAGAGCCATTTTTTTAAAGGAAAGATTAATCTGATCATTTTCGATGATATGTATATATAATATAGTATGTAAATCTATTTTACTTTTCATTCTTTCGCCATGTGGTTATAATTTTCAATGCATCGTCGTCGTCGTCGTCGGCGTCCTTTTCGTTCTTTTGGTGAAAGTGACCAATTTCATCCTGCATATTGATAAACAATTGTCTATGCCCTCTAGAAAATATGATGGCGATTTTGAGGACAGTTTGACTGGATGGCATTGCTACCAATAATGGTGAAACTCCTTAAACGATCCAGTGTGTTCTCAGGGCATATCAGTGAAATAAGCTTTGTGAGAATACAGGATGGAAGATGGTTAATTTTTCTGTAAACCTGGACACATCCAGCTACATGTTCCTCCAGATTTATTAATAACTAATAAGGAGAGCTGATATGATTGTTTTGGGATACGCGTTCAAATAATCAAGTAGCCTTTTGGTGTTATTTTTAATGGTTTAATATTGTCATGATTAACATATGCTTGTGAGACGATATGGAGTTATTGTTTAAAATGTGTACATGTTTATTATTATAATCATTGCTTGTAGGCGGTGGCGTAGAGATAACCCCTGCAACTGCAGGGGGTCCATGCATGAAAGGGGCCCTGTGATTACATGGAAACACATTTTTTGGAAGAGAGAGAGAGAGAGAGAGAGAGAGAGAGAGAGAGAGAGAGAGAGAGAGAGAGAGGGACGAATTGATTAGAGGAAGAGTGTAATAACACTAGAGCAACTGTGCCTACGTCCCAGTGACGCAAGTGCTGTGTTTGATTATTGGAAATGTGGTAAAACTATTGATCATGAGGTAGAGGCATGGTGTAGCACGGATCGACCGGTGCCAGCCATCCCAGCAAGGCTGGGTACAGACCCGCCATGTCGGATTCGTTCTAAAGTGCAACCACCTGGGTAGAGCAATAAGTGTATGTAAGCCCTATACGAGAGGTTTCTTGTCAAAAATTGAAACCTGAACATGCTGGATATATTCAGATGGTAGGTCTATCTCTTGCATTTGTTTTTTGTCGTGGCAATTTTTATAGCATAATTCTGCACAGTAGTGGTTTTCTGATTTACATTACAACTATAGTAATATGCTAGAGAGAGAGAGAGAGAGAGAGAGAGAGAGAGAGAGAGAGAGAGAGAGAGAGAGAGAGAGAGAGAGAGAGAGAGAGAGTAATGTGGTATTTTTGTGGTTCACTCTGCTTTTTTCCAAAACTCATATTGATACACTTGTCTGGGTGAAACCGGATTAGCCATTAGACCACTCAGCTAGTGCATCCAGATCTGTCTGCAGAGCCGCAGAGTCCTCCTCATTTAGAATCGTTCAGAAGATTTTAGTGTCACCTGCAAATAAGTATGCATCTGAGTGGACACCTTCTGGTAGATCATTAATGTATATAACGGAGAGCTGGGGGACTAGCACACTGCCTTCACAGTGCCTTGTGGTATCCCACTGTTGACGTCCATCCAATTTGATTCTTCCCCATTTATGGTAACCTGTTGCTTTCTATTACTGAGAAATTCCCTAATCCACCCACGAATTGGGTCAGAATTGGGTCCCCCTTTGGAGAGACGAGCTGCGACTATCAAGTACCTTGTAGATGTAATGCACGCGCCACAAGACGTGAGAATGGAGAGAGAGAGAGAGAGAGAGAGAGAGAGAGAGAGAATGGAGACAGAGAACCAGACAGTGAATGAGTGTCTAAGGCATTAATACAAAATGTGTCCAATATTGCCTCCTCTTGGTCTGCAAAGGGACATTATCTGTGAGAAAATTAAAGTTTTCATAATCAAATCTGTCAAACAACGGCTTGAATTACACTACTGTTTGTAGTTCGGATCGACCGGACAGGTACCGGCCATACCAGCCAATGTGGGTACGAGCCGCCCGTCCTGGATTCCTTCCCTGAACACACACCCCTGGGTAGAGCTATAAGCGTATATGAGCCTATGAGAGACATCGCATTATAAAAACGACTAAGTTTGTTAAAGCACATAGTGCGCATGCGCACACTTTGATGCTATTTTTGACAGAGCGCGTAGTTTATGACCAAGATATGATGACGCTTTTAGTGTACCGAGACGGTACAATACAATCCGTTTTAATCACCTGTTCAAGACCAAAATCCTACGGGCTTTCCAAATCTGTAAACCATTTCATACTCGGTTAAGAAATGAACGAGTTATCCACGGAAAACCCCTTTTGATTATCTTCAAAATATTGCCATGACGTCATAACCACGTGTACGCAGAACTTCTAGAATGTTCTAGAACATTCAACTGCGTTATTATTAGCTATGCGATGATTGGCTGTTGCTCGACCGATGATTGGTTGGAGCCTGCGCCTGTGACGTCATGAGTAGTATAAAAGGAGACGAGATCCAGAGCTCGAGAGCATCCTCGGCCAGGGGCCGAATAGGTTGGACCTGTGTCAGCTACGATCAGCACGACAGGCATTATGGAGATCACTTCGCTTTCTGTCGGTTTCTCTCCCGTAGCCAGCAGTAATCCAACCCAACGCACTAAAGCAATTTTGTAACTCCCGTTGCCTGCGGGAGCATTTTTGGAACTTTTTAGACATTGTTCACGAATCTATCAAGAACTAATTCGGAACACGAACTTGCGGTGAGGCCTTTCCCGGCCTGAAAATGTGATTCTACAGATGTAGAGGCAGCGATGTTCTTTGGTGGATGACTCGCCGGATCTGCCAGCCACGCCAAAAAGTGGTTATTTAATCATCCCCGCACTGATGTCGTCCAGATTTATCTAAACTTTTCGACCGCAGTCAGTAAACTTTGCCCGGTACGTCTTCAGAGCTGGCTGACGTACCCCGCACTGTTAAGCTTAGTTATGTATCTTCATCCGCATTTAACAACCCCCGCTTATGATCGGGTTGTTAGCAACTTCCATCCATACCATCGGTGTACGGGAACTTTCGTCACAGCAGTAATGTTATTGTATCTCTTGCTGACTACTCGTTAGACAATCTATAATGTGATTACAGTCCTGAGTTCGATCTGCTCCCGTCATGAGCTGCTTGCAGGAACCAGCCTACTGGAACTTTCCAGCTTCCAGGGAATGCATCAACTCACGTCAACCTAAGAATGACGTATCAATTTCAGTACCGCGATAGCCCAGATTTAAGAATGGCTACGGATTATTCAAGTAACTATACTTGCCATTTTAATTATTCCGTTAATTACATTTTTGGTAATTATATCGTATCTGTATAAACGGTCCCGATGACTAAAAGGCACCGTAACGGTCTTAGGACCGCTAGTTATAATTTCTGTATCTGTTTATAGTTATTCTTATTTTCTGTGAGGTGTTTTCGCTAACCACACTGTAGTAGGTTCCTTAAACTATACTATATATATATATATTATTCTGATCATTTCACACTGTATTGATTGTTCTTGTTAGTTTATATATGGCCAGTGGCCATATGTTCATGTTTTGTTTAATTGTAGAAAATATAGGACTGCAGTGCACGTAGGAAACACTATACAGCAACATTTATATATGCAGCACTTTCTCCCGCCACCAACAATTTTTCACTGAGGTCGCTGTCCGTGCTATAATTCTGTTTATCCCGGCATGCTACTGACTAAAAACCTTTTCTATTCAGCTCGATAGGATAGGTTTAATATGCTTAGAGACAATCTCTTCGTTAGGAAACACATAGTGTACGCCTTTTTTCCGGTAGTCGCGATAATTTAGCCCCACACTCCGACAAGGGCCTCATATTTCTAAGTTATTGTCTCTCTTCATGTTCCACTAAGCCTTATGGCTACTTAATTGTTTGGATGTCCCTGTCCGCACCATGGAATGATCCGACCCTGAGAAACTATTGGGGTTTCCGAGCGGTGATGGCCAGGGTGTGGTGTTACACACATTCCCCACGTATCCTTGGATACTCAGTAGTTTGCACCTTTGTCAATGTAGGAAAGCACTGCGAAAACATGTCTTAATTATTATTTTCTTTAATCTGCTGAACAATCCTCCCACACCGCAGTGCATAGCTGGGCAACTTGTGTTTAAACCTTAACGACAGGTTAAAAAGTTAGTTCCATAGGATCTGGTGACGGGCGAGATGCGCATCCCCACAGAATTTCGTAACAATGTTTGGGCATGATATTCAGATCTGCCACGCCCTCACGGGAAGGACATTTACGGTGGGTATTCGTCTCTCTTACCCCCACCATAACGATAGATCAGTTGCCTAAAAATGCTTTTGTGAAAAGTGACCAATGTCCTGTGACGTTTTATGTGGTTATGGAGCGAGATGTCCGGATTCTTATCCAGTTCGGAGATCTTACTAAGTAACATGTATGCACGCTGTCTTTGGTATTGATGTCTTAGGGCATCTGTTCTCAATGACAGCCGTATCTAAAAGCTAGGTAGACGCAGGCCATTTGCGGCCTAAAATAATTCTTGTCTCTAAAAACTAAATATTAGGTTAAGCATAGAAGAAGGCACGCATAAATAAAAGCGGCAACTACTAATTCAGCATACTGGCAATCCTTTGGGAATCGTTCGTCCCGTCTTCACGTAAAACAGCACGCAACCTTATAGTCATAATCTCACTAGGTATGGTCTTTTCTTTACAGCATTTTTGGTTAAATATTAGAGTGGGCCCCTTTCGACCACTACTCTTCTCCCGCTTTAAGCAATAGCAACATTTTCCCGTGATGGAGGCCCGCGCGAGGCACTTGCCTATCGCAAGGATTTAGTGATGACGGTCCATGCGAGGATAATACTCCTCACCCAAACAAGCACTAGGAGTAGTGCCAGCATGAGGCATATGATTTTCCGTTACTACAAAGATAATTTTCCTTTCAGCTTAGAGATATAATAGCTTATATTAAGTTAATTAGTTATGTCTCGTGTATGGTAGCCTCCCTTGCAGGGATACCTCTGCGGACCTACGAGTCTGTGTGGTACCTCCGGGAGCCCCACGTTTAAAAGTTCATCAGGCTGTCTCTATGTCTTGTATTTTCGTATGCTCATTATTTTTATCTAGCATACTTAATGGTCTTTTTAGGTAAAACTATTGCATAGACTTAGTTTAATTAGGTCACCAATTAAATCTTGTAAGTCCATAAATCACGAAATTGCTATGGACAGGCATACTGGTGACACAAACTCTTGGGATGAGACTGTTGTGTTTAATGTTCGCGACGATGGTCGCACGGCCCCACCGGAACGATTGAGTTCCACCGGCCTTAGGAGCCAGTCTTTGTTACCCGTAGGGCAGTATCATACGGGATCCGTCACCCAGAGACCAGAAGCTAACCAGCGTCACCATTCGTCACGCACTTGCGGCGCGGCGAGTCAACATCAGACACTGGAACGGCCTGACACTACTCCGCGAGCTACACTGTTCAGTAAACAAAATAGAGTTAGCATAATAATAAGTATGGTTTAAAGAATCTACTGATCACTACTGCTGTTGGCCAATTGCTCATCATAATTTCAAGGCCTGAATAACGATAGACTGCAAGTGGGTGTCATGCAATATGATGATATCTGTCATACGAAAACTGGTATGTGTATGTTTACTTAGCTACAATTGATCGCTAACATAAAGCAGAATGCATACGTACCGGTGAAATGTTAATGTTTTCAAACCTGTTAATAAAATTATACGCCGTCTATGAAACAGGCATGTTATTTTTGCGTTTAAGATAATAGCGCCCATATATCCTTTTGCCATACAAATGGTGGCTGAGCAAGTGCCCTGCTAATAGAGTTATCTATACTAGCTAGGGACATAGGTGGCGTTGCAATTTTGTCTAGCAGGCAGCATTCGCTCAGCCGCCATTAAGATCGTAAAAGGATAGATGATCGCTATTATCTTAAACGCAAAAATAGCATGCGTGCTTCATACCCTGCGTAGAATTTTTACGAACAGGTTTGAAAAGGGAACTGGAATTAACATTTCACTGGTATGTACGCATTCTCTTTTGTGATAGGGATCAATTGTAGCTAATTGTATGGTCACCAAACACATGGAAACAAGCAGAAAAACTTGAAAAAATTCAGAGACGAGCTAAGAAAATGGTGCCCAACTTAAAAAATCTAAGTTACTAGGCAAGATTAGAATATTTAGAACTACCAAGTCTGGTGTACAGAAGAATCAGAGGGGATCTTATAAATGTCTATAAGTACATGCATAACTGGTATACTGTAAACTCTAGAAAACCTCTCATTCCCCGTCCAAGAAAGAGAACTTGAGGTCACAAATTTACATTACTAAAACCAAGAGCAACTACATCACTCAGACAAAGCTTTTTCTCTAACCGTGTCATAGACTGGTGGAACTCCCTGATGCTTGAAGTTGTTGAAGCTTCATCTCTAAATAGTTTTAAAACCCGACTAAATAAACTATTTATTCAACATCCAGTAAACTATAATTATCGAGCTCTAAACAAACCATGTAATCAAAAAATTACTTTCAGATAATGTAGCTCATCACGAACTTTATTGAATTAGCTGATACTAGGATACACTGTCCTACAAAGCTGTACATGTTATGATTATTATGATTATTAAGTAGACATACACAGACCAGTTTCCGTATGACAGATATTGCATGTTTTCCACTTGCAGTCTATCGTTATTCAGGCCTTGCAATTATGATGAGCAATTGGCCAACAGCAGTGGTGATCAAACCGTACTTATGTTATCTATTTTGTTTTTACTGAACAGCAGTGTAATTAAAGCCTTTGTTTGACAGATTTGATTAGCAAAAATGTAATTTTCTCAGATAATGGCCATTTGTAGGCCAAGAGAAGACAATTTTTCACAAATTCTGTATTAATATTTTAGGAGAATTCGCTATCACTACACACACTCATTCACTGTCTGGTTCTCTCTCGCTATCTATTCTCACATGTCTTGTGGTGCGTGCATTACATCTACAAGGCGCTTGATAGTCGCAGCTCGTCCCTCCCAAAGGGGCATTAGCTGTAGTGGTTAAACTCCACTAGGTGCCAGAAAACAATGCATGTTACAGAAGACATTTTCTCTCTCTCTCTCTCTCTCTCTCTCTCTCTCTCCCTCTCTCTCTCTCTCTCTCTCTCTCTCTCTCTCTCGCTCTCTCACACGCGTGCACGCTCTCGCTCTATAATTGCAATGCCCCACCCCAGCATATTACTGTAGTTGTAATGTAAAAATGACAGCCTTGCGACAATGTGATGATGATGTAGTTTGCAAAAGTAACCACTGTTTTCCTGATAAATTGATATTTTTCAATTGATACATTCTAAGTCCTTGAAATACATGTAAAATTCAACATTTTCTGCAAATGGTTTGTAATATACTTCAAAGCATGGCCAATTTAAATATTGGCAGGTGTGATACTCACTTGCAAATTATTAAATAATGTTCAAAATATAGACAATCTTAGCTGCTAATTCTGACATTTTTCTGCAGAATTTTACCATTTTTTAAATGGACACTGATAAAATCTGTCGGAAATAGGTAAATTAGGTATGGAGAAAGTATGGAATTTCCGCAGAAGGCACACATGAACATCATTTTGGTGAGGAAAACATTTTTTTATTTAGATTTAGTGTTTTTACTGACGTTTCATTATGCTATGCCATTATGATGATTAAGTAAGTAGAATTGCTGATATGCACTGTATGAACGTGTTGTGCTATATTTCACGTGTTGCACGCAAGGAAGTTGCTGACGGAGAACTATTGCATGTTTCCAGTAGTGCATAGCCATCACTGAAGATGAAGCAAGTGGAAAGCTGGATGTATCTATTGATCCAGACCTCAGGGTTTATATATGGATCGTGAAAACCCTGGACAGTCATGGAATATTAAAAGTAAAATTCCAGGCCTGACAAACTTGTAAAAACTGTACTTTTTCATATAAGTCGTGGACAAGTGATGAGAAATCAGAAAACCTCTACTGTATAGAATTATGCTATAAAAATTGTCATGACAAAAAAAGAAATGCAGGCAATAGACCTACCATTTGAATGCATCGAGCATGTTTATATGTCAAATGTGTATGAACACTGTGACCATTATTACAACCACAACCAGACTGTAGTGGTCTAACTCTTGGACAGTTTCAATTTATATGTCAAGAGACCATTTTTGAAAATTTACCACTCGAATGACTGACTCTGTAACAGAACCAGTCATTCGAGTGATAAATTTTCAAAAAAGTAACCTGCAGATGGTCTCTGGTTCAGCTTTTCTTGACTACTAAATGGTTGAACATGATAAGTAATCGTTTAAAGGTAATAATTGGTCAGAAAAACGATATTTTTTAGTGTTGATTGTCCAATTGCATGGCAAGAGAAGACAACTTTTTTGAAAATTTAGCTGTGGAAAGACTATCTCGGTAGTAGAACCAGGCTTTCAAGTGCTACATTTTTTAAAGTAGTCTTGTCCTGCAAATGGGAAAGACTTGCATCGTTCAGCAAAATTAGTTTTTCTTGACTAATCTTGAAAATTGTTAAATGGTAGAACACAGGATAAGTAACCATTTAAAGGTCATAATTTGTCAGAAAAGCTAAATATTTGTGCTTATCATGTGTCCTTTTACAGGATAGGAGAAGGCTATTTTTGAAAATTTACCATTGAAATAACTCTTGGTTAGTAAGTTATTGGCTCCAGTGGTAAATTTTCTAAATTATGATCTCTGGGCCTACAAATGAACATTCATCAGGACCTATGTGACTTGGAAACTTATAAATATCAGGGGAAAAGTCAGTGCAGTGTCAGGGAATTTATTCTTCAAAGCCTCTAAGAATGGTAAACCCTGCATATTGTTATGATGGCATAATGATGTCAATGATATGATGATGTCATAATAACAATCTAAATAATAATAATAATAATGATGATAATAATGATTGTAAGAATGATGTTAATGTTTGTAATGATAATATGTACATAGTTATAGGTAAATATTTTTCATTTGAGTATCCCATATGTGACAATGTGACCTGGTTTTGTAAATAAATCGAAATTGTATTGTTATTGTAGTAATCGTATAATGATATAATGATATAACAATATAGTGACAATGATGGTAAATATATCTTTAAAAAAACAATGATAATATACACAGAAACTGTGTTTGTCCAATATCACTATCGCCAGAAATGTTTTAATTTACGCATTACAGGTATGCTTCATAATTCAATTTCAAAGCAAGCACACAGGTAGGCTGATGAATATTTTGAAATCAATATGACTTGAAGCCGCCATAGACAACATCATTTGAACCTTTGATGGTCAAGATTTGTCAAGAAAATTTTACCTATAATTTTTGTATAGTGAATGTCCATTGATTCATATGCCAAGAGCGGGCCATTTTTAAAATTACCACTAGACACGCTAGAATGCCTGGCTTGTTTAATATCGAGCCAATCATTCCAGTGGTAAATTTACAAATGGACATTCCTTCAGACCGTCAGATTTTATTTTGTCTGACTGGACCATTGAAGGGTTAACACAATATTTGTTGTTATTGCCTGTAGTATCTCGGTATCTCTGGGTCACAGTGAAACTATTGTGTATTCTTGTAAACATGCATCTAATTACCCTCGCCACGTAAGGGGAAGAGGGTATTGCGATCGAGTGTGTGTCAGGAGCTGTATCTCGAAAACTACTTATTCGCTTTGGCTCAAATTTTAGCACGTCGAAGGAACTTACCGTGCAAGAGGATTTCCAGGCATGTGTGCCGCATAAGAAACTGGGCCGCGATCGGGTCAAAGCCTGGATCTATGGATATCTCGGAAACGGCTCATACGATTTGGCTTAAGGTTTAACACTTAGGATTTCGCAACTTTCGTTATGGTCCAAAATAAATAATCTGGAAAAGGGAGGGTGAGGGTCTGGAATCTCTGATTTCTCATGTTTATCAGGTTATTATTTTTAATAAATCTATAAATTTTTCAGATCCATTTGTTTGTTCTTAAGATATTTACCAAATTCAGCCATGCATACCAAGATTAAGTACCATTTCTACTACTTCATTATGTTAAATATTTTGATACTAATCTAATTGAAAACAAAATGTTCAATAGTTATTGGGGAAAATTTGAATTTTCGCCAGTATAGTGGTTGTCTTGGTTAATCTGTAAATCTGTTTGTCTGTCGGCTTCCAGCCTTGGTTAAGTTCTTGGTAATGGTTTAAGCTCTGCATATATTGTCGTATATCAGGAACAGCTAATCATATTGAAACTAAATTTGGACACATGGTTACCTTATTGTAACTAAATTTGGACACATAGTTACCATGAGGTAGTGCAGTGAGGTCACAAGGTCAGTATCATTGTGTCCTAAAGCAATATTCAATTTTTTCTAGCTAGGTTTTTCTTAAAGTTTTCTGTAAATTAACTCTACGTATTGTCTTATGCCTCTGGATTTCTTTGCCCCATTGCACCCAAATATGGACACATGTTAATACAAGAGAATGCATAATATCGTGGTCTGGCAAGTGTGATGATGTATCCAGTCCTCAATCACACTGTCTTTAATCATAGCTTTATTAATAAATACTCATTATTCCCTTCCATGTACGTGCACATACGCAGGAATAAAATGCCAAAATTATTGCTAATATTGCGTCAGTGTACCTCTCATGTCGTGTTTCCGTATGACAATGTCAAAATGGCACATGAGAGGGAGCTGGAAGATGCAAACTAACAGTCATATTGTCTAGATGGAAGCTTTTTAAATTGGGTTTGGTGAACATAGCTATCTCGGGGTGGAGGGGGTGGGCGGGGGCACGGCACAAGACTCCCCTTGAAAGCTTGACAATTTTACTGGTTAGGTTGGATTAGCAGAAGACTGGGCATCCATTTCCCATGTTTTCGCATGATTGGTGGTTTTTGGAGGGGGGTTGGTGGTGGTTGATGAAATGGACAAGGTAATGGATGTAGCCACAATATGGCCTAACACATTTCTCACAATTGTTGCGGGTGGGTGGGTGGGGGGGGGGGTTACTTGTTTCCTGTTCCGCTGATTATATTTAAATATATCAGAATCCATTTTGAAAACAATATGACTAAACGTTATTTCAAACTATTTGGTTTTCACGGTAGCTAAATATAGAACCAGTTGAATATTTTTGAAAACATTTTGACTCTCAGGCAGCTAAAGTTTCCAATCTCAGTTTTTTAATTAGGCAGATTTCTCTCTACACTTTAACACATGGTTACCTATGGTGATAATGTTAGGCCTATATAAATGGGAGGTATGGTAAATACGAAGGTTGCTAACCATTCTGAAAATGATTTCGCTGATTCGGGTACAGATATCCCTAAAAATCGGGGATTATATAAAACAATTGCCCTTCTATATATGTTCCAACTTTAATTTTTTAAATCGTAATGAGTTTTCACTCAACAGTGGTTTGTTTGGTGTATACGTGGACATGGTATAGAGCAACAACAGTAATGAATATTGCTGACTATTTTGAAAGGAATTTCGTTGAAATCAGGGACCTACTTGAAAAATGAATTTTTAAGATGCCTGAAAATCAGGGATTATTTAAAACATAGAATACATCTATTCTATATATGTTCCAAATTTTATTTAAAGATCTCCAGTAGTTTTTACACAACAGTGGTTTTAGACATGGCATATAGCAACAACAGTAATGAATATTACTGACTATTTTGAAAGGAATTTCGTTGAAATTTATACATCTACTTGACCGATATGGCTGAAAATCAGGGATTATTTAAGACGAATACCAGTCATTGCGTACCCAAACCAAACCGTACCGGTCAATCCGTACCTAGCCTATTGGAGAATCCGTACCCTACTTTTGGATATTCCGTACCCTAAATTTGGATATTCCGTACCTAACAAAATGGATATTCCGTACCATCGTAATGGTTAATCCGTACCCATGAAGTTATAGTATGGGTGTATGACGATAGCAGCCGCCGACGAACACAGGTTTCTAACTTAACTTCCTATTTCTAACTTATCGTTCCTAGTTTTTTCAGATGACGAAGAGACGGTGGGGCCTTGCTAAAGATCGAACCCTGTTTCTGTAATTTAATTTCTGTAATCCGAATGTTTGAAATCAAAAAATACGTTTGAAACATATGAATAAATTAAATACAATCTGCTTGGTAATTTTGTATACTCTCATGATTCAGATTCATTTTTATATGTGGAAATGGGCAAAATTGACTGCCGTATGTTTGAATAAAAAATAATTTTGAATGCAAATTTGAATATAAAGTGTAAATTTATGACATACAAATATTTTAATAAGAATTAAATAGACATACTACGGAAAATGTGATTCTACAATGTTTGGAAAAGATCCATTAAAGAATTGAATCGATTTCGTCAAAAAGGATAGATTTGGAATGCACGCGATTGTACTGTACGGAATTTAAAATGAGGAAAATAAATTTGACAAACTTGAAAGAGAATTTGAATCATACAAATTTACGTCTGTTTGGCTCGAAAGACTAATACAGACTGATCAGCAATCTAAGCCCAGTGGACGTCCAGCAAGTGCGCGTGCGTTTCTATTTGCTGAAGACGTTTCTGATAGCTGATTGGCTAGAGAAATGTTCATTGCATTTGTCGAGGATATTCAGCCCAGTGTAGTGGTTTCACGCAATTAAATCTCCTAGCCTAGTTGATACAACCCTGTGGGTGCTAACAATTAAATAATCCTCGTTGGTTTTTTTACGACAAAAATTAAAATTTTGAAACCTTTCTCCCAATGAATGCCAACAACATTTAACGCACACATTGCGGTGGTTCAAACTGAATAACCATTGTTGACGGTGGTTCTTAAAGACCCCGTTCATATGTATGATGATGGTGATGATGATGATGGGGCTGTTGCTGTTTTTTAATATTAGCACATGTTCAAAGAATTCTTTATTCGACAAAAGTACTAATCCCTAAATATTATTGTTTTATTTTTGATATCTAAGGTGACACACTTGAGATTTCCTGATGGTGGTTCTATAAACATGTGCAATAGCACCTAGTGGTTCTAAAAATAAATCGGTTTGTCTGAGGAGGACCACTTAAGTTAAAGCAAAGCAGCGGGGTTGGGGTGGGGGTGGTGGGGTGGGGGACTTTCACTAGAAGAGAGCGGCGATCAGTAGGCCTACATGGTTTCGACTTCTGCAATCATTTCGACCTATCAATAATAAGGGACATTACTCCTGATAGGTTTAGTGACAATCGAAATAAACTATCCAGATTTATCTCCCTTATTAGTGTTACATCAGACGCGCGGGGATATATTAATTTTCAAGGGTTTTTTCTTTCCGTCCCGTCATGTAATAAGATGTTCTTAGTTTCAAAATAACACCTGTTTACTTTCTTTCCACCCACATTTGTTCCTAGCAGTCTAGTTGAACATCACCTACGAGATTAATGGTAGTATACATTATATATGCACAACTTGTTATATAGGCGTAGTTACAGCCGCTGCCACCACCACCACCAGCAGTGGTGACAATCATGACGGGGGATTTCAACCCATCTCGATTACAACCGCCTCCGCGGTTTTCCGGTGTGTCTATGTTCTCCCCCCAATTCGTTACAATCTGTTATAAGAGAGATAATTCGGATGCTACCGGAGGAACGAGAAGTCGAGAATGCGGTTGTAGACTTCGAAGCAGCAATATGGCAAGGCGTCCGACATGTGTTTCCTGATGTACCTCTATGCATGGGTGTGTTTTCCATTTGACACAGTCTGTATGGAGAAAGGTCCAGGAAATTGGCGTAACAATTGCATATCGCGAGGATGATGGTACGCATCAACTAATTCGAAGGCTGTTGGCGTTGCCTTTCTTACCCCACGAACAGATTGTTGACGCATTTGAACGACTGGAAAGTGTTGCGACAACGACACAATTAGTTCGCTTGTGCAACAATCTTAGAGACACTGGAAAATGTAGCGACAACACCATAATTAGTTCGCTTGTGCGCCTATCTTAGAGACACTTGTATTGTTAACCCATTATGGCCGTATCAAATTTTTTAACAGCAAAAATAAAACGTTGATTATTAAATTAGAATTCTTTGATTCTCTTGAGTTATATATTCAGCAGTATTAAAAATAATTCCCCAATACATTTTCAAATGTTCCCAATGCTTATATTGTCATCTTGCCAGAAACGTACCATTAAGAAATGGTACTTCAGGGAACAAAATCAATATTGCAGTGTGTTAGCTGCATGAAACACGCTCTGCCTTTATATCTGTAATGCATTCACCTCTAACCTATTTGGCTATTCCGTACCCACCCATTGTATATTCCGTACCAGGTACGGAATAGCAATGGATGGGTACGGAATAGCCAATAGGTAGGGTAAGGATTGTCCAAAATTAAGGTACGGATTGACCAATATCAAGGTACGGAATGACCAAAAATAGGGTACGGAATAACAGGTACGGAAATGCTAGGGTACGGTTTGACGACATACCATTTAAGACATGCCCCCCCCCCCAAAAAAAAATACAGCGCCACCTATGTCTCGAGCTAGTATGGATAACTCTATGCTCCAATCCTAATTTGCTGTGCATGCGAGTTCATTCAGTGGTTCCGCATTTTATATATAACCGTTTTCACGAGGTTTTCTTGCTTATCCTGACGCTATTTTTTATTTTGTGTTGTTAACCCACTTAAGGTTTGTTTAGTTTGTTTCTATTGTTCTTAAGTATTGAAAATTTTTGCTAGTATGAAATATCTGTCTAAGGAAGTAGTTACTATAACGCAGTATAGTGACTTACTCATATTTAACGCTAATAAATAAAATACCTAATTTCGTAAGGAAAACCGATAACTACAATAGTCCCAGAGCGTCCCTGTGCTGCGTGCAGGGTTCGCACGGTTCATGGAAATCCTGGAAAATCCTGAAATTTGCAAATCTAAATTCCAGGCCCTGTAAAAGTCATTTAAAATCGTAATTTTGGTCAGTCACAAAAAATGAAAATCTCGCTTAGAAAAAAATCTGATGGCATAAAATTTCATTTTTGAGAAAGGTGATCATACTTGGTCTGAATCGCTGAACTCCGAATTGGGGAAGTCGAGTTAGTGGGATAATTTTCATACCTACATCCACTCAGGGAAATGGAAATATTTCTGTTAATGAGAAGAGCGCACTCGGATAAAATAATTTACAATAATCAGACCATATATGATATTCGCTACAGCTAGCATTCCGTCTGTTTATCGAGTAAAAGCAATGATCATACTTAGTCCGAATTGAGGAAGTCCATTTGGAGAAACTTATATCCATAGAGGCCAAATGCACTAACTGTACTTACAAAAATGGTTGAAATATTGCCAATTTTTTTTATCTGATTGTGTGTAATAGTCATATTTGCTCTGGTATGCATTTAACAGGGTTCGCACGGGTCATGGAAATCCTGGAAAGTCATGGAATTTGAAAATCTCAATTCCAGGCCTGGAAAAGTCATGGAAATTTGTCAGTTTGATAAAAGTCATGGAAAATGATAATCTCCCTAAATAAAAATAGAATCTGATGTGAAATGGGGAAATAAAGCTCGGAAATGTATTTCCATATCTTTATCGCGGTGATCACATGATTTCATTCATTATCAAAGTCATATGTCCAACCAAAATAAAATGACCCAAAACAACGTAAGAAATAAAATGAGGTTAAATCCCTTCTTATGTTGGTAGGCCATATTAAACTCTTTTGTGATTGGAGACATTCCACTGAACTATATCTGGACTGGAAGGAGGCCTCCCAAATAAAAACGGGTTTTGTAACGCCGCGAATGTGAATATCCCAAATTAATAATAAATATGTACAGAAGAGAATGTTTTTAAAACAATTTGATCAATAAATTCACTATTTCCTACTCAGCGTATGCATTCGGCAGTAGATTTTTGTTCATTTGGGCGATTTTGTCCCGGCCGAATTGGTTACATTATGATAATTAGATGGCGACGATATCTCGGTCTCGCTAGCGTATGGAGATTCCCCTGTATATTGAACGTATTTCTTGCTCAAAGATGGTTTTATGCGTTCTATTACGGTTAAAGTATGAAATAAACTTGGTAATATTAAAAGAATAACAAGATATTTAGCCGATAAAGGACTATTATTATTTTGAATCTAGCGGTAAACTTACCAATTTTCGTTCGTCTGAAAAATATATGTTTTGCAATATTTCTAAAGTCTGATTGCGTGTTATATACATGTATAAGGCTTTTTTGGCTCATATTTTGTTAAATTTTCCCATGCGTGTTATCTATTAGTGCGCAACATATTTGCGAAAGTAACAATTTTAGGGATTGGATTTCAATTTTTTCTTGAACACCTTGTCCAAATAGAAGCCTCGGCTCTAAGCCTTAAATTAAAAAAAATATGTCAATTTGCAGACCAAGTGAAGACTATTTTATAAAAAATGTTCAACAATAATCTTCTCTTGGTCTGCAAATGGACATCTCTCAAGACCATGCGTGACAGAAGCCGGCTTTGGCTGATATGAGTGTTAAAAGGGTTAATAGATAATTTTTTGGGTCAAAATCTTTACTAGAAATGGCCATATTGCTTCTTACCATTTTGACCGATTTCAATCATGTTAGGCTGAAAGGATACTACATGTATGATCATAGGCTCTAGAACTTCCATTCAGAATTTTTATTCATCAATTTTTTATGTGAAAACCTCAGATTTTATTAAAAATGTACCAGATATTCTCACATGTTGACCCTTTGCCCTAGATAAAGTGAATTCCATATGATTCACTATATGCTGTTGAACATTTTGAAACAAATTTGACTGTCTTTGACCTACCTAGCTATTGATTCTTGGAGGTCATGGAATTTCTTAATTTTAGTCATGGAAAGTCATGGAATTTCAAATACTGAAAGGTGTACAAACCCTGAGTTATTGAACCACTATTTACTTGGATAGCAATTGTCATTACGAGCATGCACATAAACACACTGTGTCGTATACATAACTATACAAATTATATACACTTTCTCCTATTGACCCGTCCCCCTCCCTTCTCAGATCGGGTGTGGGCGTAAAATAAAAACAACACATTTATTTACAGCTATTCACATCTTGATCTTGCAGACACACATTAAAAGAATTTTTTTTTTTTATCTGAATCATCCATCATCATCCTCACGCAAACATTTACTTGCACACATGTCTTAATGATCTTTTATTGACCCACTACTTACTAACATACTTGGGTAAGATTTATGTGGTTAATGTCTAAAATATGCTTGGATAACATATGTCCTTACAAACCACGCACGCACATGAACACACTGTTTGGGGTCATGTAAAAATCAAGATACAAATCATTAACATGCTTTCATTAAAACTGCTTTCATTAAAACTTTATTTTGTACAATGTCCATAAAACCAAATTTTTACTTCGGCACTTGACTCCTGCGCATGGCAGGTGTAGCCGTCTCAAGCAACAGTCGCATGCAATTGTTGTTATCCCGTCTTGTATTTCTACATTGCAAATACTACAGACCCAAACGGTTCATTGTTTCTCAACATCTATCGTACTAGTTACCAGTGCTCCAGATAATTTTCTTCAGTTGGGAGTATGGTACTCCTTAATTTTTCAACTGACGCGTATGGCAAATTCAGGAGGAGTACAAGACTTGTTGCTGAATACTGAACAATTATATAAATAATAATAATAAGTGGTGTGGTATCCTTACCATATGAAGGTGTAACAACCAGTGCATTGTACCATCAGATCATCATGCTACAGTATGTAAGAATGATTACTGTATTGCGCGGCTGTAGTAGTAGAAATATCCTACAGCTGCAATCAGTACTTTTTCTCTTGTGACCGCTGTGTCGTACTTTAATCCTCAAATTTGTTCAAGAAAATTTCTACTTTCTCCTTCGATCAATACTCACCATTCTATTACTTCTGATATACAGCTGGCCCTGACAGCTGGCTCTAGGACTATAGACTTAGAAAGCTTTACCGACTCCTTGGAACCGGGTACTCGGCTCCCAACTGCCGAGTACCCGTCTACCATGAAGCTCATTCTTGTTTGCATAGCGACAAGCGAATACATGCTTTTTGCAGTTGGAAAGTCTTAAGATTGTTTAAGCCTAAGTCTTTTTACTGTGATTAATTGTGATAGCTTGTGCGTTCTCAAAAGGATATTTTGGATTAATATTGACGCTTCCGATGATAACCAGGTCGTATATTTCCATGTTATTCCATAGTTAAAAGACTTAGGTCTCTAAAATTTCATCTGTGTCGCATGTTCCAATTTCTAACCCCAAAGAATCTGGGACGTGTGTTAACAACGAAATATGCGAGATGATCGCCTTCCTTTAAATCCCCAACAGGTGATCGGCAGATATGAAATTAGGTGTTGACTTATCGGTGTTTTAACACGATTATCGGCTGACGTTGTTCTCCGTAAGATCCGAGCGGGTGTCGCCACACCCGTGTTTCTCGGATGTTTATGTGAAGAAAATGTTTCATTAATTCGCGCATCTGATTCTGGGTGCTGCGTACTTTAATTGATACCAGAAAAACTTTGGAATTTTCAAGTTTTGCGTGTTATCACGATCTGTTTGCAATGATCAGTGGTTTCAAAATTCTTGATTTAGATGTGTGGTCTGCGGTTTTACCGGGTGCTACAGCAGTTTGTTTACATTTTGTTGTTTCTTCACATATCGTTTTGGCCTTCGTTAGGAGTATAATTTATATTTATTAGTAAATATACCCCGAATGCTATGCGATATGATTCCTGGTTCCGTTATACATCCTTGAGGATCAGTGTATGGGTGTATTATTGCCCGCTTCGTTCTTGTCGTCATAATCAATGCGATCTTTGTTGTAACGTTGCGGGGTGGGGTGCGGGAGGGTGACAGTTAATTTATGGTCAAAATATTTGAAAATTAATTGTCTGCCTTCCATTTTTGTTTCGTTCCGCTGGCTTATTGTAGGTTTGGTTTTTATAGGCCAAGCCAGCCCCGCCATCATGTGTCGAGTGCCACATATCGTACGGGTTCTATGCAAGGACCATGTCTGTTTCCACTGTACTAAGTGTAGTCTTGACAGTAGGTGTAACGTTTGCGCTGTGTGGTCGGGCGATATGATGCTTAAGTTCCTTGCCAGAAGGACTTGGCATGGTCTGATGCGGGGTCAGGCGGTCCGAAAGTAAATCATGGAGCATCCGTTTCGGCCCGTGGGGGCATTCCATGTCTGCAACTAGAGGTGGCGGAGATGGCACCGCCGGCGTGGTTTGGTCCGGCTAGGCAAGGTGTCTTGCATAGCGTTCTGCCCACGCTGGTGTCGTCCTGCTGCCAAAAGTTGTTGGGCAGTCTCTCCCCATGTTAGATTCGGACCCTGTCCTTGGACAGGGTTCTGGACTGGCCACCGAGGGAGCCGTTTTGTACGGCCCCCTGGCAGTCCCGTCGGGCTCCGGCCTGATGGGTTCTGTGAACTTCTGTCTCTCTGCGGCCACCTCCGGGTGGCTCCACGGTTTTCCTTGTCTAGTGACGACTTCGGGGTCTGAAGATGAGGAGGCTGGGGAGGAGAGGGTGCTGCGGCCTGTGATGCCGCGGGTGGAGAGCATGGAAGTCGATTCCGTCCTGACGGAACCGTCCTCCATCTGTCTGGCCTGGCACAAGCCAGGGCAGCGGCTCCGCCCGTGGTTGAGGCCACTCCGGTACCGGGCACCGGTCCTGTGATGGTTGGTTTGCAGCCAACCAACACAGTGACGGGTGTGGCCGGCCAGGCATGGTACTCGCCTATCTTGCCTGGTCCGGCGGTCAGACATGGGGTGCCGTTGGCGCCCGTGTTTGGCCACGGTTCCTCAACCGCTACGGGTCCGCACAGTTTTCCGTGCAGGCCTACTCCATGGACTGGTGTGTTCCATGGGGTGGCGGTGGAACCGTACGGTACCGGAGTTCCTGGCATATCAGCAATGGCTCCTAGCTGGGAGGCCATTGCTGGTAGGGCCGTGAACATGTCAACGGGTGACGTGTTCACGGGAGTGTCCTCCTCGGAGACGGATTGGTCTGAGGTTGGCTTGCCAGGGTGGACCCGTCTCGTCTGTGGTTTCGACCACGGCCGAGGAGGATGTACCCCATCCATCGGTGCATTGATTAGGACGGGGATCTTGCCCGCAGCCCTGATCCAGTCTGTTGGACTGGATCCATGGTTTATGGTGTTGCTTGGTGCTATTTATAGCAAACAACGCATGAACAAGGGCCAGCTTCTTGCGGCCTCCATGGAGGTGCGGGCGAGGGGTCGTATTCCACAGGGGGAATACAACCGGTATGGTGTTGTCACCGAGGATGACCGCTGGGTACTGGGTGTCCAGAGTGCTGGAGCGGGTGGCCTCGCTCCGGCACTGGTGGACAAAGCTCAGGTACACCATAATGAAGTCCTGTCCCTGTGTGATGGGGGTGTGAGGACAGCACTGAGTGCTGTCAACCACTCTTATCGTCTTCTTCAGTCGGTGTGGGCTGAAGTGGGGGCAGGCCACCCTGTGCCACCTGTGGCGCTTTCGTGCGTTAATGACGGACTTGTGCTGTCTATGGACGCATTGGCAAGGGTGCAGGCGCGTGTGACTATGTCCAGGAGGCAGATGGTCCTTGACCATATGCGGCCAGCTACTGCCGTCAGGGAGCGTCTTCTTGGGACGCCCCTGACAGGCCGTAGCATCTTTGGTGGCCAGGCGCTGGCCATCTTGGAGGACACGGCCAGCATTGTGCAGAATCGGTTGGCGGTTTATCTGACTAGTCAGGCCGCTGATCGGGCAACCTTCAAGAAACAGAGAAAAAGCAAGGTTAAAGCATAGTGCTGCTTCTGTTTTCTGCTGGGTTTTCTCAGCCGCCTCGGCGAAGAAAGCCAAGAAGGTTGTGGGGACCTCTACCCTCCCCAATATTGCTCCTGATCGCCCGAGATGCGGGAAGGGGAGAGGTAAGTCCTCAAAGGGCAGACAGAAGGGAGCGAATCGTACCCAAGGGTACGAGGGCTCCTTTCGCATCTGCCTGGACCGCACCTGTGCGACAGGAACAGCGGTGCCAGTTAGACCGGCCCAGCCAAGACCAATATGGTTCTCTCTCTCTCTCTCTGTCTCTCATCAAGAGAGTGGGTGGGGGAGCGGATACGCGAGCCAGACACCCCCATTAGGCGTTGAGGCGTCTATAGTGGGTGGAAGGCTCATACGTTTTCGTCGAGGTTTGGAGAGGTGTGACGGCAGACAGTCTGGTCCTGGGATGGTTATCCCAGGGGTACATAACAGAGTGGTGGGACTTTCCACCACAGAATCTGTCTGGCACCTGTCTGGTCACCCGTTCAACGGGACCAGACAAGTTAGAAGCTATTAAAAACGGAGTGTCAGGTTTGCTTCTGAAGGGAGCAAACCGGAACACTCCAGGCTTCTATTCAAACATGTTCCTTGTCCCCAAGAGCACAGGGGGATGGAGACCCGTACTCAGTCTCAGGCCATTGAATTGGTTTATCCATACGCCTCAGTTTCAGATGGTAACTCCGAGGTCGGTAATGGCAGGATTGAGGAAGGGTGTGTATCGATCGATCTGAGAGATGCATGTTCCCACATTCCTATGAACGGGAGTTGTCACAGGTTTCTGAGAGTTGCGTTTCAGAATCTAGTATGGGAGTTTAAATCCTCCCATTCGGCCTGTCGACAGCTCCAAGGGGGTTTCACCAGAGTGGTCCTTGTGGTGACAGCGTTTCTCAGAAAAGAGAACGTGGCGCTTCACACCTACATAGACGATAGGCGAGGCGGTTTCTTCAGATGCTGGGCATGATGGTCTCCATGTAGCAGGTATACCCGTACACTGCTCGGATGCGAAGACCTATCCAGTTGTATCTGATGTCTCTGTGGAAACAGAGAATAGAACCCCTGTCAAAACTGGTGCCAGTTTTGGAGCCAATAATGTCGCATCTTGTATGGTGGGAAAAAGCGTCAGAATCTCCTAGTAGGAGTTTTCGCTGCACCTACCCCACCCCCAGCTGTCCGTGTACACGGATGCATCGCTGGAGGGATGGGGGCCCTACCTGGGAGAACACCAGGTCTCGGGCACATGGACTCTCCAAGAGAGCCAGCTGCATATCAATCTGTTGGATATGATGGCAGTGGAACTGGCATTGGAAAAGGTTTCTTCCAAAAGTCGGGCACGGCGATATTGATACGGTCGGACAACTCGACAGTAGTATCATACAGAAATCGCCAAGGCGAGACCAAGTCACCCACGCGATGTATCTAAGTGTGGCACTTGATTCAATGGTGCAGGAATTACTCGGTTGTTTTTAAAGCAGCTCATATTCCTGGGCGATTGAACATTCTGGCGGATGCTTTGTCGCGCAGACAGAGAATTCTGCCAACAGAATGGTCTCTCAACCCTCCAGTTCTTCACAGGATCTTCGAGCATTGGAGCAAACCCTACGTGGACTTGTTCGCCACAAGGGAAAATGCTCAAATCATGACTTATGTCTCGCCGATTACAGATCCTAATGCCGTCGATACAGACGCTCTGGCGTTAAGCTGGAGAGGGATGCACGCTTACGCGTACCCACCCACCATTCTTCTACCGAAGATATTGGTGAAGATCAGGGAGGAACCGTGCCTGGTCCTGCTGTAGCGCCATTTAGCCCAGCAGGGCGTGGTTCACGGATCTTCAAGGTCTGCGGGTGGAAAATCCAGTGCAGTTACCCGAGATGCCGAACATAATCGCCCAGGCCAAGGGACGCTTCCTACACGAGCGTCCCGAAATGTTATTGACTGCGTGGTTGTTGTCAAACAACGTTCCACGTCGGAGGGCTTTTCTCGACATGCTGCAGATTTCATCGCAGCTGCGAGAGGGAGGTCAACCTTCAAGTCATATAACAACAAGGTTAATGGATTTGCAGACTGGTGTGCGGAAAAGGGTATTGTTATTTCATTCCACTATTCAGCAAATAGCAGACTTTCTCTGTGAGCTGTTCTTTTCAGGACTAGCTCCTGTCACAATTGCTGGATACAAGTCAGCTTTGGCATCAGTTATCCCTTGTCTAGCCAACGGGATAGTCCAGAGGTGGCCCAGTTGAGTGTGATGGTGAAGGGAATGAGCAATCTCCGACTGAGACAACCGGTAGTCATTCCAGCCTGGAGTCTATCTTTAGTGCTTAATGTACTGGCCAAGCACCCTTTCGAACCGTTGCGTTCGGCTAGTCTAAAGCATTTGACTCTAAAGGCGGTCTTTCTATTGGCAGCTTCCTCAGCTAGAAGGCGCAGTGTGATCCATGCACTTTCAGCAGAGAGGGACCGATTTATTGTCTCCAGAGAGGGTCTGCATCTACTGCAGTTTATGTCAAAGATTCAATCTTTGAGATATCCCGGCAAACCGATCGTTATACCGAAACTAAGTAGGTTTGATCGTGATGCCAGTGTCTGGTGCCCAGTCCGTGCTTTGACTAAGTACAAAACAGACAGACTCGTTACGGTCGAATGATAGATATCTGTGGATCTGCCATAAGGAGCCATATGGCGCCGCATCCATGGATCCTATCTCTCGTTGGGTAGTCGATTGCATTCAGACTACCCGTGAGATTACGACTGAGCACCAAGTGCAATGCGCAAGGGCACGATGTTAGAGGAATAGCCGCCTCTTCCGCCCTTTTACAATGGTGTTCCGTTTAAGGACATCATGGCTGTTGCACAATGGCACTGGGAGTCCTCTTTCACGGATTACTATATGAGGGATGTGTCAGACTTCGCCAATCCACTCGCTTTAGCTGTTTTGAGACGATAGCTATATGACCACACTGCTCTTCTTCCTTTTTTTGGCATTTGTAAGAAAGAATTAAGGAGCAGACATGGTCGAGCGAGAGGATATCAACCAGATTGTGTCACTGATGGCCGGACAAGTGAATGGTTGGAGGCTCCAGGTCTGAAATCCAAATATCATGAGGTAATTCAGGATTGAGTGTTTTGTATTATGTCTATATATCATGATCATTCATCTTATATATTCATGCTCATTCCCAGGCTAATATATGCAAAGAGCAGTTAACCCTCTTGGCATATTTGTGTTTTCAGGCGAGATGCATGTTCGTGAGTTCTCTCCCGTAGGAGAAAAAAAGGGGGGGGGGGGAAGTGATGCGAATGTGATTCGGTTCCGTTAACTTGATGGTCCTTTTAGGTCAAGTTTAAGTCTAGCTCTTTCTCCAAGGGGCAAAAGTAGCAGTTATGGCTTGCCCCTTCCCACCAGGTTACTGACCAAATCTGGTGTATATCAGAAGTAATAGAATGGTGAGTATTGATCGAAGGAGAATGAAGGAAATTTCAACAATACTCACCATTCTATTACGGACCCAGCCCCACGGAGGCAAGCCATGAGTTTCTCTTGTTTGGTGGCTATGCAAACGATATGAGCTTCATGGTAGACGGGTACTCGGCAGTTGGGAGCCGAGTACCCGGTTCCAAGGAGTCGGTAAAGCTTTCTAAGTCTATAGTCCTAGAGCCAGCTGTCAGGGCCAGCTGTATTCAGAAGTAATAGAATGGTGAGTATTGTTAGATCTCGGAGAAAGGGAAATTGAAATTTCCTTCATTCTCAGAGAATATGTCCAGTTTTAAACCAAGAGAAAATTATTTTTTTTAAATTTATCACTGGAATGACTGACTTGACCATCGAGCCAGTCATTCCAGTGGTAAATTTCCAAAAATAGTCTTCTTGGTCTACAAATGAACATTTCTCCTTCGATCACTACTCACCATTCTATTACTTCTGATACAAGCTATCCTGGATAGCTGGGCCCTAGGACTATAGACTTAGTAAGCTCCTGGAACCGGGTACTCGGCTCCCAACTACCAAGTACCAGTTTGTCATGAAGCTCATTCTTGTTTGCATAGCAACAAGAGCTACATACTTTTAAGCAGTTGGAGTTTTCTAAGTCTCTGTGATTGTGATAGCTTTGTGTTCGCTCTCTAAGGATTATTTGGATTACCATGGAAGGAGCCGATGATAACCAGGTTGTATATTTTCATGTTATTCTATGGTTAAAAGACTTAGGTCTTCAAAATTTTGTCTGTGTCGCATGTTCCAATTTCTGACCCCGAATCTGGGACGTGTGTTAACAACGAAATATGCCAGATTGATCGCCTTCCTTTAACCCCAACAGGCAATTGGCAGATATGAAATAAGGTGTTGGCTTTACAGTGTTTAAAATCGGCTGACGTCATTCTCCGTAAGATTCGAGCGGATGATGTCACACCCGAGTTGTCTCAGATTTTTATGTGAAGAAAATGTTTCATTAATTCGCGCATCTGATTCTGGGACCTGGGTGCTGCGTATTGTATTGGTACCAGGAAAACGTTGGAATTTTCAAGTTTTGCGTGTTATCATGATCTGTTTGCAATGATAGGTGGTTTCAAAATTCTTGATTAGATGTGTGTGGTCTGTGGTTTTACCGTGTGCTACAGTTGTTTGTTTACATTTTGTTATTTCTTCACATATCGTTTTGGCCTTCGTTAGGAGTATAATTTATATTGATTAGTAAATATACCCCGAATGCGATGCGATATGGTTCCTGGTTCCGTTATACATCCTTGAGGATCAGTTTATGGGTGTATCTTGCCCGCTTCGTTCTTGTCGTCATAATCAATGCGATCTTTGCTGTAACGTTCTGGGGTGCGGGAGGGTTAACATTTAATTTATGATCAAATTATTTGTCTGCTGTCCATTCCTGTTTCGTTCCGCTTGTTTATTGTAGGTTTGTGCTTATTTATATGCCTAGCCAGCCCCGCCATCATGTGACGAGTGCAATAAATTCGTAAGGGTTCTGTTCAAGGATCATGTCTGCTTTCGTTGTACAAGTTGTAATCTTGATAATAGGTGTAACATGTACAGTGTGGTCGTCCGACATGATGGTCAAGTTCCTTGCCCAGAAGGACTTGGCAGGGTCAGGCAGTCCGAAAGTAAATCGTGGAGCGTCCGTTTTGGCCCTTGGAGGCGCTCCACATCTGCAACCCGAGGTTGCGGAGATGGCACTGCCGGCGCGGTTTCGTCCTGCTATGCAAGGCTTCTTGCATAGCGTTCTGCCTACGCAGGTGTTGTCCCTGCTTCCAAAAGTTGTAGGGCAGTCTCTTCCTGTGCTTGGTACGGACCCTGCCCGTGGACAGGGTTCTGGACTGGCCACCGAGGGAGTTGTCTCGTACGGCTCCCTGGCAGTCCCGTCGGGCTCCGGCCCGATGGGTTCTGTCTCTGCGACCACCGCCGGGTGGGCCAGTAGCAGTGACCGGTCCGTCAGGCATGGGAGCCGTCCTTCCAGTGTTTCCTCGTCTGGTGACGACATCGGAGTCTGAAGACGAGGAGGCCGAGAAGGAGAGATTGCTGCGGCCTGAGATGCCATGGGTGGAGAGCATGGAGGTCGATTCCGTCCTGGACGGAACCGCCTTCCATCTGTCTGGCCAGGACAGTGGCTCCGCCCATGGTTGAGGCCACTCCGGTACCAGCACTGGTCCTGTGATGGTTGGTTTGCCGCCAACCGACGCGGTGACGGGTGTGGCTGGCCAGGCGTGGTATACACCTATCTCGCCTAGTCCAGCGGTCAGGCATGGAGTGCCGTTGGCGCCCGTGCGTGGCCACGGTTCCTCAACCGTTACGGGTCCGCACGGTTTTCCGTGCAGACCTACTCCATGGACTGGTGTTTTCCATGGGGCAGCGGCGGAACCGTACGGTTCTAGGAGGCAGATGGTCCTTATGCGTCCGGCTACTGCTGTCAGGGAGCGTCTTCTTGGGACGCCCCTTACTGGCCCTAGCATCTTTGGTGGCCAAGCGCGGGCCAGCTTAGAAGACTGCCAGCATCGCGCAGAATCGGTTAGTGGTGAATCTGCAGCTGGAATTAGGGTGACAGGCGCACGCACTAGGGTCTGTAGCCAAGCGACTAACCGGGCATCCTAAGAAGCAGAAACGGCATAAAAGCAAGGCGAAAGCCAAGCCTAGTGCTGCTTCTGTTTCTACTGGGTCGTCTCAGCCGCCTCTGGCGAAGAAGGCCAAGAAGGTTGTTGGGGCCCTACCCACCCCAATGTTGCTCCTGATCGCCCGAGAGGCGGGAAGAGGAAGGGAAAGGGTAAGTCCTCGAAGGGCGGAAAGAAGGGAGCGGATCATACCTGAGGGTACGAGGCCTCCTTTCGTATCTGCGTGGACCGCACCTGTGTGACAGGAACGGCGGTGCCAGTTAGACCGGCCAAGCCAAGATCAAAATGGTTCTCACTCTCGTCAAGAGGGGGGGGGGGGGTGAGCGGATCGAGAGGCAGACACCCGCATTAGGCGTCAATGCATCTATAGTGGGTGGAAGGCTCATGCGTTTCGTCGAGGCTTGGCGAGGTGTGACGTCAGACAGTATGGTCCTGTGATGGTTATCCCAGGGGTACATGCCGGAGTGGTGGGGTTTTCCACCACAAAATCTGTCTTTGGCACCTGTCTGGACACCAGTCCCGAGCGAACCAGACAAGTAAGAAGCCATTCAAAACGAAGTGTCAGGTTTGCTTCTGAAGGTAGCAATAAAACCAGCAAACCAGAACACTCCAGGCTTCTATTCAAACATGTTCCTTGTCCCCAAGAGCACAAGGGGGGGGGGGGTGGTGTGGAGACCTGTACTCAATCTCGGGCCATTAAATTGGTTTATCCATACGCCTCGGTTTCAGATGGAAACTCCGAGGTCGGTAAAGGCAGGATTGAGGAAGGGAATGTGGGGTGTATCGATCGATCTGAAAGATGCATATTTCCACATTCCAATGAACAGGAGTTGTCACAGGTTTCGGAGATTTGCGTTTCAGAATCAAGTGTGGGAGTTTGTAGAAATTTGGCAGATATGATTAGGGCCTAAGGGCCATTAAAGTTTGTTCAAGAGAAGTTGATCCGTCAAAACACATGGCCACCGTGGGCCAATCAAAATATAGGATGTTTGGTTGCCATATTGTATTTTTTAATTTGATGGATTTTGAGGCCGAAATTGTTTTTATGTGTTTTTGGGTATTCTGATCTCAAATTTGTAATTTTCAAAACTGTCGGATAAATGGGTTGCTGGCCATCTTGTTGATAAAGAGCATTCTAGTGTTACATATGCAATGGCGACCGTCCGTCATCTGGCGTCCGTCAACTGTTCCTTTAAACAACTTCTCAAGAACCACTGGGCCGATTTTAATTATATTTGGCATGAAACATCCTTAGGGTATAGAGATTCAAGTTTGTGCAAACGGGACCGGTCAGCCAAAAATCCAAGATTGCAGTCTGCCAAATCGGCCGATTTTGAGAAATGTCTGAAAATCTTCTCTGAAACCGCTCAAGGCCTGAAAGGCCAAGTGAGCTTATGTCCATTGTGTATCCGTCGTCCGTCCGTCAACTTTTCCTATAAACGACGACTTCTCAAGAACCGCTTGGCCAATTTCAATTATATTTGGCAGGACGCATCCTTAGGGCATAGGGATCCAAGTTTGTTCAAATGAAGCCAATCGGCCAATTAGGCCGGTAGCCATCTTGGATTTTGGCCGATTTTTAGAAACGTCTAAAAATCTTCTCCGAAACCCTTGAGGGATTGAAGGAAACCTGATGAAATATGATCTAGGGCAAGAGCTCAACCAAATTTGTTTAAGGGAACTTAATTGGTCAAATAATTTGGCGTCCATCTTGGTTGACCTAGTTTTAGCAAAGATAACTTCTTCAGAACCGCTGAAGGGATCAAGCCAAAATTTGGCAGATATGATTAGGGACTAAGGGCCAGTAAAGTTTGTCAGGAGAAGTTGATCCGTCAAAAAACATGGCTGCCGTGGGCCAATCAAAATATAGCATGTTTGGCGGCCATATTGGATTTTTTTATTTAATGGATTTTGAGGCCGAAATTGGGTTTATATAGTTTTTTGGGTATGCTGATCTCAAATTTGCTATTTTCGAAACTTAGATAAACGGTTTGGCAGCCATCTTGGATCATTTTCCCCGCCAAAATCTCCCATACTAAAGCAGTGGGAAATTAAAAATATCTCGAGAACTGCTGGTCCAATTTCAATTATATTTGGCATGAAGCATCCTTAAGGCATAGCGATTCAAGTTTGTTCAAACGAACCCGATCGGCCAATTTGGCCGGTGACCATCTTGGATTTTTTTTTTTTTTAGAAATGTCTTTAAGGTGACAGGCTTTTAATTTTTTGACTATGCTCAACAAATCATGTCATTAAATAGATACAGTATTTTTACACCACAAGTGTAAATTTTAAAAAAGATGCGCGTGGTACAAGTGATTATTTTATGCATTTTGATGTCAGTGTAGTGAAAAACATGTATTTTCACTAATACTTTTTGGACCCATGATAAAAATACTGATTACTCATACAGAAATTATCATCGTACTAATATACGCCCACTTCCATAGCTACGCTGTTCGAGGCCATACTTGCAGACCTGTGATTTCTCGCTATGTGAAGTAACATTACGCTTAGTGGGTTGGAGGTAGCCAATCAGATTTCTGCTTCATGCGATAGGCGAGAGTTCGTCTGGCGACCTAGTTTACAATCACAATAACAACGGCGATCGCGACTCGCGAGGCTGCTGATCTGGAAAGAGACATTTACAAAAGTTTGGAATAGTTTTGCTGTAAACAAGTTATCTGAGGAACAGAAAATGTGTAGATTGGTTTTCGGTAACAAAAAACACTAGTTTGAGTTACGCACATGTGTAACTTTGTCTACTTCCTGATTTCTTATTGAGCAATCTCATTGGTGCAAGTTGACTGACCCCAGTTCATTAATATGTATGGAGCTTCGTGAACTTAGCACAAACATCAAAGGCGTGCAAGCACGGTACTCGATATGGGAACGTAGTGGGAGAGCGAGGATCGTGCAATAGGACGATGGGAAATTATGCAAATCAATAAAGTTTTTGCGTCCAACGGCATCTGCCAGTTACTGTCCTGAGTAGCATAGCAGACCCGTTGCCATAGCAATAATTTATTTCTCCCGAAGCGTAGAACCGGCATGGGGTGCTTATTGTAGCACGGATCAACCGGATGGGTACCGGCCGTCCCAGCTGAGCTGGGTATGGAACGGCCATTCCGGATTCGCTCCAAGCACGCCCCTCTGAGTAGAATGGTATGCATATATAAGCCCTGTGAGGAAGGTTTTCATTGAAAATGGCTAAGTCCGTTAAAACGCATGGTGCGCACGCGTCGGCGCTTCCCTAACAACACGTCTCAGAATTGGAAGCGAATGCATGCTTATAGTGTACCGAGTTGGTACTAGTAAATATCTTAAACTATATTATCCTCGTTATTCTTGGTACCGATCAGGACCGGAATAAAACGAGGATGACAGAACTGTTTACTATTTTAAAATCGGCCCGGAAATGGCCGAGTTATCCACCAAACTCCCGTTAAATTATTTTCAAAATATTTCTCGATGTCGTAATCGCGTGTATGCATAAATAGATAAAGAATGTGCTGTGCACATGATAGCCACGTCACCACTTCTAGCTGCACACTGATTGGCTACTGCTCGGCCGCTGATTGGCTGAGGCACCTACCTCTGACATCATGGGTAGTATAAAAGTGGTGAAAAATCAAGAATCAGTAGCATCACTGGCGTGGAAGCCGGTCCGTGCAGGACTGCTGAACCATCGGGATCAACGTGTGCAACTGCTAACCGACGGCGATTCCCGCATCATCCGGTGCCATTTGGATTTCAGTTCCTTCGTGGTGGTAAGGAGTCCTCGGCTTCCACGAGTTTTTGGGTACCCCCGGACAGCCATCTGGGGGTAAAATAACTTTTCTAGGGGAGTCTTTCCGCGGAAGGTCCGTACGGAATGTAGAGCTGGTGGTGATTCTTGGTGGATCAACCGATTTTTAGAAATGTCTAAAAATCTCCGAAACCGTTCGAGGGATCAATTCAGACCTCATGAAATATGATTAGGGCAAGTGCTGACCTAAGTTTGTTCAAGGGAACTTGATTGACGAAATGATTCAGTGGCCATCTTGGATGACCTTGTTTTCGCAAAAACGACTTCTTCCCCAGAACCACTGAAATGATCATGCCGAAATTTGTGTTCAAGAGAAGTTGGTCTGTCAAAAAACCTGGCCGCCGTGGACCAATCAATATATAGTGTTTGGCTTTTGGATTTTTTTTATTTAATGGATTTTTATGCCGAAATTGGTTTTATGTATGTTTTTGCGTATTTTGATTTCAAATTTGACATTTTCGAGACTGTCGGATAAATGGTTTTGTGGCCATCTTGGATCATTTACCCGCCAAAATCTCCCATACTAAAACAATAGGAAATTAAAAATGTATTCTCGCGCCATCTTGGATTTTGATCGATTTTTTGAAATGTCAAATCTCCAAAATCACTTTAGGATCAATTCAAAACGCATGAAATATCATCTAGGGCAAGAGCTGCACCAAGTTTGTTCATGGGAACTTGATTGGCCAAATACATTGACCACCAACTTTGATAACCTATTTTTCGCCAAAACAACTCCAGAACCACTGAGTGGATTTGGGCCGAAATTTGGGAGATATGATTAGTCACTGAGTGGCATTAAAGTTTGTTCCAAGGGAAGGAGTTACGTCGGAAACATGGCCGCAGTGGCCCAATCAAAATGTAGTGTGTTTGGTGGCCATATTGGACTTGCAAAAATGTCCACAAACTCATTTAAAAGACTCCTAAACCACCCACCAACAATTTTGACAAAAAATGCATAGTGCTCCAGCTGAGTGACACAGGCCCCTTGGGCCTCTTGTTACATTTTAGCACCTGAATGACGGTCTCGATAACAGTCAATCATTCCAGTGGTCAAATTTCATAGATATTCTTCTCTCGCCTTGTTTACAATCATGTGTTTTGCTTGCTTTTTTAGTCACTACTGAACTACTGAAAGGTTCCTCAAACTATTGAAAATCCACTACTGAAAGAGTGTGTGAAACTACTGAAACTCATGTTTTTTCACATGAAACTACTGATTGTTTGAAGGGGTGTTGGGGGTGGGTGGTGGCAGCTCTGTATTCGGCTACATTACTTTACAAATACAGTGAATCCGAAAACAGCCGAATGTCATAAAAAATAAATCATTAATTGCAATTGGTGAACTAATGTACTCATATAAATTTTTATGTTTGAGCATGTTAGATTTCTTTGACATTATTACGAAAATGATGATAATTAAAAAAACTCTTACCTTCATATCGCCAGAGAATGTCTTAAATCTCAGAATCTTGTCATCAGCTCACAAAGTCAGTTGCTATTAAATCCATACTAATCCTTATTAAATCTCTCAGATTTCTAAAAAAATATTATGGCCTGCTTCATTGTAAGACTTCTTAGAAACCTAATTCAGTAATTGTGGAAAATTTACTGAGGGACATAACGAGAATTGCCCAAGGAAAGTTGATGGAATTCTCTTCTCTTTTGCGCAATTTGTGGCATCCATCTTGGACATTATCATATTATAATTACTACCTAATGCGGCTCTCTGATTGGCTGTTTTGTAATACACCTTCGATCCCGTAAAGTTGCGAAAATTTATCGTAGTTGAATATCTTTGGATGGTCGTAAACATCTAATTTTGCGGATTTGAGCCTAGTTGTGCTAGGATTTAATTTTAAAATAACCACATTTATTGTTTTATCATTCGATCAGGATTTATTGTGAAAATCACGATTTTTTTCAACCAGCTGGTGGTATTTCTGGCTCGCCAGAATCTGCTGCGGTTGTTCGGAATCATTGGAGGATTATCCTTGCTCAACAGCAATAATGGCGCACCAATATTTGGACATGACAAATGCACAAAAGTTAAATTGATTATGTTATTGTGAGCTGTACTCAGTATACTGTAATTGCGGTAACCTTTTTGAATAAAAAAGTGGAATATTTTGAGATTTGCGCAGCAGCAATGTAACGTTAACGGTATCGAAATTTCAGTAATTTGAGATTTACTTGGTACTGTATTTCAATATTGTCACGATACCGATACTGTGCGGTAAATATGGTATATTGAACAGCTCTTCATCTAGGGACGGTATACTGAACAGCTCTTCATCTAGGGCAAGAGCTTAACCCAGTTTGTTCAAGGAAACTTGATTGGCCAAATGGTTTGACAGTCATCTTGGATGACCTAGTTTTCCTGAAAATGACCTCCAGTCCGCTGAACGGATCGGTTTGAAATTTGGGAGATATAATTTAGAAACAGATACATTAAAATTGAAGTTTATGCTTAAAGAAACATTGCCGCTGTCTACTTATAGCCGGTGATGGCCTTTCTAGTTGAAATGCCTATGTTCCAGGTGAGCGATACAGGCCCATGACATCATGGATAATAGTAGTCATGCAAAATAGAAATCTAAAATAATTGAAAATGAAAAATTTCCTCGCTCTCTACTGAAACTTCACAACCTGATTTCAGGAAACAAAATCTTTTTTACGGAAAGCTCGTTGAATTTGTTAGTTTAGGTCGGGAAAGGTCATGGTTGTCAAACACAGAAAGGTGCCCTTGCACTTCTTGTTAAACTGTATTACTGGAATGACTGGCTCGGTTATCGCGATAGTTATTCCAGTGGTAAATTTTCAAAAAGTTTTTGTCTGCAAATGGGCATTTCTCAAGACCACCTGAAGCTGGGTTTTTTTACCAGTTTAAGTATTGCATTAATTATAAAAAATTTTTCAGAATGTCTGAGCGGAGAGGAGAAGACCGTGGTAGGGGTGATTTGGCATGCAAAGTCTACGTAGGAGATTTGCCACGTGATGCTACAGAAAAAGAGATTGAGCGTACTTTTGGTTATTATGGATCGCTCAGAAGCGTCTGGGTAGCACAGAATCCTGCAGGATTTGCTTTTGTAGAGTTTGAGGATGCGCGAGATGCAGAGGATGCAGTCAGCGCACTGGATGGAACGTATGTATTGAAAACAAGGTCGATAGAATTGCTGTTACCTTGATATTTAAGCGGTGTTTCCAAAATTGGCCCACCTCATCGTGGTCACACCCCACCCCAGTTTGGTCAAGATGTTTTCAGTAGAACTAGTCATTGACGAATGTGTCCTTCAGGCACATAGTGGGGTAGGGGGTGGGTGGGTGGGTGATATAGCGATCAGCATGTCCGTCCATCTCCCCCATCTTATCAACGCAACTCATAGAGGTCTCAATGGATTAACTTAAAATTTAGTCCACATCATCAGTATCATGTGCAGATGTGCATATTCTTTTTTCGCGACCGAGAAATAGTTCATTACAGAGTTATCCCCCTTTAAATATCTTAAAGCTGATTCATAAACTGCATTGCCAATCATTTCTTGTCAACGCAACTCCTACAGTTTAGCTCGTATTCTTATGAAACTTTGTAAGTGGTATCATTACCACGTGACGGTGTGCATGTGCTATCCGTATACTTGTATGTCCATCCATCTGTCCAAAATGTATGTATGTCCGTCTCCGTCCATCTCTGACAATCATTTCTTTCCAAACGCAACTCCTAGAGGTCTCAATGGATTAACTTAGAATTTTTCAACAATATCAGGATCATGTGCAGCTGTGCATGTGCTTTTTTGGGGGATGAAAAAAATATTGATTACAGAGTTATCACCCTTTAAATATCTTAAAGGCGATACATAAACTGCATTACATTTAGTGACAAAGGAATTTAGGTTTTAAGGAGTTGCATTTTTCATTGATTAGTTTTTAGCTCACCTGGCCTGAAAGGCCAAGTGAGCTTATGCCATGGCGACCATCCGTCGGTTGTCCGTCCATCAACTTTTCCTTTAAGCGACTTCTCAAGAACCACTGGGCCGATTTCAATTATATTTGCCAGAAAGCATCCTTATGGCATAGGGATCCAAGTCTGTTCAAATGGAGCCAATTTGGCCGGCAGCCATCTTGGATTTTGGCACATTTTAGGAAACATCTTTAAATATCTCTGAAACCACTTGAATCGATTCAAAGCTCAAGGAAATGTCATCTATGGAAAGAGGTAAGCGAAGAGGGTTCAAGAAGACTTGATTGGTTCGGTGGCCATCTTGGATGACCTAGTTTTCCCAAAAATGACTTCAGAACGGCTGAAGGGATCGGGCAGAAATTTGATAGATATTATCAGGGACTAAGGGCCATTAAAGTTTGTTCAAAGGAAGTTGATCCGTCAAAAAACATGGCCGCCGTGGGGCAATCAAAATGTAGCGTGTTTGACAGCCATATTGGATTTTTTTATTTGATGGATTTTTTCAGGCCGAAATTGGTTCTATATATGGTTTTGGGTATTCTGAGCTCAAATTTGCCATTTCGAAACTGTCGGATAGATGGTTTAGCGGCCATCTTGGATTTTTTTCCCGGTAAAGGCGCCCATACTAAAGCAATGGGAAATTTAAAATGTCTTCTTCTGGAGAAAGTTCTACTAGGCCGATTTCAATTATATTTGCCAGGAAGCATCCTTAGGGAATAGGGATCCAAGTTTGTTCAAAGGAAGCCGATCGGCTAATTTGGCCAGTGGCCATCTTGGATTTCGGCAGATTTTAGGAAATGTTCTCCAAAATTGCTTGGGGAATCGATTCAAAACTTATGAAACCTCATCTAGGGAAAGATGTAAGCCAAGTTTGCTGAAGACGACTTGATTGATAGAATGGTTCGGCGGCCATCTTGGATGACCTATTTTTCCCAAAAACAACTCCAGAGCCGCTGATGGGATCAGGCCGAAATTTGGGAGATATGATCAGGGACTAAGGGCCATTAAAGTTTGTTCAAGCGAAGTTGCTCCGTAAAAAAACATGGCCACCGTGGCCCAATCAAAATGTAACCTGTTTGGTGGCCGTATTGGATTTTTTTATTTGATGGATTTTGAGGCCGAAATTGGTTCTATATACGTTTTTGGGTATTCTGAGCTTAAATTTGCAATTTTTTAAATTGTCGGATAAACAGTTTGATGGCCATCTTGGATAATTCTCTCGTCAAAAGCTCCCATCCTAAAGCAATGGGAAATTTAAAATGTCTTCTCGAGAACTACTAGGCCGATTTCAATTATGTGTGGCAGGAAGCATCCTTAGGGCATAGGGATCTAAGTTTGTTCAAATGAACCCGATCGGGCAATTTTCCTGGCAGCCATTTTGGATTTCGGCCGATTTTACGAAATGTCTTTAAAAATCTTCTTCGAAACCGCTTGGGGAATCTTCTAGGCCAAGAGGTAAGTTTGTTCAAGAGGATTTGATTGACCATCTTGGATGACCTAGTTTTCCTGAAAACGACTCCTCCAGAACCGCTGAAGGGGATCAGGCTGAAATTTGGGCGGTATGATTAAGGACTAAGGGCCATTAAGTTTGTTCAAGGGACGTTGATCCATCAAAAAAAAAAAAAAAACCCGTGCGCCATGGACCTAGGCCCTAGGGTTGCACGATTATTCACATTTCATAATCGCGATCATTTTTTTTAAATAGCGCAATCATACGATTAATCATGAACTAACTACGTCAATACGATTAATCGCGATTATTTAAATCAAAATGATCGTGGACAATTCTAAAATGAAATAATCATGTAATCGCCATGTTGAAATTTTTTATCAAGACACTTTGACGCTTGTGAAACTCTGCTCGCGTTATCAATCATGGAAACAAACATCCGGCTATCAGCCGAATGTGTGAATGATTAAATAAACTAAATAAATAACTGATTTGTTTGTATTGACGCATGATTAGTTTTAGATGAATAAAGATTGTTCACTTGGTCACTATTTGTCATTGTTGTTGTAATCACACACGCTTATCCCGCTATGCGCTAACAGTTTTCCCAAAAAAGTTCTAAAACTAATACCACGGAAATTAATGCATTTTCTCCTGTAAAAATTCTCACCGCCTACGCCTATGTTTAATGTATACCTCAAAACATCACTGGGGAAGTGAAATTATTTGATTTGAGCGCCTAAATATTGCGTATCCTTTAATAAAGGTCGTTTATTACATCAAAATTAATCCACAATTTGATATAAAATGGCGTCGCAAAAAATACAAATCACATGATTCGCCTCCAATTGAAGAGTTTATTTTAAAGCGAGTACTCGGATATAAATATTCTGGAATCAGGGACTCGGGGAATTTCTATATATTATCATTGTGCGATAGGAACTGAGTATTATACTGATCTGAAAAATGGGTACCCGTTTGATAAACTCCCGTTAGCGTATAATATCTCGCGAGAACACGCCACCTCCCATCGCAAAAGAGCCGCTGGCTCGCCAACTTAAGAAGCCGGCTATATTGTCGTTCGTAATAATTCAATTTGGGTCATTTAATGTTGATCGCCAAGTGAGCTTATGCCATGTTGTCCGTCATCCGTCAACTTTTTTAAAACGACTTCTCAAGAACCATTGGGCCAATTTCAATTATACTGTATTTAGCTGATTTGGCTAATTTGGGCAGTGACCATCTTGGATTTCGGCGGATTTTAGGAAACGTCTTTAAAAATCTTCACCGAAACCGCTGGTGGGATTGATGCAAAACTCATGAAATATGCTCTATGGCAAGAGCTGAACCAAGTTTGTTCAAGGGAACTTGATTGGTCAAATGGTTCGATGGCCATCTTGGTTGACCTTTTTTTTTATAGCGAAAACGACTTCTCCAGAACCGCTGAACCTTCCTTCATACTGAAATGTTTCTATTTCCAGGCAGCCCAATGTTTATATTTTTCATGTTTCCGGTTCAACTACATGCCTCATAAATAAATAAAAATTACCGAAACAGTAACACGTTAGTACAATTTTGAATACAATGTAAGAAATGTTCTGTTGAATACTTTGAACATAATTTGATTGGATGACATTGCTGCCTTAGATGTCTTCCAATTTACTAGTATTCGAAATATTCAACAGTACTTTATATTTTGTTTTGCATACATGTTACGCTATTTATGGGCTGTGCTTTACTGATATTGTGGGTGAGCGATACAGTCCTGTTCAACTGCATGCCAGATTTAAAAAAATTATTTCAGGGACCTGTGTGGTGAGCGTGTACGTGTAGAGCACTCGAAAGGACGGTCACGACGTGGTGGTGGGGGTGGAGGAGGATGGCGTGGCGGAGGAGGCGGGTGGGGAGGCTCTCGTGGTGGACGGCGCTTTGATCCAGATGATCGCTGCTATGAATGTGGAGGAACCGGTCATTATGCTTATGACTGTCCACGATCATCATCCTCATCAAAGCGTGGTGGTGGTGGAGGTGGAGGTGGTGGTGGCGGTCATCGAGACTCATATCGTTCAAGGTATGTTCTAAACCTCTAGTGATTATCTCTTGTTTTAGAAATTGCATGTATCGATGAAGTGAATGTCGCTTTAATTGTCTGGCTACTGCAAGCCAGCAGACAATAATTTCAATGGGCAATAAGTCTGAACCTGCTGAATATTTTGAAATCAATTTGACTGAACACTTGTGGTTGCTTTACTGCTTAGCATATTCAGCATATCCAGATTTCAACCCCATGTGAAATGTGGTGTGCAGAAATTCGGCAGGCAGGCAGACAGATGGTTAAGCGTTTGCCAAATTTGCTATAGAAGGTTATATGTTTGCTTCTGTCTGCTTTCCATTCAGTAACATAGCGATTCTCCTTCGTTCAATACTTACCATTACATTACTTATTGATAACAACCACCTTGGTGATTGTGCCCTAAGAGTCTTGGACTTTTACAGACTCCTGGAACTGGGTTCCCGCCCCAACAACTGGGTACCCGTCCCATGAACCAGCTACTCTTGTTTACATAGCTAAGCAGGAGTGACCGTCATTTTGGTTTCTCTCAAATTTCAAAGTTTTACTGTGTAATTTGTGATTAGTTTGTGCCTTAAATTCATCTATTCGCCTACTATTGGATTACTAATGGAGAGCACCACTGATGTCCAAGTTGTATATCTCTTTAAAAGTATTCTAGTTGTAGTGGAGACTAGGTCTCCAGTTTCCGTTTGTATTAAGTGCTCCATTTTTAGCTCGCCTGTCCTGAAAGGCCAAGTGAGCTTATGCTGTGGTGATCGTCCATCTGTCTGTCCTTTGTCCATCTGTCTGTCCTTTGTCCGTCAACTTTGGCTTTAAAACGTTACTCCTTAACCAATAGCCGAATCTTAACTAAATTTGTGATCGGATCCGGAACTTCCATTTGGAATTTTGATTCATAAATTTTTTTGGTCAAAATCTTAGATTTTATTAAAAATTTACCGGAAATTGTTAAATTGCTTCTTGTCCTTACCCTTGTGACTGATTTCAATCAAATTTGGCTGAAAGGATATATGGTCATAGGTTATAGAACTTGCATTCAGAATTTTGATTTGTAAATATTTTGAGTGAAAATCCTAGATTTTATTAAAAATGTACCGGAAATTAAATTGCTTCTCCTTACTCTTTTGACCGATTTCAATAAAATTTGGCTGAAAGGATCCTGTAGTCATAGGTTATATCAATCAGTCCTTCGCTTTTGTCCACTGTGTCTTGTCCTCAGCCGAAATCCTTACCTTCCTCAGGTCTATTCTTGACTTGAGTGGTGTGTCTTCTGGCATCCTTAGCACATGGCCAAATTTGACCATCTTTGCTGGGCGACTTTTACAGACAGCGGTGGCATATTACATGTCTTGTATAGTGCATTGTTGGAAAGTATGCTCTCTGGCCATCAGTGTCCAGTGATGGTGCGTAGGTGTTTGCAGTGGCAGGCGTCAAGTTTGTCTAGAGGTGCATTTGGAGCTGCCCAGCTGTTACAGTTATACATCATCAAGGATACGCAGGTTGCATTGTATAAACGTAGTCTTTTTACCATGGGCATCTTTGATCTACGAATCCATAGCTTCAAGAAGGACTGGAAAGCTATGTCCCCCATGATATAGCGTGCAGCAATGTCGGCAGTACTGCAAAGCAGTGAGCCCAGGATTTTACGTTTCATTCATGGTTTGCCGCCACGGAGTGGATCGTCATTTTCTTTAGTTTCATGCTTTGTGGATAGGTATATGTGGGTGAACTCTGTTTTGGATTCATTCATAAAGAGATTCTCAATTTTTAGTTTGCTTGCAGCTATTGGGAGAAGTTTGTCAAGGGGTTTCTTTTCCTCATCTGTAAAGTCCACATCGTCGGCATATACCATCTCTAGCGGCATGCCCAGTATTGTCGAGTTTTCCCACACGGATTTCAATGCAGCAGCCAGGTAACAGAGGAAGAGCAATGGGAATAGACCAATCCCCTGTGGGGAGCCGATTGATGTCTCAAACTCTACAGATTTCACTGACTTGACTCGTACTCTCAGCTTGGTGTCGCATTTAAGAGTCGCGTCTAATAGCGTTTCAGAATCGGGCTTGGGTACAAGTGCAAATGCATTTGCATTTAAATGCAATTATGAAATTTCTGACACATTTGCATTTGCATTTGAATCTTATGTATTTGCATTTGTATGAAAATGGTTGCATTTGCATTAGAGCTGGGCGGTATTGACATTTACATGACGGTATCGGTACCATGAAAAAATACCACGGTATACCGTCATCTGAGGTTGAGGCATGCCACAAAATTAGAACAATTTTTTTCGTTTTCTTTTCATTTCCATCTCCAATCAACGGTAAATATAGGTAAAATAAATAAATCGGCTTTCTGATTTAGAGAAGAAAAACATGGCTATTGCGACTGTTTAGTTTCACGACATAATATCATTCACGGGAATATCGGTCAAAGTGTGTGGTCGACTCGCTAACTATAACCCACTGTTTGAGACATTAGAGCGCGCTATATTCAATCTGGATTGTTCTTGCTATTAATGCGTGCAACCACCAAACGGTAAATTTTATTTTGGCAGTTGAGCGTGTTGGTAAACAGTCCAGACAAAATCCGCGAGTATTTAAACGAGGCCAGTGTTGTACTCTTTTATTTCTGTTGGAGTTGTATATTCGGTTACTCGCGAAAACAGGCCTGTACACATGCATATAACACGACATTGAATATAGCCAATTCCAAAGCTTCTGATAATTACCGAGTACCCGATGTGCAGACTCGTTACTCACCATGCTTCACATGAACAGTGGGTGTAAAAAGCTATTTCCACGAACTTCCGACGTGTAGCCAGTTGAAAAATTAATTACAAAAACTAAAACACTATAATTTTTAGGTGTCATTACTTAAACTGGATTTAATCCTTTAAGAAATTTCTTAAAACAAGCCAGAAATATTTAAAAATAATGACTTCATAGCTGCTCGTTGTTAATAAATTAGCACATGATCAAAATGGCGTGAACAAATACTACGTTTTAGTAGATTTTCATTGATAAATTCAGCATAGTAATGTATTTTCCCACGGTCTAGTTCATGAACAACCAATCAGATAGGTCTTTGCGAGGTTGCTGTTGTGGTTGAATAGCACGCAGTGTGTATGTTATTTTGTTATTCAAGCGTGTTTGTTCGGTGACAAAATGCTTGGAGTAATAAATTACAAATAATAGAAACGGGAATAGGGAATATATTATAGTGTAATTACTACCGGCGGACGGCCAGAGAATGAGTTTAGATGTTTTAAATAAAGCAATTTTACTGTGAGACTTTCAAGACGTACGTTTGACATACAATTCTGCCTGTCGTTATTTTGTAATTGACGTCTTGATGTTTGTTTTTACAACGACCCTTTCACCTCGACTCGGCTAATAGTTAGGGATGCCTGCATTTTTGGCACTATTAGCACCTATTTACCCTTGTCAAGTCAGATTTTATGGATCTATTTTTCAAATATTACTCAAACATGAACGGTATTCATGGTATTTGGAAATGTCAACGATCACGGTATCGGTTCACGGTATACCGCGGTCCTCACGGTACTACTGTCAGACCGCCCAACTCTAATTTTCAAATGCATTTGATTTATTTCAAAAGCACTATTCTCATTTTGCATTTCATTAAAAATTGATTGGAACTTGCTGCTGTTGTAAATAGCAGCCACAGCACCCAGTCAAATTAATTAAAAATTCAACCAAATTATTTGCTAAATCATAAAAATCGCATTTCTGTTGCTAGAAGTTAGAAATGTAATTCTCTGTGATTTATTAACCCATTTCACTGAATTTGTTAGCATGTAGCTATCAGCCATCAATATACCTAAATATGCAAAATCATGTATATTTTAAAATTAGTTTTGACTGAAGTCAATCTGAGATTAGCTACAGCAACATATCTCTAGTGCATAATAAATATGATCACCTTATAAATAGTAAGGAATGCGTGCCTCCATTCTCTTGTCCAATGTGTTAACCCTTTAACACATATATACAAGACCACTGAAATATCTTCTCTTGGCCTGCAAATGGTTATGTGTAAAGACCACGATAAAGGCTGGTTTTGGCCGGTTTGGGTACCGGAAAGGTTAATGACACAATTGGACTAAACCTTGTTGCTGCTTTAGTCAATATGCTGATGATTTTCAGGAACAATAATATTCATGTGATCATCTGTGTTAAAGAACCGCAATCTTTTAGCCGCAAAACACAGGTGGTCACTCGAGCACTTTTGACTGCAGTACAGTCTACTCAACCAGTACGCTATATTCTTTGTCAAGATCCTTTCAAATTAATTAGCGTGTGCTTAGTAATATATCTCTGGTTGCCCACTCTATGAATAGGGTAGCTTGTTAACTCCATTCGGTCAGAAATCTCTTAATCCATTAGGCATCAAGATTGGCCTTTTGAATGTCCATCTGCATTATATGAGAATGGAATTTTTGAAGATTTATGGCTGAAATAACTGGCTTGGTAATCGAGTTAGTCATTCCAGTGGTAAAGTTTCAAAGATTTTCTTGGAATGCAAATAGACATTTACCAAGATCAATAAATAATAGATGCTGATAATTCTGTTGACATGGGTTAATTTACTGCTCACCAATTGTGATTAGAAGCACCTGTCATTCAGCCTGACTATAAGCACATACTCAGCCATGTGTGACTAAAATGATCCAGACAAAGTTAACATTTAAACATTTTAATCAAGAAGTGCCAGAATCTGAGTTCAGGTCTTGAATAAGCTGATAAACATTTTGAAACAAATTTGACTGGAAACTGAACCACAGCTGCCAGTCAAATTATCCTAAAAATGTGTTAAATTCATACAGATATTGACTGGAACCTGGTGCTGCCATAGGCGCAGTAGCAGCTATCAATAAAATGCCGTTCAAAATATTGAACATAATATTTGATAATTATTTTGAAAGTAATTTGACTGACACATGTCGCTTCCATAGGGTGTAATGGCTATCAATGAAAAATTCAACATAATATTTAGGAATCTGAAAATTCAATGCTTTAATTGTTACCCCTTAACCCTTTAACCCTCATATCAGCAAAAAGCAGCTTCTGCAGTGGTCTTGAGATATGTTCATTTGCAAACCAAGGAAGAATATTTTTGAAAATTTACCACTAGAATGACTGACTCGATAACGGAGCCAGTCATTCTAGTGGTAAATTTTCAAAAATTGTCTTCTCTTGGTCTGCAAATAGACATTTTCTTTGAGACAATTGAGAAATTTTGAACAAATTCGAGGGTTAAAGTGTTAATGGTGAAATAAGTACTATTTTTTCATACTAAACTTCCACGTGCAGTCAGAGACTATTTTTGAAAGTTTTATACTGGAGTGACTGGTTCAATAAGCGAGAGTCATTCCAGTGGTAAAATTTCAAAAATATTCTCTTGGTTTGCAAAAAGTATTACAAAAAATATTCACTACCGGCAGATACTTAGATGGCAGATGCATACTCAGAATTTCAGTACCAGACGTGTGTCCAAATATTCAAATGCATTTGCATTTGCGCTTGCATTTGAATAAGTTGCAAACATTTGCATCTAAATGCAACAGCGCTAGGCTGCATTTGCATCATTGACAAACATTTGCATTTAAATGCAATATCCTGCACTTGGACCCAAGCCTGTTCAGAATCATGTCTGGAAGTTTGTAGTGCTTCCATTCGGCCTGTCGACAGTTCCGAGGGTCTTCACCATCACCAGAGTGGTCGTAGCGGTGACAGCATTTCTCCGCAGAGTGAACATTGTGCTTCAGACCTACATAGACAACTGGCTTCTCAAGGCGGACACGTCAGCCAGGTTAGAGATGGATACTTTTCTGACTGAAATTATTTTCAAAAATATGCGTCAATTGTTTATGGATTTATGCCCCCCCCTCCCTCCCCCCCCCCCCCCCCCCCCCCCCCTTTCGACTTAAGGAATGCGAAAAATATCAGTTTTCCCGCACTTTTCCCGAAAATCGGGGCATCGCTTTAGTATAAGGAGTTACTTATCAAGTTCGAGTTTCAGACATTTTCGTCAATTTTTCATGGAGTTATGGCCCCCTTTCAACATGGAATACGAAAAATGTTATTTTTCCGCATTTTTTTCCCGCAGTCTTTTAAGATATTATACTGAGAATTGCTACATTGCTTTGTTATGAGAAGTTACAGACCAAGTTCGAGTTTCAGGCGTATGCGTCAATTTTTTATGGAGTTATGCCCCCTTTCGACTTAAGAAATACGAAAAATATTAGCTTTCCGCAATTTTTTTGGCACTCCAAGATATTTAAGTGAAAATCGGTGCACCGCTTTAGTATAAGGACTTCAGAGCAAATTCGAGTTTCAGACATTTTCATGAATTTTTCATGGAATTTATGCATATGCCTGAAACTCGAACTTGGTCTGTAACTTCTCATAACAACGGTATGTAGCAATTCTCGGTATAATATCTTGAGACTGCGAAAAAAAGTGCGGAAAACTAATATTTTTCATATTTCACAAGTGTCAAAAGTGGGTAATGATCGAAGGAGAATGAAGGAAATTTCAATTTCCCTTTCTCCGAGACAGTACTTAGCATTACATTACGGACCATTCCTCCCAGCTCCACGGAGGCAAGTCCTGTGTCGGTCACCTTTTTGGTTTAAGCTATGCAAATAACTGGCTAGTTCATGGTCATGGGTACCCGGTTCTTGGGGCGGGTACCCGGTTCCAGGAACTGGTAAGATTTCTGTAAAAGTCCAAGACTCCTAGGCACAATCACCAAGGTGGTTGTTATCAATACGGTAATGTAATGGTAAGTATTGTTAGATCTTGGAGAAAGGGAAATTGAAATTTCCCTCTGCCTCAATATGCCTTTTGTGTATGGACATAATTCCCCTAAATCTGTGCACAAAGCAGGTTCTCTGGCTGGTAAAGCTCAAGGCGAACAACTGTGGGGCCAGTCATTCCAGTGATAAATTTTCAGAAATTGTATTCTCTTGGCCAGTAAATGGATATTCAATTGGCAGATATTACAATTATTATTAGTTGGATAATATGGACATTACTCAAGACCGTTGGAGAGGCCAGTTTTGGCAGTATCTGAGCCTAATGATAATGTAGATTACCAGCCAGAGGTGTTGTGAGCAGTGCATTATGGGAAGATATTTTCCCAAAATATGTCAGTGTGGGAAAAGTCCTATTCCCTATTATTACCATTGAAAGCTATTAACTTCATTCACCCTTTAACCTTAAATTTGTTCAAGGAAATTTCAATTTTCTCAGAATATGTCCATTTGTAGACCAAGGGATTAGTTTTGAAAATTTATCACTGGAATGACTAAGTTATCGATCCAGTCATTGCAGTTATAAATTTTCAAAAATCTTTCTTGTTCTGCAAATGGTCATTTCTCAGGACCACTGCAGAAGCCGTTTTCTGTCGGTTTCAGTGTTAAAAGGTTAAACCTCTAACCATCAAATTTGTCGAAAATTTCACTGTTCTCATAGAAGACGCCTATTTGCAGACCAAGAAAGGACATGGGCATTTATCTAGACCATTGCAAAAGATGTTTTTGTTTAGCTTAAGTCTTAAAGTATTCATGGTCAAGAAAATCAGATTGCTTCTGCAGTGGTCTTGAACAATGCACGTTATGCGGTCAAGGGTTGTTTTTTGACAATTTACCACTGAAATGGCTGTCTAGCTCGAAAACTGCATCAGTTATCGCAGTCCTTCTTGTGTTGGATTTTCAAAAATAGTTTTGGCCTGCAAATAGATATTTTCTGAGAAAAATTTTCTTGAAAAATTTGGTTAATTAAAGGGTTAATAATATGCAATGCACTCGCTACATTAACCCTTTAATCCTCAAATTTTTTCAAGAAAATTTAAAAGAAAATGCCCATTTGCAGTCCAAGATGATTATATTTTTTAATTTACTGCTGGAATGACTCAGTGAAGCCAGTCGTTCTGGTTATACATTTTCAAATATAGTCCAGTATTCAGAATGTGTTTGGCTTATTACATCTCTGCCAGATTTCCAAATTTGTGATATTAATTGATAAATAAAGTAATAAATAACCCTTTTATTTAAATGTGTGTGTGTGTTTACATCCACATAGATACACTGTTGGTTAATATGCTAACGATACCTTTCACGGGTCTGAGTAAATTTAGTTTTTAAATCGTTTAGTAGAAACTATGATTATTCTGACTAAAGTTTCCTTATGAATACATTGCAGAGATTATTGTTCGAATGAGATTTCTGCTTCTTCGTACACCTGACTACTACAATGTACTACATCTCTTCGTCCAACATCTCTGACCAATCAGCTCGCTGCTGACCACTTCTTCACTTCACTTCATAAAACACCTCACGGTCGTCCGAGCAGTCGGCTTTTAAATGACCATGTTTCGTTTCGTCTCATCTTTTTGATGACGTCATTGCATCGTCTTCAGGTTCACTCCATCCGTCTTGTGCAGATGTGAAATATAAGCCAAACATCTGCTACCACCACTACTACTACTCCTGCCCATTAACCTGCACATGTATCGTCCTCGCATTGATTTACGCCATTACGTCGTACAGTAAGTTGTCAATAAATACTCTGAAAATGAGTGCCGTGTAATAATCTATTCATGCCTACTCAAAAACTAGTGTAAGTCCTAATTATGTATGAGAACGTCAGCAGCAACATATTCAAAATCAATTCTGTTTTGATAATGTGATGTTTACTATTGTTAACCATTTAACACTCGAAGTTGTTCAAGAAAATTTTAATTTTCTCAGCAAAAATTTCTATTTGCAGACCAATAGAAGACTATTTTTGAAAATTTACCACTGGAATGACTGGCTCGGTTATCGAGCCAGTCATTCCAGTGATAAATCTTCAAAGATAATCGTAATTTTATCTGCAGATCGGCATTTCTCAAGATCACTGCTGAAGCCATTTTTGGCTGATATAAGGGCTAGAGGGTTAGGCCAATAAGTTCAATGGGCAATAACTCTGGACCTGATGAATATATTGAGAACAATGACTGAAGCTTTCAGTCAAATTATTTTCAAAATATTTAATAAGTCCAGTGAGTTAAACCCCTGTGGAAAATGTATTGATCAACTGGTCAGGAAGTCTTTGTTATGGAGCTGGATGTGTTTGATCAAAATCCGAATGTCAGTGCTGTGTTCTGCGCTGGCCTTTATACCCATGGGAAATGTAGTCGGCAGAACTTCAGCAAGCAAGCAAACAGTTAATTATACTTGTTTTTGATGGGTAAATATTTCATTTCAGAATAAGATGAGTGTGTATACATGTGTACATTTACATTGCGGTGGAGATGTCTTGTGACAGATGTATGAAGCATATAGATAGGTGGTGAAAAATCTGCTTTATTACCTTAAATACATGTAGTTTTGTCGAGACATACATTGTGAGGGGAAGATGGCTGGAGTTAGTGATCTGAATGCCATGTTGTGGCATCTGTTGTCTTGTACTTAGAGACTTATAGTTTATCACTTTAACGCTTTAACCCTCAAATTTGTTTTTAAAACTCTTAATTTTCTCATAGAAAATGTCCATTTGCAGAGCAAGAGAAGATTGTTTTTGAAAATTTACCACTGGAATGACTGGCTCGGTTATCGAAGCCAGTTATTACTGGGGCAAATGTTCAAAAATAGTTTTCTTGGTCTGAAAATTGACATTTCTCAAGACCACTACAGAAGCTGTTTTTAGCTGATGTGAGTGTTAAAGGGTTTAGGTTAAGATTGGCCGAAAAAATTTACATATTTGCTTAGTCCATTTACAGGTCAAGAAGACTATTGATGAACATTTATCACTGGAATAACTAACCAAGAATTCCAGGGCTACATTTTCAAAAATAGTATTCTTTTTGAATTGCAAATGGACACTGCTCAAGATCATTAGGCTTGGCCATAAAAGGATTAAATATATCTAACTCTTGAAGAAATAATTCTGACTTTGTTAATTTCATTGATGATTTTAGATCAAAAAGTCCTCCCGGTAGAAAGAGCTATTCGCGCAGCCGAAGCAGGAGCCAGGGCCGCAGATCACGGAGCGGGTAATTGTGAAATAATTAAAGTATATATAATTTTTCATTAGTGGACAAAGGCCCTTGTTGTACTTATTGACATACATCTTTAACCCTTTAACGACTTAAATTGATAAAAAAAACCTAAAATATTTCCTTATTAAATGTCCATTTGCAGGCCAAGAGAAGACTGTTTGAAAATTTACCACTGGAATGACTGGCTCGATTATCGAGCCAGTCATTCCAGTGGTAAATTTTCAAAAATAGTCTTCTCTTGGCCTGCAAATTGACAATCATTAAAATTACTGTAGAGGCCATTTTGGGAGGAAATCTATGAGTGCATTCCCATGTATATGATGATGCGTGCGAATTTCATCGCGAGCAACAAAAAAGATCAATGACAGATTTTGTTTTCTGGTGCGCAATGAACGCTTACACACATTATCGTGGACATGGAATTGCACTTAGATTTCCTCTTATATCGACTCAAAAATTGGTCATCGCTTAGGTGGACAACGGGCCCGGTTTCTGCTCCAAATCTCATGCGCATATAACTATATAAACATGCGAGAAAATGCTGCGGAAACGCTTAAATGGAAACCCGGCCTTAAAGATGTCTTGGATATATTAATTGGTTGAAATATCGTGCAATGGTGGCCCGAGACTGAAGAATACATTGAAATTTTGCCTACAAAACTTGAATATAACTTAGTATCGTCCGACAATAGTGTATTGTTAGCTCACCTGGCCTGAAGGCCAATTGAGCTTATGCCATGGCGGGTGTCCGTCGTTTGTCGTCCATCCGTTGTCTGTGACGTCGTGTCTTAACGGTTTGACTGATTTCAACCAAATTTGGCTTGAAGGATCCTATGCTGGTACCCTTCAGACTTTTTCAGAATTTTTATTGGTCAATTTTTGGGGGTGAAAATCTCAGAAATGGTCAAAATGCTACTCTTAGCTGCTTGACATATTTCAACAAAATTTTACTAGATGGATTTTATGGTGGTAGGCTCTAGAATGTCTATTCAGAATTTGGATTGATTTATTCTTTGGTTAAAATTTATAGATTACAGAAATACTCAAAATACTACTCCTCTAAAGCTGCTAGACATATTTCAACCCCATTTCTATGGTGGTCGGCTCTAGAATTTCTTTTCAGAATTCTGATTGATCAATTTTTTGGGTGAAAATCTCGAACTTTATGAAAATTGGCAGAAATACTAGTATTTCCCAGGGCTGTGATAAATACTGTGAAATACCGGGAAATACTCAGAAATCAGATGTCAAGTTTATATATTTCACCTCATGGATGTTTATCATGCTTAGGAAAACATTAGTAGTAAAAGAAAGCAATAGTAAATATCATCTAGTGACATATTATGCATAGGTTGTAACCCTATGCATAAGGAACATCGTCTTCTTACTGCTAAAGCAACACTACATCTGACAAAACTGAACATCCAATGAAATTCCATTATAATTTTATGAGGTGTGACTGGATCTTTGACAGTAAATCACCATCTATAGATTTGCATGAAGTTCAGTAGATCTATACAATTACCTACCCAAGAATAAAATGCTTTTACTAAGTATGTCAGAACATGCAATGTCAGGCGTGTCAAAATTTGAAATTTGCGTAACCCAAAATAGGGTTACGCTAATTTTTTTTGCGTAACCCATTTAATTTGCGTAACCCATTTTGATGGTTTATCCCCGTTAGCTCGTATCCAGAAAAAGCTTATGCAGAGGTCCATGTGCAGACCAAGAGAAGACTATTTTTTTTATTTACCACTGGAATGACTGGCTCGATAACAGAGCCAGTCATTCCAGTGATAATTTAAAAAAAATAGTCTTCTCTTGGTCTGCAAATGTGCATTTTCAGAAATTTTCTTGAACAAATATAAGCGTTAACGGGTTAATTGTTTTGTTAAGATTTAGACAGAGTACGCCCTAATAAGAGGCAAAATTTAAGTAATCAAGTTGAAACAGACTAATGGTCAGTCTAGCGTAAAATTCCTAAAAACTATAGCCTACATTGTAAATTAGAAACTCTACATGGTTGAACACTAAAATGTAAGATATTACTAAAACACTACTATAAAGTGACGCTAAAATTAAGTTTATCTTTGGCGCTGAACAACACGTGGTACATTGCCATAAATTGTCGTCAAACAAACGTATTTAGACCGAAATGTTTACTACGAATCAGATTCTACTACGCAAAAAAATAATGATGATCAGGAACCAGTAAAAACGGCTGACTACATCCATCTGTGTGTCTAAATAGCGCGACCGGTTAACTGGTCGCTCACTTGCGAGAACATTCGTCGATTTTCGCATTCCTTACTATATTATAGTGTGCATCAGTGAAAAGACTGATTTTGCACATGCAATGAACGATAGTGAATGGATGGCAGGAATGCGCACCGGGAACTAGGCAACCTAAATACTGTTAGCAGGATGTCGCTTAGATCATTTTGAAGGGGGTAAACGGCGAGCTGCAGTATTTAACAACAGTTTATGTATTTCAGATCATAACTTCTTGCCATCTTAAATGGTTACAGATCTGAAAATGGCATAATTCGACCACTTTCGGCTTAAATAAATTTAGGCGGAATGCCTAGACAATATTGAGCAATCGTCGCCTATAATATTATACATACTAAATAGTACACAATATTAGTATATAATTGAATATATACAGAATGAAATGCGTTGTCATCTCAATCAGTTAATCCCCAATGAGACACTTGTTGGCTTTCCATTGTGGGACAATATCACACCTGTGTATGAGCTGAATGTAGCAGACAGCCTAGCTCAGAGCATTGATTTACATAGAAATCTGAGGCTAACTAAATAAACAATTTGTAGACAATATGTGTACCAGCAGTTTGTTAATTTAAGCTTAAATCTCTATTTTAAATCAATATTCTGATAGGCTGAGAATTCAGGGAAGAATAATGGATTTGTATTGTATGGCACAATATGTACAGCATGTGTGTGTGTGTGTGTGTGTTGTAATATTTAAGGCGTTTATATGCTAGTTCCCAATGCTAGGGTCTAGACTCACGCCTGGCCTTTATGGTTTCTGTTGAATTCTTGTGAATTCTTGTGAATTCTTGTGACGTTGGTTTGTGCATTAGCTTGTGTCTCTCTGTGTGTGTGTGTTGATTGTTGTCTCTCGATTTTGTCTCATGTTGCTGTTCTTGTCCATGACTTTTCTGTTGCTCCTCATGCTTTGGCGTGGGTGATGGGGATGGCCTAACCTGGACCTAACGGGAGTGGGGAAGGGATGGGGGTAGGTGCTGGGTCGGGGGGGGGGGGGGGGGTAGTAGGTGCGTACGGTCTTATGACCTGATGTACCCGAGGGGGGGGGGGGGGGCTTTAGGTCAGAGACCTCCCGGCCCCTTTGGAGGGAGTGGGGAGGTTGGGGTGTGGGGTCCTGGGACCCATTTGCTCTTCTGGCCATCATCCGAGCAGGCACCAGCGCGCACTTGTTTGATTTTGATTGATTAGGTAGCCCGTATGGTGACTGTCCGTCCGAGGACGAACTCGATCAGTCATCCGGGTTGCATCCCTCCATAGTCCCATCGAAAAGTCGGAAAGATTCTAATTCTAGCAATTTTGTTTTGATTTTGTAATCCGTATGTTGCGTGGTTCCATCCGAGGACGAATCCATTCAGCATCCGGTTTACTTTGATTATGCCGAAATTTCTTGCCTACCTAACCCTAGCTCACGTTCACACAGTGATGGGCACTGTATGACGGGACCTCAATTTAAAGTCCCATCCGAGAAGACTGAGCAAATGTACAGCATGCATTGTATATCAGTTTAAGTAAACCATTCATGACATAAAAGTTTCTTAATATTATGAAACTATTTTACTGGAAGTTGTTGCTGCAGCCTCTGCTGAAAATGCCTTCGGAAAATTCCACCAGCATTGTGCAATAAATAGTAGGTTTTGTATCTGCTCTGTAGAGTTGAAAAGGTTATAGATAGGCTATGATATACCTATATTGCCAATTTCATCTCGTATGTCAACCTGTATTAAGTATAGGCCTCTATATTACACCCTCTGATTAATATATCTAAGATATTTAGTTTAAAATTTACCATTTCTCATGAGTATTGGAGTATTTCCCGCTTTTTGGAGTATTTCCCGGGGTGGTATTTTAACAGTATTTCCCACCCAGTATTTCCTGCACCAGGAAATTGCTGCCAACCCTGTCCAGCTGTCCAAAACAGCCCCCATTTGCATGACAACAGAAAGCTTTGTAAATTCCATTGGTAAATTTAAAAAGGTCATCTCTTGGTCTTCAAATGGATTCCTTTTTTTATTTTTTTTTTTACAAATCTTGACAATTAAAGGATTAATTGCTATAATATAAGTATGTAAGTAGCATATTGAGTGCTTTGAGGCTAACTGAGTTAGTCAGTCCAGCTTTTAAATTGTCAAAAACTTGTTGCAAATTGGTATTCATTCACTAATGCCAAAAGTAAAAAAATAGTTTCGTTTCCTGTAAACCTCGTGGGTGAAATTTCTTTTCTCACCTGGTCAGGAATAAAGAAATTCTGCCCAGCATAAATGTTAAATCATCCATACATTTGTAAAACTACAAGTTACAATGTTTTTCATTTGTATGCAATGTGAATCCCTTTTGCTAATTGCGGCATGAAAAACATGACAAATTTGGTAATTACAACAATATTTAATGGACATCTAGTCAAATTTCTGAAAAACAAATATTTGACCCTTTTAAAATAAATTAATAATTAAAATAGTAAATTTCCTCCATCTCTACTGAAGTCTTTTCCTCGCCCGGTTTGCAGGAAACAAAATTTTTTATGGATGGCCTAAGTGAAAAGTTATGGGAAATTTGAACAAGTCTTTCCAGAATGATGCTGATGTCAATATTCTGTCTTTTACGGTGCCAATAGCAAAGAAACTAGTGTACATTTTTCAACTATTTTTGTGGAAGATGTTGCTGTCTAGGACAGCACCATCTTTCACCAAATTTGTTGGCAAATAAACACCAGTTCATCCTTTATTTTAATTTCAAAATTAAAGATTTTGACATCCGAGTGGTAAGGGTTAAGACAGATGTTTAACCCTTTCAACACTCAGCCAAAAAAAGCTTCTTTAATGCTCTTGATAAATGTCCGTTTGCAGACCAAGAGAAAACTATTTTTTCAAATATATCACTGGAATGACTCGCTCGATAACCGAGCCTATCACTCCATTGATAAATGTAAAAAATAGTCTTCTCTTAGTCTGCAAATGGACATTTTCTGAGAAAATTTAAATTTTGAACAAATTTGTGTGTTGAATGGTTAAACAAGATGGTTTGTGTAATCTGTGCTATTTTGGTCATGCATTACCTTGAATTTTGTGTTCTGATTCTGACATACATTTACCTGTATATGTTTTACAGAGACAGAGGTGGCGTCAGTTACTAATACATTACCTACGTGATACAGTGCTGTTAGAATCGTTAATCTCTCAAGGATCTCCGCCTGTTTCTCACATTAGAATTCATCACAAGTTACAAAAGAGGCGCTATTAAATAATATCCCATAGACTTAAGAATTTACAACATAAAAATATTATATTGTGTGCCGTTTTGACCTGTACCATTAAATGGTTAACCGCGCTCCCAAGAGTAACTACACAACTATTCTCACTAACCGCTCCCAGAAGAGTAACTACACGGCTATTCTCACTAACCGCGCCCTGAAGAGTAACTACACTATTCTCACTAACCGCACCCTGAAGAGTAACTACGCGACTATTCTCACTAACCGCGCCCTGAAGAGTAACTACGCGACTATTCTCACTAACCGCACCCTGAAGAGTAACTACGCGACTATTCTCACTAACCGCGCCCTGAAGAGTAACTACGCGACTATTCTCACTATTAGCTGCCTCAGAACTGAAACCTCATTTTGCTGCCATTCGGTTGTATGTTAAGTTGTCAGGTGATTTTGAGGTGTTCAGTAATGGACCTTTCCAGTTTTGGCTATGCCCCGCACATCTCTAGCTAATCTCCACCCACACCTCGCTCGTGTTGGAATCGATCGCTCTCTGAACACCCTGACTCAATTTCCAAAAAACTACATTTAAGCTGTTGAATATTTTGAAACCAATTTGACTGGGTGCTGTTCAAATTAATTTCAAAATATTCAACAGCATGTTAATTAAATAGCAAAGAATTACAAAGACATACAATTCATACAACGTGTCGGAGTATTTGAGATCTGGTGACTGTCTATATGGAACCCTTTGTAACGTAATGATTGTGACGTCATCATACACGCACTGAGCTGATTATGACATCATACGAGGTCAGATGATAGATGGATGGATACTCTGGGAAGGTGAATTATGTAGCTAGACAAGCCACTGGAAGCGCTCGATAAACAGTTCTGCTGGATAAAGGACAAATTTAATGTATTGAACGAATTGTTTTATAGCCATCAAGTTAGTAGACAGCCGGGTCATGTCGAAGCTATCATCAGATGTGGACTCCTAATGACCAGTTACTGACAGTTGTTGTACATTTATCGGCTATATCTTGGTTCTATCCCCTGCTATTTTTTTTTTAATATTACTATGGGCTTCCACAAAATCTTGTTTAACCACTATAAATAGATTTATCTATAATGTTTTCAATGTCTGCAACATTTTACTCAGTAGTGTTATTTACCTATGCTGTCATGCGAAGAAAGCGGTAAAACTAAATAACAAATAGGAGTAAGGATATAGTTAACCTATCCAAAATTTGTTTATACTGAATCAGGCAAGATCAGCCTTTGGTGTGGTCTTTACAAATGCCCATTTGCAGGCCAAGAGAAGACGATCACTGAGCCAATGATTTCAGTAATCTTGTATTACGGGGTAAAGGGTCAACGCATTGGACAAGAGAATGGAGGCACCCATTCCTTACTATTTATAAGGTGACCATATTTATGCTACTCTAGCGATACATTGCTGTAGATTATCTCGGAAACAAATTAACTAAAATTTGTTGGCTTACTAAGATCTCAACTGACTTAAGTCAAACTAATTTCAAAATCTACATGATTTTGCATATATGTGTATATTTATGGTTGAGAGCTACATGCTAAGGAATTCAGAGTGAAATTTATGACTAAATCACAGAATTAGATTTCTAAATTTTAGCAACAGAAATCGACATTTTCATGATTTAACAAATAAGTTGTTTGAGTATTAAAATTAATTTGATTGAGTGGTGTGGCTGCTATTCACAGCAACAGCAGCAGCTAGGTTCAACGCAATTTTGAAAGGAATGCAAAATGAGAAAAGTAGTTCTTTGAGAAAAATCAAATGCAAATGCAAATACATAAGATTCAAATGTAAATGCATCAGAAATTTCAGAATTGCATTTAAATGCAAAATGCAAGTGAATTTGCACTTGTACCCAAGCCTGATACTGATATTTGTTGATATTTATCATTTTAGCATTGCATCAACTTATATAGTTATTTATAATGTTTTCAATGTCTGCAATACTTTAATAAGTAATGTTATTTACCTGTGCTGTGAAGAAAGAGGTAAATCTAAATAACAGAAATAGACAACAAGAGTTATCAGTTTTTGTTTTGGGATTCAGGATAACTAGCCGATTTATCTGAAGTCTGTTTGTACTGATATTTGTTAACATTAACCATTTTAGCACTGTCAATTTTAACTCATAGCAGCCAAAAACAGCATCTGAGGTGGTCTTGAGAAATGTCCATTTGCAGACAAAGAGAAGACTATTTTTGAAAATTTACCTCTTAAATGACTGGGTCGATAACTGAAAATTTTCAGTCTTCTCTTGGTCTGCAAATCGACATCTAAGTGAAATTTGAAATTCCATTGAACAAATTTGGGGTTTAAAGGGTTAATAGAGACAGCCATAGGAGCATCCAAAGTCTCTTGACTCTGTCCTATAAAAATGTCTCCAATTACAGATCAAGTAGATTTTTTATCTTTTTAAATTTACCATTCAGTTATCGAGCCAGTTATTCCAGTAAATTTTCAAAGACAGTTTTCTCCTGCAAATAGACATTTATCAATGCCAGTGCACAAGATGCATTGCTGCTGGCCATTAATCCTTTAGCACCCAAGTCCACCAAAAACGCTTTCTGCAGTGGTCTTGAGAAATGTCAATATAATTTGCAGACGAAGACACTATTTAAAAAAATTTAGCACTGGACTAAGTGGATCGATAACCGAGCCAGTCATTCCAGTTTCAAAAAGTCTTATTTGTCTGCAAATCGATGTTTTCTATAAAAAAAAAACTACTTGAATTTTTCTTTAGCAAATTTAATGGTTAATGGCGTAACAGGTTCAATCAAAAACAGTTGAGGCTGTTAGGTACCAACTATGGTTAGTCAATTAGATAGATGGTTTTACTTTGAGTGGGCATAGTCACCCACTACTACATGTATCATTGCAAACATTAAGAATATTGTTTTTCCATTAGTTTTAAATATTTTTACATTTGCACATTGCCATTTAGTGTCATATTTAATAAAGCTCATCAAGACTATTAAAATGTTTTAATTGTCTGTAAACAAAACTTCTGTTGTTTTCTAATACTTTATCCAGCAGTCATACACAACAATGAAAAGTATGCAATGATGAGAAACTCATTTCCCGCCCGTGAAAAGTATGAAAACTATGGAATGATGAGAAACCCATTTCCCACCTGTGACAAGTATGGAAAGTATGGAATGATGAGATACTCATTTCCCACCCGTGAAAAGTATGAAAACTATGGAATGATGAGAAACCCATTTCCCACCTGTGACAAGTATGGAATGATGAGAAACTCATTTCCCGCCCGTGACAAGTATGGAATGATGAGAAACTCATTTCCCGCCCGTGACAAGTATGGAATGATGAGGAACTCATTTCCCACCCGTGACAAGTATGAAAAGTATGGAATGATGAGAAACTCATTTCCCGCCCGTGACAAGTATGAAAAGTATGGAATGATGAGAAACTCATTTCCCACCCGTGACAAGTATGGAATGATGAGAAACTCATTTCCCGCCCGTGACAAGTATGGAATGATGAGAAACTCATTTCCCGCCCGTGACAAGTATGAAAACTATGGAATGATGAGAAACTCATTTCCCGCCCGTGACAAGTATGAAAACTATGGAATGATGAGAAACTCATTTCCCGCCCGTGACAAGTATGGAATGATGAGAAACTCATTTCCCACCCGTGACAAGTATGAAAAGTATGGAATGATGAGAAACTCATTTCCCACCCGTGACAAGTATGAAAAGTATGGAATGATGAGAAACTCATTTCCCGCCCGTGACAAGTATGGAATGATGAGAAACTCATTTCCCGCCCGTGACAAGTATGGAATGATGAGAAACTCATTTCCCACCCGTGACAAGTATGAAAAGTATGGAATGATGAGAAACCCATTTCCCGCCCGTGACAAGTATGGAATGATGAGAAACTCATTTCCCACCCGTGACAAGTATGAAAAGTATGGAATGATGAGAAACCCATTTCCCGCCCGTGACAAGTATGAAAAGTATGGAATGATGAGAAACCCATTTCCCACCCGTGACAAGTATGAAAAGTATGGAATGATGAGAAACTCATTTCCCGCCCGTGACAAGTATGAAAAGTATGGAATGATGAGAAACTCATTTCCCGCCCGTGACAAGTATGAAAAGTATGGAATGATGAGAAACGCATTTCCCACCCGTGACAAGTATGGAATGATGAGAAACTCATTTCCCGCCCGTGACAAGTATGGAATGATGAGAAACTGATTTCCCGCCTGTGAAAAGTATGGAATGATGAGAAACTCATTTCCCACCTGTGAAAAGTATGGAATGATGAGAAACTCATTTCCCACCCGTGACAAGTATGAAAAGTATGGAATGATGAGAAACTCATTTCCCGCCCGTGACAAGTATGAAAAGTATGGAATGATGAGAAACTCATTTCCCGCCCGTGACAAGTATGAAAAGTATGGAATGATGAGAAACTCATTTCCCGCCCGTGACAAGTATGGAAAGTATGGAATGATGAGAAACTCATTTCCCGCCCGTGACAAGTATGAAAAGTATGGAATGATGAGAAACTCATTTCCCGCCCGTGACAAGTATGGAATGATGAGAAACTCATTTCCCGCCCGTGACAAGTATGGAATGATGAGAAACTCATTTCCCGCCCGTGACAAGTATGAAAAGTATGGAATGATGAGAAACTCATTTCCCGCCCGTGACAAGTATGAAAAGTATGGAATGATGAGAAACTCATTTCCCGCCCGTGACAAGTATGAAAAGTATGGAATGATGAGAAACTCATTTCCCGCCCGTGACAAGTATGAAAAGTATGGAATGATGAGAAACTCATTTCCCGCCCGTGACAAGTATGAAAACTATGGAATGATGAGAAACTCATTTCCCGCCCGTGACAAGTATGGAATGATGAGAAACTCATTTCCCACCCGTGACAAGTATGAAAAGTATGGAATGATGAGAAACTCATTTCCCACCCGTGACAAGTATGAAAAGTATGGAATGATGAGAAACTCATTTCCCGCCCGTGACAAGTATGGAATGATGAGAAACTCATTTCCCGCCCGTGACAAGTATGGAATGATGAGAAACTCATTTCCCACCCGTGACAAGTATGAAAAGTATGGAATGATGAGAAACCCATTTCCCGCCCGTGACAAGTATGGAATGATGAGAAACTCATTTCCCACCCGTGACAAGTATGAAAAGTATGGAATGATGAGAAACCCATTTCCCGCCCGTGACAAGTATGAAAAGTATGGAATGATGAGAAACCCATTTCCCACCCGTGACAAGTATGAAAAGTATGGAATGATGAGAAACTCATTTCCCGCCCGTGACAAGTATGAAAAGTATGGAATGATGAGAAACTCATTTCCCGCCCGTGACAAGTATGAAAAGTATGGAATGATGAGAAACTCATTTCCCGCCCGTGACAAGTATGAAAAGTATGGAATGGTGAGAAACTCGTTTCCCGCCCGTGACAAGTATGGAAAGTATGGAATGGTGAGAAACTCATTTCCCGCCCGTGACAAGTATGGAAAGTATGGAATGGTGAGAAACTCATTTCCCGCCCGTGACAAGTATGGAATGATGAGAAACTCATTTCCCGCCCGTGACAAGTATGGAATGATGAGAAACTCATTTCCCGCCCGTGACAAGTATGAAAAGTATGGAATGGTGAGAAACTCATTTCCCGCCCGTGACAAGTATGGAATGATGAGAAACTCATTTCCCGCCCGTGACAAGTATGAAAAGTATGGAATGATGAGAAACTCATTTCCCGCCCGTGACAAGTATGAAAAGTATGGAATGATGAGAAACTCATTTCCCGCCCGTGACAAGTATGAAAACTATGGAATGATGAGAAACTCATTTCCCGCCCGTGACAAGTATGGAATGATGAGAAACTCATTTCCCACCCGTGACAAGTATGAAAAGTATGGAATGATGAGAAACTCATTTCCCACCCGTGACAAGTATGAAAAGTATGGAATGATGAGAAACTCATTTCCCGCCCGTGACAAGTATGGAATGATGAGAAACTCATTTCCCACCCGTGACAAGTATGAAAAGTATGGAATGATGAGAAACCCATTTCCCGCCCGTGACAAGTATGGAATGATGAGAAACTCATTTCCCACCCGTGACAAGTATGAAAAGTATGGAATGATGAGAAACCCATTTCCCGCCCGTGACAAGTATGAAAAGTATGGAATGATGAGAAACCCATTTCCCACCCGTGACAAGTATGAAAAGTATGGAATGATGAGAAACTCATTTCCCGCCCGTGACAAGTATGAAAAGTATGGAATGATGAGAAACTCATTTCCCGCCCGTGACAAGTATGAAAAGTATGGAATGATGAGAAACTCATTTCCCACCCGTGACAAGTATGGAATGATGAGAAACTCATTTCCCGCCCGTGACAAGTATGGAAAGTATGGAATGATGAGAAACTGATTTCCCGCCTGTGAAAAGTATGGAATGATGAGAAACTCATTTCCCGCCCGTGACAAGTATGAAAAGTATGGAATGATGAGAAACTCATTTCCCACCCGTGACAAGTATGAAAAGTATGGAATGATGAGAAACTCATTTCCCACCCGTGACAAGTATGAAAAGTATGGAATGATGAGAAACTCATTTCCCGCCCGTGACAAGTATGAAAAGTATGGAATGATGAGAAACTCATTTCCCGCCCGTGACAAGTATGAAAAGTATGGAATGGTGAGAAACTCGTTTCCCGCCCGTGACAAGTATGGAATGGTGAGAAACTCATTTCCCGCCCGTGACAAGTATGGAAAGTATGGAATGGTGAGAAACTCATTTCCCGCCCGTGACAAGTATGGAGTGGTGAGAAACTCATTTCCCGCCCGTGACAAGTATGAAAAGTATGGAATGATGAGAAACTAATTTCCCGCCTGTGACAAGTATGAAAAGTATGGAATGGTGAGAAACTCATTTCCCGCCCGTGACAAGTATGAAAAGTCTGGAATGATGAGAAACTCATTTCCCGCCCGTGACAAGTATGGAAAGTATGGAATGATGAGAAACTCATTTCCCGCCCGTGACAAGTATGGAATGAGAAACTCATTTACCGCCCGTGACAAGTATGGAATGATGAGAAACTCATTTCCCGCCCTTGACAAGTATGGAAAATGTAACATTTTCTGCTGAAAATTGGAAAAAGTATGAAAAAGTCAAATATCAGATGTGATTCCCATTTGCAAAATAATATAGATAGTATTCAAAATATTGACTATTTGTCGATATCAACTTCTAACATGACCAATTCCAACAGTTTTCTGCAAAATGTGGCAGTTTTGAAATGAATGTTGATTGACGTTTTCATAAAATGGTTCTGAAAACTGCTAAATGAGGCCTGTAAAAGATAAATGGTATTTCATTCTGCAGGCGTATAAACCCTGTTTAACCATTTACTGGCCGCATAACAATGGGAGATAACCCCAATTTAATCTAATCATTTACACTCAGTTTAACTCTGTAATGGTCAAATTTGGTCAAGAAAATTTAAATATCTGCCTATTGAATGTCCATTTGCAGGCCAAGAGAATACAATGTTTGAAAATTTATCACTGAAATGACTGGGTCAAACATTCCAGTGGTAAATTAAAAAAAGTTGTATTCTCTTGGCATGTAAATGGACATTCCACAAGACCATAACAGAGGTCAGTTTTTGGCCGGAATGACCATTAACCCTTAAACATGCATATCAGCCAAAAATGGCCTCTGCCAGTGGTCTTGAGAAATGTTCATTTGCAGACCAAGAGAAGACTATTTTTGAAAATTTACCAATGGAATGACTGGCTCGATAATCGAGCCAGTCATTCCAGTGGTAAATTTTCAAAAATAGTCTTCTCTTGGTCTGCAAATGAACATTTTCTATGAGAAAATTAAATTCTCTTGAATAAATTTGAGTGTTAAAGGTTTAATTATCTCTTGTGTTCATGAATTGTGTTACAGTACAGTTCAGAAATGACTTAACACATTTGCAAAACAAAAAATGTACCGTTGAATATTTTGAACATAATGGACCTTTCCAATCTCTAGTTAAGCTCCACCCATCCCTAGTTAAGCTCCACCAATCCCTAGTTAAGCTCCACCCATCCCTAGTTAAGCCCCACTCATCCCTAGTTAAGCCCCGCCCATCCCTAGTTAAGCTCCACCCATCCCTAGTTAAGCTCCACCCATCCCTAGTTAAGCCCCGCCCATCCCTAGTTAAGCTCCACCAATCCCTAGTTAAGCTCTACCCATCCCTAGTTAAGCTCTACCCATCCCTAGTTAAGCTCCACCCATCCCTCATTAAGCTCCACCCATCCCTCGTTAAGTTCCACCCATCCCTCGTTAAGCTCCACCCATCCCTCGTTAAACTCCACCCATCCCTAGTTAAGCTCCACCCATCCCTCGTTAAGCTCCACCCATCCCTAGTTAAGCTCCACCCATCCCTAGTTAAGCTCCACCCATCCCTAGTTAAACTCCACCCACACCTCGCTCATGTTGGAATTGATCACTCAATCACTGAACTCCAGACTATCAGTTTTCAGAAAACTACAGGTAAGCTGTTGAATATTTTGAAACTAATTGGACTGGGTGGTGTTGTTGCTAACAATTGATTTATTTCATTATAATGTCAGATATTTGAGTACCAGATCAGATCCATCCATTATTCCGGTGGCTCCTTTAGTAAGCTTAACTCTTGGTCACTGAAATTTACATTTTTAGCTCGCCAGACCTGAAAGGCCAAGTGAGCTAATGCCATGGCGACCATCCATCCGTCAACATTTCCTTTAAACCACTTCTCAAGAACCACTGGGCTGATTTCAGTTATAGCATCCTTAGGGCATTAGGGGTACAAGTTTGTTCAGACGAAGTCAACCTTGGATTTTGGTCGATTTTTAGAAACGTATAAAAAATCTTGAACCTGTGTTTGGGGCTGGAGGGGGGTGGGGGGGGGGGGGGGGGGTGTGTGTGTGTGTGTGTGTGTGGTTGACGGGATTGATGCAAACCTCATAAAAAATTACCTAGGGCGAGAGCTGAACCAAATTTGTTCAAGCAAACTTGATTGGTCAAATGTTTCAGCAGCCATCTTGGTTGACCTAGTTTAGTGAAAATTACTTCTCCAGAACTGCTGATCAGATCGGGCTGAAATTCGGCAGATGTAATTAGGGACTAAGGGCCATTAAAGTTGGTTCAAGGGAAGTTGATGCGTAAAAAAAACATGGCCGCCATGGACCAATCAAAATGTAGCGTGCTTGGTGGCCATATTGGATATCTTTATTTGATGGGTTTTGGAGCCAAAATTGGTTTTATGTAGGCGTTTGATTATTCTGATCTGAAATTTGTCATTTTCAAAACCGTTTGATAAATGGTTTGGCGGCCATCTGAGATCATTGTCCCGCCAAAAACTCCCATATGGGAGCAATGGGAAATTTTAAATGTCTTCTCAAGAACTATTTAACCTATTTCAAGTATATTTGGCAGAAAGCATCCTTAGGGCATAGAAATCCGAGTTTGTTTAATGGAAGCAGATCGGCCAATTTGGCCTGCAGCCATCTTGAATTTTGCTGATTTTTAGAAACGTCTAAAGATCTTATCGGAAACCGCAGTTGGGGATCGATTCAAAGGTCATGAAACATCCTCTGGACCAACAGTGAACCAAGTTTAAGGGAACTTGATTGGCCAAATGCTTCGGCGGGCATGTTGGATGACCTAGGTTTCGCGAAAATAACCTCCATGACTGCTGAACGGATCGGGCCTAAACGCCATTAAAATTTGTCGATACATGGAAAGTTGATACATCAAAAAAATATCAGCCATGAATCAATCAAAATTTAGCGTTTTGGCAAACATTTTCTGCGAATTTTCTAGAAAATCATAAAAAGACTACTTATTCATGGCTGGCCAGTTTTAATCAATCTTGCCCAAACCGTCTTCACAGAAATTAGATTGCTAAATTTTTTCAGTGGTCATCTCATTTTGTTCGGTTGTGCCAGTGGGCAATAATTCCAGGTGGGTGATACAGGCACCTTGGGCCTCTTGTTACGGCTATCTTGCATTTTCCAGATATCGGGGAAAACGTTAATTTTGATGCATGGATCTAATTTGGTGGCTAGGTTTTGTGTGTGCGGGCTGGGGTGAGGTGGTTGCTTCAGAACTTCTATTCAGAATTTTGATTGATCTGTATTTTGGTAACCATCTTGGACCATAAAAAAAATCAATTTGACCGGTAGTTATGGCTAATATTTAGAAACGTCTAGCACCACAGCTATTGTAGTGCTTCCACGCGACATCGCCAACATATTGGCCATTCATAGACTCGTGAATCTCATTGAATCCATTCCGATGGACCCAATTACCATCATCCATGCTGACTGGTAACCCATTTTGAATCATTGCCAGTGGATTTCTACTTTTTATGCTCCCCGAGAAAAATTTTGCGGGAGCATATAGTCGCCGCTTTGTATGTCCGTTCGTCCGTCCATTCACCATATATAAGTTTGTCTGGGGCATAGTTTCAAGACTATACCCTGCCAAAAAATATGGGGTATTATGTAATGCCACCGTCCGTCCGGGCGTGCGTGTGGGCGTGCAGAGTGGTTTCTGGATGATAACTCCGTTACCGTTTGTCAGATTGCATTGAAACTTCATAGAGTGGTTAGACTAGGTCTGGGGAAGAAACCGATCAAAATTGACAATGATCCGAAATCCAAGATGGCCGCCAGCCACCGGTGGCCATCTTGAAAATTGGTTTCCGGATGTTAACTCTGTTACCGTTTATCGCATCACTGAAACTTCATAGTGGTTGGACTAGTTCTGCGGAAGAAGCCTATTGAAATCGACAATGATCCAAACTCCAAGATGGCCGCCAGCCACCGGCGTCCATCTTGAAAATTGGTTTCCGGATGATAACTCCGTTACCGTTTATCGCATCACTTTGAAACTTCATGGAGTGGTTAGACTAGGTCTGCGGAAGAAGCCTATTGAAATCGACAATGATCCACAATCCAAGATAGCCGCCAGCCACCGGTGGCCATCTTGAAAATTGGTTTCCGGATGATAACTCTGTTACCGTTTATCGGATCGCGTTGAAACTTCATAGAGTGGTTGGACTAGGTCTGAGGAAGAAACTTATCGAAAACGACACTGATCCAAAATCCAAGATGGCGTCCAGCCACGGGCTGCCATCTTGAAAGTTGGTTTCTGGATGATATCTCCGTTACCATTTATCGGATCACTTCCTAGGGTCGTTGGAATATGTCTGGTGAAGAAACCTATCAAAATTTATGATAATCAGAAATCCAATATGGCCACCAGTCAGCGGCAGCCATCTTGAAAATTGGTTTCCAGATGCTACCTCCTTGACCATTTAGCGGATCGCTTTGACACTTAATAAGGATTACTGGTCTGAGGAAGAAATAAATAATTTCTGATAGCTGTCATTTATTATCAGAATGGCCAGGTGAGCTTATGCCATGGCGACCATCCGTCCGTCCGTCTGTCCGTCCGTCCATCAACTTTTTCCTTTAAACGACTTCTCAAGAACCCAAGAACCACTAGGCCGATATAAGTTATCTTTGGCAGGAAGTATCCTTAGGGCATAGGGATCCAAGTTTGTTCAAACGAAGCCGATCGACCAATTTGGGCGGTGGCCAATTTGGATTTCGGCCGATTTTAGGAAATGTCTAAAAATCTCCGAAACCGCTTGGTGGATCGAAGCAAATCCCATGAAATATGATCTAGGGCAAGAGCTGAACCAAGTTTGTTCAAGGGAACTTGATTGGCCAAATGGTTCAGCGGCCATTTTGGTTGACATAGTTTTAGCGAAAACGACTTCTCCAGAACCGCTGAAGGGATCAGGCTGAATTTGGCAGATATGATTAGGGACTAAAGGCCATTAAAGTTTGTTCAGGGGAAGTTAATCCGTCAAAAAAAATGGTGCCAATCAAAATACAGCATGTTTGGCGGCCATATTGGATTTTTTTATTTGATGGATTTTGAGGCTGAAATTGGTTTTATATAGTTTTTTTTGGTATTCTGATCACAAATTTGCAATTTTCAAAGCTGTCGGATAAACGGTTTGGTGGCCATCTTGGATCATTTTCCCGCCAAAAGCTCCCATACTAAAGCAATGGGAAATTTAAAATGTCTACTTTTCGAGAACTTATGGGACGATTTCAATTATATTTGACAGGAAGTATCCTTAGGTTGTAGAGATTCAAATTTGTTCAAACGAAGCCGATCGGCCGGTGGCCATCTTGATTTTTGGCCGATTTTTTGAAACGTCTAAAAATCTTCTCCGAAACCGCTTGGTGGATTGAAACAAACCCCATGAAATATGATCTAGGGCAAGAGCTGAACCAAGTTTGTTCAAGGGAACTTGATTGGTCAAATGGTTCGGCGGCCATTTTGGTTGGCCGAGTTTTAGCCAAAACAGCTCCAAAACCGCTGAAGGTATCGAAATTTGGCAGATCTAATTAGGGATTAAGGGCCATTAAAGTTTATTCAAAGGAAGTTGATCCATTAAAAAAGCATGGCCCCAGTGGGCCAATCAAAATAGAGCATGTTTGGTGGCCATATTGGATTTTTTTATTTGATGGATTTTGAAGCAAAAATTTGTTTAGTATAGGGTTATGAGTATGCTGATTCCAACCATGCCATTTCTGAATCTATCAGATAAACGGCTTGGCGGCATGTAGTAAAATTGGCATTTAGTACAGGTGGTCTTTATAGCATGTTTAACTGCATTCTAAAACCCTTGTAATCATTTGACAGAGTGACCAAACTCACTTAGCAGCAGTTGTTCACTAGTTCAAAATAATAATTTGACTGAAAGTCATTGCTGCCTTAGAATGCAACAACTTTCTGTCAAATAAATATCAAAATATTCAAAGTCATATATGTCAGCATACACAATACATATCTTAGATATTTAGCCAGCATAGGAAAACATTTAATCTTGTAATTTAAAACCACAACTCTAATTCTCAGGATTGAAATGAAATTAATACCCTGTGAGGTAGTGAGCTGATGAAGTGTACCATATTCACATACTGATTCCAAAAGATTTATTTAATTAATTCATCAACCCTTTAACACTCATATCAGCCAAAAACGGCTTCGCAGTGGTCGTGAGAAATGTCCATTTGCCGACTAAAAGAAGACGGTTTTTGAAAATTTACCACTGGAATGACTGGCTCGATAACCGAGCCAGTCATTCCAGTGATAAATTTTCAAAAATAGTCCTCTTGGTCTGCAAGTGGACATTTTCTTTGAGAAAATTTTAATTGTCTTGAATAAATTTGAGGGTTAAAGGGTTAAAGCCAATTAATTCTAGCAATGAATTTAGTTGAGTATTGCGTTATTCACAAGTTTTGTTGGATAGCATGTAGCATGGTGACGGACATTTTGAAAATGGTTTTGCTGATGATGTCTGTTACTGTCAAGTGCAGCAACAGTTTTCAGCATGACTATTCAACCCTTGTCACACCAATGTCTAGAGATTAATTGTTACAAAGCCAGTATTAGAAAGGCTGGTTTACAGTTTGTAAACACCATTGCTGAAGACCGTTGCTGTCATAGACAGTGCTGTTGCTGTTATACAATTGACAGCAACAGCTTACACAACAGCTGTTAAGCAACAGCTTAGCGCATTATTTCCAGTTAAATGCGTTAATAAGATTCGCTTCTTATCAATTTATTGTTATTATTAGCTCACCTGGCTATCGATATCAGAGGACACAATATCTTACCTATTTTGCTAGGTTAGGAAAACGGTTAACCCTTTAGCCATCATATCAGCCAAAAACGGCTTCGGCTTTGGTCTTGAGAAATGCCCATTTGCAGACCAAATGAAGACTATTTTTGAAAATTTTAACGAGCCAGTCATTCCAGTGGTAAATTTTCAAAAATAGTCTTGGTCTGCAAATAGACATTTTCTATGAGAAAATTGAACTTTTCTTAAATTCAATGGTTAAATGGTTAATTAATGTGCAATTGGAGTGATTCATTGAAAGTTGTTGCTGCCTAAGTCAGCTATGACTAAGTCAAATTATTTTTTAAATAAACTGCAGCATCGCGAACTTGGCCATTCAGCAAGATGTACACGTGTTAAAAGGATGGTTTGGAATATACTCATTTAAACCTGCCATCTGTATTAACCCTTCTTAAATTAGTTTAACGGAAAGCCAATGTTGCCTAAGGCACAACGGCTTCACGTCAAATTAATTTCAAAATATTCAACAAAATAAGTTTTATATCATAAAGAATTTACTTTTTCCGGGATTTATGGGTGAAAGGGTTAAGAGACCACACCTGCCTTAAAGACTATTTTCTTCATTTGCTAATGCAATTAAGCAATGTATTTGAAACTTTATTAGCCCTTTAATGGTCAAAGCAACGAAAACCTGCCTCTGCAGTGGCCTTGAGGAATGTCGATTTGCAGGCCAGCATGAGTATTTTTGAAAATTTACCACTGGAATGACTGGCTCGATAATCGAGCCAGTCATTCCAGTGATACATTGTCAAAATGCTCCATATCTTGGCCTGCAAATAGACATAACCTGAAATTTGTGTTTTACTGAAAAATCATGACCATTAAAGGGTTAAGAAACCAGCTACCATAAGAGGCTGTCTTCTGATTCTCACTTGAGTGGTGTCTTAATACAAGTTTGACTGCATGTCATCAATTTCTGTTGTTAGTACTGATGTCTTCTATTTTTGCTTAAATATTGTTCAAAAGAACCTTTGCAAAATAACCATTTGACTGAAAGTCATTGGAAGTGGCACTGATTGATGTAAAACTCCATAAAGATTAGTTGAGTTGTAAATGTTCCAGGTGAGCGACACAGGCCCCTTGGGCCTCTTGTTAGTTTGTCATCACGGCGGGGTATTATGCGCCGTTTGCGGAGCACTCTTGTTCACATAAGGTCACTTAACTTGGTATGTGGATGCATCTTAGGGAGAAGGTGTGCGGAGTATGAAAAGTAGGGCAAAAGTAGATCATGCTGACCTACTTTTCATGGTCGACTGAATATCACAGAAAATGTTTGTCCGTGCCATAGTTTCAAGACTTGCACACATGGTCACCAAAATTGGTATGTGGATGCATCTTAGCGAGAAGGTGTGCGGGGTATGAAAAGCAGGTAAAAAGTAGGTCATGCTGACGTACTTTTCATGGTCGACTGAATATCACAGAAAATGTTTGTCCATGCCATAGTTTCACGTCTTTTGCACATGTGCTCACCAAACTTGGTATGTGGATGCATCTTAGGGAGAAGATGTGCAGAGTATCAAAAGTAGGTCAAATGTAGGTCATGCTGACCTACTTTTCATGGTTGATTGAATATCACAGAAAATGTTTGTCCGGGCTATAGTTTCAAGGCTTTTTCACATATGGTCACCAAACTTGGTATGTGGATACGGAAAAGGTTGCGGAGTATCAAAAGTAGGCCTTGCTGACCTACTTTTCATGGTCGACTGAATATCACAGAAAATGTTTGTCCGGGCCATAGTTTCAAGACTCGCATATGGTCACCAAACTTGGTATGTGGATGCATCTTAGGGAGGAGGTGTGCACAGTATGAAAATGTATGCTGACCTACTGCTGACCTACTTTTCATGGTCGATTGAATATTACAGAAAATGTTTCTCCGGGCCATAGTTTCAAGACTCACATATGGTCACCGAACTTGGTATGGATTATTACAGAAAATATCACTTCATTTTGAACATAGTTTTTATATGTATTTTTCATATGGTGCCAAGCAAAGTCTAAGTGTTTATATAGAGAAACTTAGATTTTGCTTTTATCCATTCAGTTTCTCTGCAGAGTATGCCTTCGGGGAGCATACATCAATTTATTGATTTGCCTTGTTTACTTATAGTACCAGGCCCTTGCCCCCTTCCATTCTGAAGGACCCAGACATGGTGTCACAAACGTGACAACAATGTATTTTACACACGCGTACAGTTATACTACAACTGACAAACATATTCATATGTTGAGATGTCCACTCACAACTGCCACATATACCATAAATGATAACTTAACAAACCCCACTGGATGAAGATGGTGATATGTGGGCCTCATTTGAGAAATGGCCAGTCTCCGAGTTCCCCTTCCCTATTATGACCACAGCATATCTGCCCACTTGCACATACATATCAAAGTTCAACTCGGACATCTGCATAATTATTTGATGGAGACTCCTCCATCAGGGAGTGTGCAGACAGCACCCTTGGTGGGGCAGAGATGTTCTGTACAGCCTTCAACATGGCATCCATCTGAGCGGGAGCGGTGTCAGATGGAGGAGTGGCATTTGTTTGTGCAGCTATGGAGGAAGAATCATCCGTGGAAGGTGCAGGCGTGTTAGCGGCGAGTCGTTGATTACTTTTCTTCTTGCTGAGCCCGCGTGGTCTACCGACCTTGTTCATGTTTACTGCGGTATTGTGTGTCTTCGATGTTTTCTATGGGACGGATGATCCAAGAAATTATTGGCGCAAATAGCGGCTGTAATATCGTGAATCTGCTTGATATCAAAGACAGATGTCGATAACCCTAGGCCGCCAAACCCCTAAAAATTTCCAAACGGGGGAACCGCCAATCTGGTTCTTTTCTGCCCATATATAGTCAAGATCGACTCAATCCACAGGCTCGCCCAGGAAGGGTATAAAAGGGAAGAAAATTCCAGTCCAGATCATTCAGACTTTTGGTCTCACATCGAGACCAAGTGTCAGGCTTAACAACCTTCGACGAGTAGCTCATATAACTGACTACGTTGTTATCATTTATCATTTCATAATTGATTCATCCAGCAAACTGTTGCCACAGGAAACGGAGATAATCACAATACTTCCGCTGTCCACACTGAGTCTAAGCTCAGTAGGTTCTGACACACAAGCCGCCAGGTCTACACAGACGTTAATGCCACCAAAAATAACCGGTAACAATTACAACCGGTGAAATTGACCACAACCGCCAAAAAAAGTTGCCCAAAAATGGCAGAACCGGCAATAACCATCCATACGTATGTAGGGGAAAATACGCCTCTAAATTCAGAATCCAATGACATCTCAGATTGATATCAAACCGCCATAGGTATTCTCATCAGATCTGGACGGTGAAAACTCCACCTCATGGAGAACACAGAAAGAATGTCTTTGGATACACCAGCTCCACCCAATGGAGCCTATAGGCACAAACCGAGCAGGATAAGGGACGCCCTTTCCCTGGACCAACACGCCCACCACGGGCGGACACGCCCAGTATGTTGTTATTATTCGCTTGATATCAGACAACAAACGGATGTCTCAGTCACTCAGAGAACATCTCAGATAAATGTAGGCTAGTGTACACGAGCACACATTGCATATGGGTAATACCACGCACCATTAGATCTACCACACACCTGTGGGTCAAATTGATCACCTCTGATGAGTAACATGTGATACATGTATGAAACACCTCCCTCAATGCCAGCACCACTCAAACTCCCGTTACCGGAACCTCCACCACGGCCACAGGAACCTCTAGTACAGGAACGACCTTTAGTCGCTGAAACATCTTATCTCTCCCGCCGTTTTGCCTGCCTCTTGGGACTAATGAATACATCTGTGCCACCCTCTGCCCGGACTGAAGCATGCGACAGGCTAACCGACAGGAAGGGAATACATCCGAAGTAAATCGACACAGATATTTGAAAAGGGATGGGTACTGTCTGATGGGAACGGTGTCGCAAGCCCCGAGACCCGATACCTGCAGGCATGTACAGTCTCTGCCCTCGAAGGACTGAGCTCTGAGTTCGATTGCCGTTCCGGCCTCGGGCCTGAAGTATTGGAGGAAGGAGATGACGATAGCTTGAGCGACAATCAGCCACCCAGTCCCCTCGGATGGGGACGAGCGCAGAACAGCGGCCGCCCGGCCACAACTGGCACACAATGTGTGGTCTGCAACAACATTTTTCGATGCTATCAATGACTAGGTTACACCCCGGTATGAAAATATCGGTCATCCCACTCTGCCCGCACCGGAAGTAGGATCTGGAACATACAAGAATCCTTGGCCTACTACGCCTAGACCATATCCTCCACGACGATCTATGATGTACCCTACTGAACCTTTTCGCCCAGACAGCAAATTCCATATGGAGACCACCTTCAGATTAGGGATGAATAAAGGAGATTCCGCCTCTGGAACATGTCGGCAGGAGGACCGCTACAACTTCCGCCATATTGTCCACAAATGTAAAAGTCTTACCGCCGTAATTGGCTAAAGACTAACGCTGCCTGAGTATGATGGAGAGTCCCCGTGAGAGAATGACCTCTGCCAGTTCTTCCCAATAGTGGAACAAAACAGGTGGAATGATGCTGCAAAGGTATGTACTTAGCTACTGTAGGGATGGGGTCAATTACATTGCATCTATTACTATTACTTTCACTTCCTTCTATTACTAGTACTATTACAATCACTAGATTTGATCTATTGCTATTACTATTACTCTCATATCTATTACTATTACATTTGAACCATAGGTATCGCTTGCACATGCACATAAATGCATGCAAATGAAAACAAGTTGGACATTTGGATATTAACCCTTTCACTGATGACACCCTTTTATCTCCATTTCATTGAAACCAAATAGGACAATTGAATATTTTGAAAATATTTTAACTGAAGGATGTTGCTTCAGGCAGCAATGTCTTCCGGGCAAATTGATTTCAAAATATTCATCTGATTATTTCTTACATCATAAACAAGTTATTCCATGGGTTAATGATAAGAGCAATAAGTGTAAACGCTTACCTATTTTTTCCCAAGTTCACCATACATGTTTTATTTACTGGGACAATGTTAGTGAATAGCAGACTTCCTCAGCTGTGGTCAGATAGTAGTCTGCTTGAATGATTTTAACCAGTTTAGCTTTCTGGGCAAAACTCAACATTCGAGATTCTACACGATCAGAAAGAGCACAGAATATGAAATTTGTGTTTTTGTAGTTGAAGTATATAGAACAACAACTTACAACAATATCAATTTTAAAAGAAACTTGAATGTGGATTAATAAAGAACACAGAGTTATTCACCCACTAATATTTCAGAAGCATATGCATTTTTAGATTAGTTATAGACACAAACTCTGTTCCACAGACACCATGCTGGGAGTCAATTTGACTGGAATTAAGCCTTTAACCATTGTGTAAGATATAATGCGATCTATTGAAAGTGTTAGTCGACTATTCACCTTTTCACAGCCATGTGTAATCTGTCTGTTTGTCTACCTAATGGCTATTTAAAATATAAAATGTTATTTAAGTAAAAAACCTTTCACCTATACAAACCAGATAAATCAAACATTTTAACCAACAAATATCCTGTTTCGTACTCTGATATTAATTTGCAATGAAGCAGTTGCTGCCTTAGAATATTGTTGCTTGGAAATTAATAAAAAGGGTTTCATCGGTGAAAGGTTAACCTGTTGATTCTAAAACTCTGGAGTATAAAATTCTTTACAATAAATACTTTATTGAACAATTTGAAACCAATTTGACAGGGAGCTGTTGCTGCCTAAGTCCTACGGTCTTCCTGCAAACTGTTGTCTTACAAGAACAACAGTTGAATACACACAGAGACATTCAGAATTAAACAGCTGATACACTGTTTTGGCTGTTTAGTTCTGTCTTGCATTTATTTAAAATATATGGAAGCAGAATTATGTGGCTTTTATGCTGAGCATATAAGATACCCCTGTAATAGACAAGTAATAGACTATTGCCTATTACCTTTCAGTCTATTACTATTACATTGTGAAATTAATGATCTATTTCTATTACTATTACTATTACATGGAAATCGCTGTAATAGCCTATTACTGTTACCCCATCCTTGTTAGCTACATGCCTGAAAGAAGTGTAGCTCGCCGGGTAGTGTAGGGCCGTTCCGATGTCTCATGTCGACTCGCCACGCCATAAGTGCACGACAAGTGATGACGCTGGTTAGCATCCGGTCTCGGGGTGACGGACCCTGAACGAGACTGCCCTGCGGGAAACAAAAACCGGCTCCTAAGGCCGGTGAAACTCAATCGTTCCAGTGGGGCCGTGCGACCATTGTCGCGAACATTAAACACAATGGTCTCATCCCACGAATTTGTGTCACCAGTATGTCCATAGCAATTTCGTGATCTATGGGCTTACAAGATTTGATTTGGTGACCTAAAAATATAAGTCCATACAATGCGTTTACCTAACTAATTGAAAATATGCTAGATAAAACTACAGTAAGAGCATACGAAAATACAAGACATAGAGGCAGGTAGATGAACTTTTAAACATGGGGCTCCCGGAGGTACCACACAGAGGTATCCCCACAAGGTGGGGCTCCCGTACACAAGACAGCTATTTAACTTGATATAAGTTATTATACCTCTAAGCTAAAAGGAAGAAGATGGATGGCCACTGGCCATATACATACATAATCTAACCAGAACAATCAATACGGTGTCAACGATTAAGATATATATATTAATACAGGTTAACGAACCTACTATAGTGCGGTTAGCAACACATTGAAGAAAATGGAAATAACTATTAAAAAATACAGAAATTATAACTATTGGTCCCAAGACCGTTACGGCTCCTTTTAGTCATCTGAACCGTTAATACGGAGACGAAATAATTAACAAAACCTATATAGAGAAATAATTAAACGGTGAAGTATAGTTACTTGAATACTTGGTAGTCATTCCCAAGTTAGGCTACTGTGTTACTGAAATTGACACGTCAATCCGTAGTCGACGTGAGATGATGCGCTCTCCGGAAGCTGGGAAGTTCCCGAAGGCTGGTTCCCGCAGGTTGGTTACGGTAAGCTGTTGTCCGCAAACAAGAGTTCCGCAAGAACACTCATGGTGGGAGTGCATTGCTTAGTGCTGTAGGCCTAATAGAATGTCTAACGAGAAGTCAGTAAAAGATACGATGGTACTATGTGGTGAAGAAAGTTCCCGTACACCGATGGCATGGATGGAAGGTGTAAACAACCCGTCATAAGCGGGGATTGTCAGAGTCAAATGAAGATACAAAACAAAGCTTCACGGTGCTGGGTACGTCAACCAGCTCTGAAGACGCACCGGGCAGAGGTTACTTGCTACGGTCGAAAGTTGAAAGAACCTACACGATTGGTGCGTCGTCATTTGAAATACCACTTTTAGGCGTGGCTGGCAGATCCGGCGAGTCATCCATCAAAGAACATCCTGCCTCTACATCTGTAGACTCACATACTCGGGCCGCAAAGGCCTCACCGCAAGTGTGTGTTCCGAATGTAGATGTAGTATTCGTGAACGATTATCAAAAGTTCCAAATTACTCCCGCAGATGGGAAGTTACAAAACTGTTTTAGTGCGGTGGGTTGGAGAACTGTACACTATGGGATAAAAACCCGACGCATAGCGAAGGAACACGCGTAATGTCTGTCGCGCTTGTAGCAGCTGGTACAGATCCAACCTGTTCGGCCCCTGGCCGAGGATGCTCTCGATCACTGGATCATTTCTCCTTTTATACTTTCCGTGACATCACAGGTGCAGGCTTCATCCAATCATTGTTCGAGCAACAGCCAATCAGCGCACAGCTAATAATAGCGTCGTCTAACGTTCTAGAACATTCTAGAAGCTTTACGTCCACGTGGTTATGACGTCAGGGCAATATTTTGAAGATAATCAAGAAGAGTTTTTCCTGGATAACTCAGCCATTTCTCAACCGATTTTGAAATGGGTTACAGATTTGGAAAGCCCGTCGAATTCCGGTCTTGATTAATGCCAGATTTACCGGGAACAGACAATCAATAATAATTACAGAGTACCAGCTCGGTACACTAAAAGCGTCATCCTATCTAGGTCACAACTACGCGCTCCATAGAAACAGCGTTCCGGCGCGCGCATGCGCATAATGCGTTTTAACGAACTTAGTCGTTTTTCGACACGCTCTCTCTCCCATAGGCCTATATACGCTTATAGCTCTACCCAGAGGGGCGTGTTCAGGAAACGAATCCTAGACAGGTGGTGTGTACCCAACCGGTCGATCCGAACTACAGAAGCACTTTTTTGTATTTGATGGACCTAAGAGTAGATCGACCGCCATCTTTTGCTTAGCTTAGTAGCGCTCTGCAGGAAGACTGGTGATAGCGTCGAAACAGAAACTAGTCACATTCTCCTTGGCACCATTGGGTTGGGAAGCTAAAGAAACGCTCCCAGAACTCGGCGGACTAGTAACGCGTGCCTATGGTTTCCTACACGTAGAAGCACAAAACACCATTCCCAAATGATAGCTTTATCGAAGCATTAAGCGGGCATCCTGACTTAAAAACCACTTATATCAAGCAGACATCCGGGATATTACAGAGTTAACTGTAGCTATTCGCATCAACCATTTCTTGAACTGAGAGGCCACACAAAGAAGGACAATCCATCCGATGGAAAACATCGAAGACACACACGATACCGCAGCCACGCTAAACAAGGTTGCCGGACCATATGGGCCAAAGTAATCAGCGCTGCACGGCTAGCATGCCTGCACCTTCTACCGTGCCTGCACCTTCTACCGCTGATTCTGCCTCCCTAGCTGCACAAAGATTTGCCACACCTCCATCTGACACCGCTCCTGCTCAGATGGATGCCTTGCTGAAGACTACATAATATATCCGCCCCACCTAAGCGTGCTGCCTCTGCTCGCTCCCTGATGGAGGAAAGTCTCCCTCGAATAATTATGCAGATGTCTGATCTGAACTTTCATCACTTCTATGAAGTTTGCCAGTTGGACACAGCAAGCAACCCAGAATACAGCTGGGGCTAGATTGGCCCCCGATTGAATTTGTCCCACTCACCCAGGCACTCGCATGCCCTTCCACCCTCCTGGATTTGGGCCCCGTAACCTTGAACAGATCACAGTTTTCACTGTGGGGGAACTGGACATTGAGCCGTGAACTGGCCAAGCGCTCCTCGCCAACTAGAGGCACACTGCTCGCACAATAGAAGGAACGGAGCACCTAGTAGAGTACGCTAACCTTGAACCTGCCCCATGAATACCTACCGAATGATTTAAACACAGTCGGGCCCCTAGTACAGAGTTCCCTAGAGGCCCCACCCTATATGCTCGGCACACAAACCCGCTGACACATGGAAGACCATTACACGTCATCCGCACAGTCTTTGCCCCAAAACTCTCCAGCTCAGACATGAACACCACAAGTGCATTAAAACTTGATGCACAAGCTCCGACCCCTCCGCCTCCTCAAGGAAAACATCTCGAAATCCTGACAGAAGAACCATCTCCCGAACCATCCTCTGCACTGTCTCCCTTAATGAAGAATTCCCCCTGCTAGCTGCGACTGCATCCCATCAAAATTTGACTGGACACCTCTACTTCAACCACACTTCTGCCGCCGAAGTGCTGGAACTTGCAAAGATAGTCAAGTTCATATTGAATACAGACTATCACTACGATCGTCACCGACTGTAATAACCATTTGCTTCCCTCTCATTAGCTCTGCATTGCTACTGTTCAATTTAAGGTACTCAATTTCTCGCCACCATCTGGAGCCACTGTTACCATTCTTGGCTGTCGTCTCTACAACACTATGCCTGAACATTTGTGACTGTCCCTAATGTAACCACTCACCCACCTTTGTGGCGGTGCTGAAACACCCCTGGAAATGGCTGGAACTGCCAATTTCACCATCCAAATTGAAGACATGATTCATCCAATGAGTCATAGGAGCTAACATCGCAAATGATGCGCTGCTCGGAATCGATTTCCTTAAGAATTGTGTTGCTATAGTACACTGCTTGCCAAGAGCTAGAGATTGATTGACATTGAATAGTGTTGGGCGAACATTCCGCCCTGCACCATACTTGTGCACTTGTTCTGACTAGCACTACAACGCTGGAACCTGGCCAAGAAGGAATTCTCTGGACCTCAGCCGTGAACCCTATGACATTTTAGAACCCGATATATCACCAGCATCATCTAGTCAGACCGCTGAGGTCGCCGCTCCATGAGCATTAGTTAATCCCCAGAATTTTCAGAATGTTCCATATTATGTTTTCAATTCCTCCGCCCAAGCTCTCACACTTGAAGCTGGGAAAATCTGTGGCTGACTTCGAAACCAACACCGTTCACGACAATTATTATCTGCCGGATGACTTCTGCCGCTCTATCCACACCTCTGCCTCCCCATTTACATGATCTATATTCCTGCACTACATAAACGACGAACAAACTCGTCAAGATTACTACATGCTCCTCGATAATGCACAACCCTTCTCTCGTGACGATTTAGACCTCGATAAAACCCATCTGGTATGTCATAACATCGAGACAGGAGATTACCGCGCCTGTATCCACAAAGAACAGGAAGCACATCAGCATGTAACAGAAATGCTGTAGTCTGGCATAAATGAACCATCTACCTCACCATGGGCCAGTCCCATCATCCTAGCCAGTAAGAAAGACGGTACTTTCCACTTTTGTATTGACTATAGATGCCTGAAAAACCACAGCATTAAGGACGCCTGTCATCTTCTACAAATAGACCACTTCCTCGCCTGCACCGCCAGGTTCAGTACACTTGACCTAGCTAGCTGATACTGGCAAGTAGGGATGGATGATCATGATAAAGAAAATACCACTTTTATGCAGAACTCCGGTGCTGGCGCCCCCTAGTTCAGCACTCATAACCTAGCTAGTGGATACTAGCAAGTAGAAATGGGCAATCGCGATAAAGAAAAGACCGCTTTCATCAACAGCCTTTTGCTGTTTCAAGAGGCCCTATGCCTCTGCAACGCTACTGGGACATTTGAACGTCTAATCGAACGTGTGCTCTGCAACTTACAATTTTCGACCTGTCTATGTTGTTTAGACGATGTAATAGTCTTTGGAACCACTTTTACTGATGCGGTACAAAGCCTCCGTGAAGTTCTCCACCGATTTGCTGCCGCTAATCTAAAGTTAAACCCTAAGAAATGCCATTTATTCTACGAGGAAGTAGAATTCCTCGGTCACGTTGTGTCCACCCAAGGTGTTTCCACCCAGCCTGCGAAGGTAGCCACCGTCGTTGCCTGGAAGAGTCCTACCACTCACACAGAGGTTCATAGTTTCCTTGGACTCTGCCAGTGCTACCGTGTGTATGCCCCTGACTTTATCCAGATTGCTTCCCCTCTTTTCCAACTCATGGAAAAGACTGCCTTTTCCTATGGACGCCTGAATGTGAAGCTGGACTCCTGAAGGAAAAAATTAGTTCCTGCCCCAATAGTAGCCCATCCAGATCCTTGATGCCCCTTTATCATCGATACTGACACCTCAGATACCGGTATTGGCACTGTTTAATCACAGATCATCCGCGATGGGCATGAACATGTCCTTTGCTATGGATCCCACCGCTTTTCATGCATGGAACACGAAGCATTAAGTTCTTGCGGCAGTCCATTTTATCAAGCATTTCAAACACTTTCTCTATGGAAAACCCATTACGCTGTGGACAGACCATGCTTCTCTTTGCTGGCTACAAAAGCTGCATAATCCTGAAGGACAAGAAACCTCCAGAGTTTCCAATTTGTCATGGAAAGTTGCATGGAAATGAATTTATCCCGCAAACACCCTGAGCCCTATACTGTCCCCGATGATTTCAAGGACCTGCCTATGCCTACATCGCCCATTAATAGCCTACCAATTGAAACTGTAGGAAGTGAAGAGTTGATATTTCCTCTCCTTTCCGCTGAGAAATGGGACCCTGATTGTGTGGGCTCTCAAGAAAGTGACCCGCATCTTGGATTTGTCATGACTTGGTTACGTGACCACAAACACCCGTCCTCCGCTTCCAATACCACTAAATACTACCATCAACGCCTTGAACCATGCGACCTATACAACAGAATACTGTATTACCGCAACTGTCTCGTAGTACCACGAAACTACCATGAAGAAGGTCATTTTGCGCACAGCCTCACTCTCAAAAGAATTTGACTGCATTTCCACCGGATTGGAATCGTCAATGCTGTAGTGATATGGACTGCTAAATGTATTCTTGGCACGCTACGAAAACTCATACATCCTCACTCCAAACATATATAGTAGGCATCCCTTTTGAGCATGTCGTCATTGATGGCATGGGACCTTTAACGGACTCGGATAACAGAAACCAATTCATTCTCATTCTTCAAGTCTATTTTACCAAATTGGAGAGACGCTTTTGCCCTCCTAAACCAAGAGGCCGCTACTGTCGCCAACACCCTGGTAAACCAGGTCTTCTCTCGCTTCGGAAGGTACTAAGCAAGTAGAAAGGGACAATCGCGAGAAAGAAAAGACCGCCTTCGTCTGCAAGGTACTAACTTTGAGTCAGCATTTTCAGGAACTCTGCCACCTTTTGCACATCACAAAAATACGGACTACGCCATTTCACCTGCATAACAATGGGATGGTGGAAAGATTCTATCGAACTCTCGCCACCATGATGAGGAGGGATGCCCAGCTACATTGCCATGACTAGGACTTGCGTCTCCCTTTCGCGATGATGGCTTATCATACCGCTCTCCATTCCAGCACTGGATTCACATCCGCACATATGATGTTAGTTCACGAATTGTCACTACTGCTGGACAGCGTAATGCTGCATGCACTCAGAGAACTAAACTCCCTGTCGCTATGCGTAGAATTGCTTCACCAACGCATGGAGGATGCACACACAAGTGTACGAGCGCACTTTCCAGAAGTGTATGAACGACAGAAAGCAACCCATGACCGTCATGCCTATGGTGAACCATTTTGCCATTGGTGACCATGTCTGGGTAAGCGACCCGACTCCGCCTCTCGGACCCAGTCACAAACTAAGTTACAAGTGGAAGGGACCATATACTGTCCTCCAACAGAAATCAGATGTGGCATTTCACGTCTAGAGGTCTTCCTCCACTTTGATCACCTGACACCTTGTGTGTAAACGAATGAAGAACCGTCGCTGGAGTGTGATGATGCACAGTACCAACTGTCAACAGTTCGACCACCGTCCTCGCCGAGACCCCGATCTATGCCCAATCCTCCCGATGGGGAAAAAGTAGGATTGGCAACGCCTGCCCCGAGTGGATAATGGGAACTAGGCACTCAGGAAAACCATACCTGCGCGACCCAGGATGGCCTTTCTTTGTGAATGATATTGAGTAAGGCTCCATCAAGAATGTATGAGTGACGATGTAAGTTTAGGTCAAGAGTGTATGGGTGACAATGTAGGTTCCGTCAAATCCATCCCAGTTCAATACTATCATCTGGGGAAACCCCAAACCCCTGGCGACGGACCCGCCCCCCCCCCCCCCCTAACTACACTCATGCCCCTGTAATATACATACTATGTCTCCAGGCTGAATTGACTCGATTTCATCCGTCTTAAATGCTTAATAGTCCATCAGGTTGTATGAATTGTATGTCTTTACTATTTAATAAACATACTGTCGAATATTTTGAAATTAATTTGGCTGGGCGCTGTTGCTACCATAGGCAGCAACAGTACCCAGGCAAGTTAGTTTCAAATTTTTTAACAGATTACCTGCATAGTTTTCTGGAAATTTATAGTCACGGAGTTCAGCGATCGATCGATCCCAACACGAGCGAGGTGTGGATGGAGCTTACTTAGAAATGGGCGGGGCATAGTCAAAACTGGAAAATTCCATTACGTCACATGTAGACTGACGTCACAACCACGTCATGAAGTTCGAAAGGTCTGTCACGTGTACGAATTGTATGTCTTGGTCTATGGCATCAGCAACTTCCAGTCAAATTAGTTGCAAAGTATCTAATAGGAGTAATAGCGTTCCTGTATAGGCCTACCTTGAAATTGGGATTATGGGAATTAAGGATTCGCTGTATATAGAAATCGATCCCAACACGCGCACAATCGTGGGCAGACCGTAGATAGAAATGGGCGGAGCTTAGCTAAAATTGATCCCTCCATTCAAAAAACTAATATCAATGTGCGCAATGTTTCCCGAGGACGAAGAAGTGGAAGAAAGACATGGTGAAGAAGAAAAAGAGTGAGGAGATAGAAAACAAAACAACGACGACGACAACGGCGATAATGGTGACGACGACCAAGCTGCTACCCACGCTGCTGCCACCGCCACCAATCAAGAATACGACGATGATGACGACGCTGGCCAAGCCGCTGCCGAGGACGATGATGATGACGACGACAACTTGACGAACAACAACAAACAACAACAACAACAGCAAAATCGACAGCAACCAACCAACCAACCAATCAACTAGTCAATCAACGAACCAACCAACCAACCAAGCAACGAACAAAACAACAACAACAACAACAGCAACAACAACAACAACAACAATTCACAAACCTGTTGTTAAAAATTTTCCTCTCCCATCCATCAATTCTGTAAGGATTCACGTCAGGGAAATAAGGACTATTGCTATTTGAAGGCTCCACGTTATTTTTCGGCATATACGGGATATTTCCATTAGTAGAGTCAAATGTAATGCTTTCGATTTCGGCAGCATTAGCCGTAGCAATGTTAATGTGCGGGTTAGTATTAGAATTGTTATTGGAAGGGTTGGTGTCAATCGTCGGTAAGTATGGAACATTGCCATTGGAAGGGTTAGAATTAATGTTCGGAGTTTTGACATTGCCAGAAGGATAGTTATTATCGCTCGGGGCATTACCGTTGCTATTGATCAATACTGACAGGCGGGAGATAAGCATTGCCCGAAGGATAGATGTAAATGTGTGGGATATTCGAATTGGATGGGTCAATGTTGATGCTTGGGATATTGCCATTGCATGTGTCAATGTTAATATTCGGGAGATGGCCATTATTAGTCCTCTACCAGTAAAACCGGGGTGGGGGGGAGTGGGGTGGGGTGGGTGGGGGGGACTATAGGTTTGCACTCCGTCTGTCCGTCCGTCCGTCTGCCCATCTGTCTGTCCGACTGTCGCAGTTGGTTTTCCGCACTTTTTTTTCGCAGTCCTTCAAGGTATTCAACTGAGAATTGGTATATTGCTTTGTTATGAGAAGTTACAGACCAAGTTCTAGATTCAGGCGTATGCGTCAATTTTTGATGGAGTTATGCCCCCTTTCGACTTAAGAAATATGAAAAATATCAGCTTCTTCTTCTTTTCGTTCGCTGATCATACCGCCAGTCCTGTAAGTGACTATCGACATGATCATATGCGTTAAGTGCGTGGATCCATGGTTTATTAGAGTACGCCGTGCGGCCTGGAACCTCCGTCTTCAGCACTCGAGGTTTCTGTCAGGGTTACCTCACCCTTACCTCCTTTAGTCGCCTCTTACGACACGCAGAGGATACGGAAGGTGTATTCTAAGCCCCACCTACAGGGCAATCGTTCGACGTGTGTACTTAGACATGCATGGCTTAGTCTTTGAGACAAGCATATGACTACTGGCAGGATCAACCAGGTAAAAAAATAAATATCAGCTTTCCGCACTTTTTTTCGCACTCCTTCAAGATATTTAAGCGAAAATCAGTGGATCGCTTTAGGATAAGGAGTTACAGAGCAAGTTCGAGTTTCAGACACTTTTGTCGATTTTTCATGAAGTTATGCCCCCTTTCGACTTATGAAATACGAAAAATATTAGTTTTCCACACTTTTTTCCACAGTCTTTCAAGATATTATACTGAGAATTGCTACATTGCTTTGTTATGAGAAGTTACAGACCAAGTTCAAGTTTCAAGCGTATGCATACATCTTTTATGGAGTTATGGCCCCTTTGCACTTAGGAAATATCAGCTTTCTGCACTTTTTTTCGCACTCCTTCAAGATATTTAAGGAAAAGTCGTTACATCGCTTTAGCCTAAGGGCTAAGTTCGAGTTTCAGACATTTTCGTCAATTTTCATGGAGTTATGCCCCTTTCGTCTTATGAAATACGAAAAATATTAGTTTCCCGCACTTTTTTTCGCAGTCTCAACATATTCTACTGAGAATTGCTACATTGCTTTGTTATGAGAAGTTACAGACCAAGTTCGAGTTTCGGGTGTATACATCAATTTTTCTATGGATTTATGCCCGCTTTCCACGACAAATATCAGCTCTCCGCACTTTTTTCGCAATCCTTCAAGATATTTAAGGGAAAATTGGTACATCGCTTTAGTATAAGGAGTTACAGAATAAGTTCGAGTTTCAGACATATTCGTCAGTTTTTCATTGAGTTATGGCCCCTATCGACTTATGAAATACGAAAAATATTAGTTTTCCACCCTTTTTCTCGCAGTCTCAAGATATTCAACTGAGAATTGGTACATAACTTTATTATGAGAAATTACAGACCAAGTTCGAGTTTCAGGCGTTTGCGTCATTTTTTTAATGGAGTTATGTCCGCTTTCGACGTATGAAATTCCTTCTCCTTCACCATAGACAGCTGAAACTTGGTTTATTGCTATGTTATGAGAAGTTACAGATCAAGTTCGGGTTTCAGCTGCTTCTGACAACTTTTAATGGAGTTTTTGACTGTCAATCTCTAAAGATTTATATCACCAGGTAGGGGACATGTAATGCAAAGCAATACTTACAGAATGCTTGTTATAGTTCGGGATCTTGATATTGCCTGAGGAGTCGCGGCTAGGTATCTGAACTGAGCCATAGATAGGAACATTGAAGCTGTAACCACTGACCATGACGGCTGCTGAAATGCATAAATGACGATCAGATATATTAATGGATGTATCCAGGTTTAGCTATGCCCCGTCCATCTCTAGGCTCTAGCTATGCCCTGCCCATCTTTAGGTTTTAGCTATGCCCCGCCCATCTCTAGGTTCTAGCTATGCCCCACCCATCTCTAGGTTCTAGCTATGGCCTATCCATCTATAGGTTCTAGCTATGCCCAGCCCATCTCTAGACTCTAGCTCTGCCCTGTCCATCTCTAGGCTCTAGCTATGCCCTGCCTGTTTCTAGGTTCTAGCTATGCCTCGTCCGTCTCTAGGCTCTAGCTATGCCTCGTCCATCTCTAGGCTCTAGCTATTCCTCGTCCGTCTCTAGGTTCTAGCTATGCCTCGTCCGTCTCTATGTTCTAGCTATGCCTCGTCCGTCTCTAGGTTCTAGCTATGCCTCGTCCGTCTCTAGGTTCTAGCTATGCCCCGCCCATCTCTAGGTTCTAGCTATGCCCCGCCCATCTCTAGGTTCTAGCTATGCCCCGCCCGTTTCTAGGTTCTAGCTATGCCTCGCCCATCTCGAGGTTCTAGCTATGGCATGCCAATCTCTAGGCTCTAGCTATGCCCTGCCCATCTCTAGGTTCTAGCCATGCCCCGCCCATCTCTGGGCTGTAGCTATGCCCCGCCCGTCTAGGTTCTACCTATGATCCGCCCGTCTCTTGGTTCTAGCTATGCCATGTCCATCTCTAGGTTCTAGCTATGCCCCGCCCATCTCTAGGTTCTAGCTATGCCCGCCTATCTCAAGGTTCTAGCTATGGCCTGTCCATCTCTAGGTTCTAGCTATGCCCGGCAATCTCTAGGCTCGGGCTATGTCATGTCTATTTCTAGGCTCTAGCTATGCCCTGCCCATCTCTAGCTTCCATCTATGCCCCGCTCGTCTCTAGGTTCTAGCTATGCCCACCCATCTCTAGGTTCTAGCTAGGCCCGCACATCTCTAGGTTCTAACTATGCCCCGCCCATCTCTAGGGTCTAGCCATGCCCGGCTCATCTCTAGGCTCTAGCTATGGCCTGTCCATCTCTAGGTTCTAGCTATGGCTGTCCGTCCCTAGGTTCTAGCTATGGCTGTCCGTCCCTAGGTTCTAGCTATGCCCCATCCATCTCTAGGTTCTAACTATGCCCCGTCCATTTCTAGGCTCTAGCTATGGCCTGTCCATCTCTAGGTTCTAGCTATGGCTGTCCGTCCCTAGGTTCTAGCTATGCCCCATCCATCTCTAGGTTCTAACTATGCCCCGTCCATCTCTAGGTTCTAACTATGCCCCGTCCATCTCTAAGTTCTAACTATGGCCTGTCCATCTCTAGGTTCTAGCTATGCCATGATCGTCTCTAGGCTCTACCTATGGCCTGCCCATCTCTAGGCTCTAGCTATTCCCCGCCAATCTCTAGTCTCTAGCTATGCCCTGCACGTCTCTAGGCTCTAGCTATGTCCGGCATATATCTAGGCTCTAGCTATGCCCCGCCCATCTGTAGTCGCTAGCTATGTCCCACTCATCTTTAGGCTCTAGCTATGCCCTGCCCGTCTCTGGGCTCTAGCTATGCCCCGCCCGTCTCTAGGCTCTAGCTATGGCCTGTCCATCTCTAGGCTCGAGCTATGGCCTGTCCATCTCTAGGCTTGAGCTATGGCCTGTCCATCACTAGGCTCGAGCTATGGCCTGTCCATCTCTAGGCTCGAGCTATGGCCTGTCCATCTCTAGGTTCTAGCTATTCCCTGCCCATCTCTATGTTCTAGCTATGTCACGCCCATCTCTAGCTTCTAGCTATGCCCCGCCCATCTCTAGGTTCTAGCTATGCCCAGCTCGTCTATAGGTTCTAGCTATGCCCCGCCTATCTCTAGATTTTAACTATGCCCGCACATCTCTAGACTCTACCTATGGCCTGCCCATCTCTAGGCTCTAGCTATGCACCGCCCGTATCTAGGCTCTGGCTATGCCTCACAAATATCTAGGCTCTAACTATGCCCTGCCAATCTCTAGGCTCTAGCTATGCCCTGCCCGTCTCTAGGCTCTAGCTATGCACCGCCCATCTCTAGTCTCTAGCTATGCCCACAAATCTTTAGGCTCTAGCTATGCCCTGCCCGTCTCTAGGTTCTAGCTATGCCCCGCCCATCTCTAGGCTCTAGCCATGGCCTGTCCATCTCTAGGCTCTACCTATGCCCAGCCAATCTCTAGGCTCTAGCTATGCCCCGCCCATCTCTAGGCTTGAGCTATGGCCTGTCCATCACTAGGCTCGAGCTATGGCCTGTCCATCTCTAGGCTCGAGCTATGGCCTGTCCATCTCTAGGCTCGAGCTATGCCCCGCCCGTCTCTAGGTTCTCTCTATGCCCCGCCCATCTCTAGGCTCTAGCTATGCCCCGCCCATCTCTAGGCTCTAGCTATGCCCCAGCCATCTTTAGGCTCTAGCTATGCCTGTCCATCTCTAGGCTCTAGCTATGCCCCGCCCATCTCTGGGTTCTAGCTATGGCTATCCATCTCTAGGTTCTAGCTATGCCCTGTCCATCTCTAGGCTCTAACTATGCCCGCCCATCTCTAGGCTCTAGCTATGCCCCGCCATCTCTGGGTTCTAGCTAGGGCTATCCATCTCTAGGTTCTAGCTATGCCCCGTCCATCTCTAGGTTCTAGCTATGCCCCACCCAATCTCTAGGCTCTAGCTATGTCTGTCCATCTCTAGGCTCTAGCTATGCCCCGCCCATCTCTGGGTTCTAGCTATGCCCTGTCCACCTCTAGGCTCTAGCTATGCCCTGCCCATCACTAGGTTCTAGCTATTCCCCGCTCGTCTCTAGGTTCTAGCTATGCCCTGTCCATCTCGAGGTTCTAGCTTTGCCCGCACATCTCTGGGTTCTAGCTATGCCCCGCCCATCTCTAGGCTCTAGCTATGTCCTGCCCATCTCTAGGCTCTAGATCTGGCTGACCAACTCTAGGCTCTAGCTATGCCCCGCCCATCTCTAGGTTCTAGCAATGCCCCACCCATCTCTAGGTTCTAGTTATGCCACGCCCATCTCTAGGCTCTAGCTATTCCCCGCCCATCTCTGTTCTAGCTATGCCCTGCTCGTCTCTAGGTTCTGGCTATGCCCCGCCCATCTCTAGAGTCTAACTATGCCCGCACATCTCTAGGTTCTAGCTATGCCCCGCCCATCTCTAGGTTCTAGCTATGCCCCGCCCATCTCTAAGAGCTAGCTATGCCCTATCCATCTCTAGGTTCTAGCTATTCCCTGCCCATCTCTATGTTCTAGCTATGTCACGCCCATCTCTAGCTTCTAGCTATGCCCCGCCCATCTCTAGGTTCTAGCTATGCCCAGCTCGTCTATAGGTTCTAGCTATGCCCCGCCTATCTCTAGATTTTAACTATGCCCGCACATCTCTAGACTCTGGCTATGTCCTGCTCATCTCTAGGCTCTGGCTATGCCCCGCCCATCTCTAGGCTCTAGCTATGCCCCGCTCATCTCTAAGCGCTAGCTATGCCCTGCCCGTCTCTAAGCGCTAGCTATGCCCTGCCCGTCTCTAGGCTCTAGCTATGCCCTGTCCGTCTCTAGGCTCTAGCTATGCACCGCAAGTTTCTAGTTTCTAGCTATGGCCTGTCCATCTCTAGATTCTAGCTATGCCCCACCCGTCTCTAGGTTCTAGCCATGCCCTGACCGTCTCTAGGCTCTAGCTATGCCCCGCCCATCTCTAGATTCTAGCTATGCCCGCCCAGCTCTAGGCTCTAGCTATGACCTGCCCATCTCTAGGCTCTAGCTATGCCCGCCCGTCTCTAGGCTCTAGCTAAGCCCCGCCCATCTCTAGGTTCTAGCTATGGCCTGTCCATCTCCAGGCTCTAGCTATACCCTGCCCTCTCGAGGCTCTAGCTAAGCCCCGCCCATCTCTAGCTTCTAGCTATGGCATGTCCACCTCTAGGCTCTAGCTATGCCCCGCAAATCTCTAGGCTCTAGCTATGCCCCGCAAATCTCTAGGCTCTAGCTATGCCCCGCAAATCTCTAGGCTCTAGCTATGCCCCGTCGATCTCTAGATTCTAGCTATGCCCGCCCATCTCTAGGCTCTAGCTATGACCTGCCCATCTCTAGGCTCTAGCTATGCCCGCCCGTCTCTAGGCTCTAGCTAAGCCCCGCCCATCTCTAGGTTCTAGCTATGGTATGTCCATCTCTAGGCTCTAGCTATGCCCCGCCCATCTCTAGGCTCTAACTATGCCCCATCCATCTCTAGGTTCTAGATATGGCCTGTCCATCTCTAGGTTCCAGCTATGCCCGCCCATCTCTAGGCTCTAGCTATGGCTGTCCGTCCCTAGGTTCTAGCTATACCCCGCCCGTCCCTAGGTTCTAGCTATGCCCTGCCAGTCTCTAGGCTCTAGCTATGCCCCGCCCATCTTTAGATTCTAGCTATGCCCTGCCCATCTCTAGGCTCTAGCTATGCCCCATCCATCTCTAGGTTCTAGCTATGCCCCATCCATCTCTAGGCTCTAGCTATGCCACGCCCATCTCTAGGTTCTAGCTATGCCCCGCCCATCTCTAGGTTCTAGCTATGGCCTGTCCATCTCTAGGCTCTAGCTATGCCCCGCCCGTCTCTAGGCTCTACCTATGGCCTGCCCATCTCTAGGCTCTAGCTATGCACCGCCCGTATCTAGGCTCTGGCTATGCCTCACAAATATCTAGGCTCTAACTATGCCCTGCCAATCTCTAGGCTCTAGCTATGCCCTGCCCGTCTCTAGGCTCTAGCTATGCACCGCCCATCTCTAGTCTCTAGCTATGCTCACAAATCTTTAGGCTCTAGCTATGCCCTGCCCGTCTCTAGGTTCTAGCTATGCCCCGCCCATCTCTAGGCTCTAGCCATGGCCTGTCCATCTCTAGGCTCTACCTATGCCCAGCCAATCTCTAGGCTCTAGCTATGCCCCGCCCATCTCTAGGCTCTAGCTATGGCCTGTCCATCTGTAGGCTCTAGCTATGCCCTCCCGTCTCTAGGTTCTAATTATGCCCTGCCCATCTCTAGGCTCTTATCATGCCCCGCCCATATCTAGGCTCTAACTATGCCCCATCCATCCCTAGGTTCTAGCTATGCTCTTCCCGTCCCTAGGCTCTATCTATGCCCCACCAATCTCTAGGCTCTAGCTGTGCCCGGCCCATCTATAGGTTCTAGCTATTGCATGCCCATCTCTAGGCTCTAGCTATTGCCTGCCCATCTCTAGGTTCTAGGTATGGCCGCCCGTCTCTAGGTTCTAGCTATGCCCCGCCCATCTCTAGGCTCTGGCTATGCCCCGCCAATCTCTAGGCTCTAGCTATGGCCTGCCCATCTCTAGGCTCTAGCTATGCCCTGCCAGTCTCTAGGCTCTAGCTATGCCCTGCCCGTCTCTAGGCTCTAGCTATGCCCCGCCTGTCTCTAGGCTCTAGCTATGACCTGTCCATCGCTAGGCTCTAGCTATCCCCCACCCGTCTCTAGGTTCTAGCTATGCCCCGCCCATCTCTAGGCTCTAACTATGCCCCGCCCATCTCTAGGTTCTAGCTATGCCCCGCCCGTCTCTAGGCTCTAGCTATGCTCCGACCGTCTCTAGGTTCTAGCTATGCCCCGCAAATCTCTAACCTCTAGCTATGCCCTGACCGTCTCTAGGCTCTAGCTATGCCCCGCACATCTCTAGGCTCTAGCTATGCCCTGACCATCTCTAGGCTCTAGCTATGCCCCGCCTGTCTCTAGGCTCTAGCTATGGCCTGTCCATCGCTAGGCTCTAGCTATCCCCCGCCCGTCTCTAGGTACTAGCTATGTCCCGCCCATCTCTAGGCTCTAGCTATGCCCCGGCCATCTTTAGGTTCTAGCTATGTCCCGCCAATCTATAGCTTCTAGCTATGCCCCGCTCGTCTCTAGGCTCTAGCTATGCCCCACCCATCTCTAGGCCCTAGCTATGCCCCGCCCATCTCTAGGCTCTAGCTATGCCCCGCCCATCTCTAGGCTCTAGCTATGCCCGCCCATCTCTAGGTTCTACCTATGCCCCGTCCATCTCTAGGCTCTAGCTATGCCCAGCCCATCTCTAAGTTTTAGCTATGGCCTGCCCATCTCTAGGCTCTAGCTATGCCCCGCCCATCTCTAGGTTCTTTTTATGCCCCGTCCATCTCTAGGCTCTAGCTATGCCCCGCCGATCTCTAGGTTTTAGCTATGGCCTGCCCATCTCTAGGCTCTAGCTATACCCTGCCCGTCTCCAGGCTCTAGCTATGCCCCGCCTGTCTCTAGGCTCTAGCTATGCCCCGCCCATCTCTAGACTCTAGCTATGACCTGTCCATCTCTAGGCTCTAGATATGCCCTGCCCGTCTCTAGGCTCTAGCTATGCCCTGCCCGTCTCTAGGCTCTAACAATGCCCTGCCCATCTCTAGGTTCTAGCTATGCCCCGCCCGTCTCTAGGCTCTAGCTATGCTCCGACCGTCTCTAGGTTCTAGCTATGCCCCGCAAATCTCTAGACTCTAGCTATGCCCTGACCGTCTCTAGGCTCTAGCTATGCCCCGCACATCTCTAGGCTCTAGCTATGCCCTGACCATCTCTAGGCTCTAGCTATGCCCCGCCTGTCTCTAGGCTCTAGCTATGGCTTGTCCATCGCTAGGCTCTAGCTATCCCCCGCCCGTCTCTAGGTACTAGCTATGCCCCGCCCATCTCTAGGCTCTAGCTATGCCCCGGCCATCTTTAGGTTCTAGCTATGTCCCGCCAATCTATAGCTTCTAGCTATGCCCCGCTCATCTCTAGGCTCTAGCTATGCCCCACCCATCTCTAGGCCCTAGCTATGCCCCGCCCATCTCTAGGCTCTAGCTATGCCCCGCCCATCTCTAGGCTCTAGCTATGCCCGCCCATCTCTAGGTTCTACCTATGCCCCGTCCATCTCTAGGCTCTAGCTATGCCCAGCCCATCTCTAAGTTTTAGCTATGGCCTGCCCATCTCTAGGCTCTAGCTATGCCCCGCCCATCTCTAGGTTCTTTTTATGCCCCGTCCATCTCTAGGCTCTAGCTATGCCCCGCCGATCTCTAGGTTTTAGCTATGGCCTGCCCATCTCTAGGCTCTAGCTATACCCTGCCCGTCTCCAGGCTCTAGCTATGCCCCGCCTGTCTCTAGGCTCTAGCTATGCCCTGCCCGTCTCTAGGCTCTAACAATGCCCCGCCCATCTCTAGGTTCTAGCTATGCCCCGCCCGTCTCTAGGCTCTAGCTATGCTCCGACCGTCTCTAGGTTCTAGCTATGCCCCGCAAATCTCTAGGCTCTAGCTATGCCCTGACCATCTCTAGGCTCTAGCTATGCCCCACCTGTTTCTAGGCTCTAGCTATGGCCTGTCCATTGCTAGGCTCTAGCTATCCCCCGCCCGTCTCTATGTACTAGCTATGCCCCGCCCATCTATAGGCTCTAGCTATGCCCCGGCCATCTTTAGGTTCTAGCTATGTCCCGCCAATCTATAGCTTCTAGCTATGCCCCGCTCGTCTCTAGGCTCTAGCTATGCCCCACCCATCTCTAGGCCCTAGCTATGCCCCGCCCATCTCTAGGCTCTAGCTATGCCCCGCCCATCTCTAGGCTCTAACTATGCCCGCCCATCTCTAGGCTCTAGCTATGCCCCGCCCATCTCTAGGTTCTAGCTATGCCCACCCATCTCTAGGCTCTAGCTATGCCCCGTCCATCTCTAGGCTCTAGCTATGGCCTGTCCATCTCTAGGCTCTAGTTATGGCCTGTCCATCTCTAGGCTCTAGCTATGCACCGCCCATCTCTAGGTTCTAGCTATGCCCCACCCATCTACTTCCAACACTTCAGAGGAGCCTTCCTGCGGATGGGCCTCATGGCCCGATGTAATTTCTCCAGTATGTAGAACGAGTGGTGAATTGTAGCTTGCGGGTGTACAAGCTGGTTCGCCATGACGTTCCTATCCATCGCGCCGCAAATACACGATGTACAGGAGGGCTGGTTATCTGCGGATATCGGGGTTGCGGATCCCGTATCCCCTCTCTGGAAAGTACAAAAACTGGCCTCTAGAGCCGGTGGAACATTGATGTTCCAGTGGGGCCATGCGACCATAGCCGCTGAGATTGAACCACACAGTGTCGTCCCAACTATTCGTGCCACAGGTATGCCTATCCATACTAATTTAGAGATATGGAATAAAGAATAATTAAACAATGAGGAATTTAATATACTATACAAACAGGTTTATGCGTTAGACAGTAAATGAGCACAGTAATACACAACGTAGAGCCATCCGGTGTTCTTTCCACGTGGTGTCGCCGGAGGTACGACATATCCTTAAATCCGCTGAGGTATCCCCACAAGTGAGAGTTTCCGCAATGAAGCCACTAGATAATTTAATATAAACTAGTATACCCCTAACACACACACAAAGAGAATATTGTTGTTGCCAGAGGAAAGTGCCTCGCGCGGGTCTCCGTCACAGGAAAATGCCCTCAACGCTGAAGCCGAGGAAAAGAGCTGGCGAAAAGGGACATTCTTTTGTTCAACAGAAAATGCTAAATGCTGAAAATCCTAGTGAAGCTACTGTTAAGGTGTTGCACGCTGGTTTACGTGAGGACGGGACGAACGATTTCCGAAGTATTCCCAGGTCACCGTCTTATGTAGTTCCAAAAGGACTGCATTAGTGGTTGCCGCTTTATTTATGCGGGCCTTCTGCTACATCCTAACCTACCAATTGGTTGTTAGTAACGAAAACAAGCTTTGGCCGCAAGTGGCATGGTTTACTACCTAACTTTTAGATACGTTTATACGTTGGGAGCAGATGCTAGGTTTCCCTAGGGTTGCCCGCATATCATCTACCTCCAAGGATAGTGTGCGTACATGTCACAGAACAAAACTGAATCAAATAACGATCCGGCTACCTGGCTCCGCAACCACATATAACATCACTAGACGAGTTTCACAGTTCACACAAGCGAATTTAAATACTGACATGTCATTATGGTGGGGATGGAGAGATGGATATCCATTGCGAGCGTCCTTCCCGTGAGGGCATGGTGGGCTCTAAGCCCTCACACAGACACTATAACGAGTTGGATGGAGATCTGCATCTCGTCCATCACCGAGTGCTACGGGGCTTACATTTGACCTGTCGTTGGGGTTATTTTCCATGATGCCCAGAGATGCACTGCAGGCCGGTATCACAAATTAATATTATTATCATTTTGCAGTGCATCCTATTTTGGCGGGGGAATATACCTAATAAGTATCCGAAGACATGAGGGGACGTGTATGTAAATCAGCACTTTAACTATCACCGCTCGGAAACCTCCGATAGTTTCCCAGGGTCGGATCCGGTCAACGTGTCGATTGGGAATCCAGACAATTAATAAGCCATACAGCTGGTGGATCATGGAAAGAGACAATCACTTAATAAATATACGAGGCCCTATAGGTAACTGGCCAATTTTACACAACCTTGCTGGTGCGTGGGGCTACATCACCACAACAACTGGAAAAGAGGCGTACACTATGTGTCTCTAATGGAGAAAGTGTCCCTAACCACTTTAAACCTATCCTATCGAGCTGAATAGCCAGGTTTAGTCAGCAACATGTCAGGCTCACACATTTAGAGCATGATCAGCGACCTCAGTGTAAAATTGATGCTGGCGGGAATCGTGATGCGGATATAATGTTGCTGTATAGTATTTCCTAGTAGGCCTATTGTGGTCTAGAGCCTTTATAAATAAACAAAACGTATTAACTAGATGGCGACTTGCCATATGAACCACTAACTAATACACAATTTAACGAATAAAAATATTATAGTATCACAGGTCATTGGACCCTTCGGTGCGGCTAGTTGAAAGCACCCACTATACATAAACAAAACATATTAACTAGATGGTGACTTGCCATATGAACAACTAACTAATACACAATTTAGCGAATAAAAATATTATAGTATCACAGGTCATTGGACCATTCAGTGCGGATAGTTGAAAGCACCCACAGTAAACAAGGATAATATTCACAATAACAGAAATTATAAAGATATGCGGTCCTAGGACCGGTAATGTACCTATTAGTCATCAGTACCATTATATGGAAATAATAATTAAAGGCTCAATAGTATAGCTACTTGAGTACCTAACACTCATCGGTACGGAACAAGTCCACAAGTTATTGAAATTGAGGCGCTAACATATGAGTAGCGCGAGATAGCACGATCTCTAAAACTGGAAAGATTTCTACAGGAAGACATCCGCAGGCAGGTATTCGCAAGCAGGTCTCGGTAAGCTGACTTCTCCAGGCAGGATGGATGCGGCACATTCTCTGGACAGATAACAGAACAGTTCAAGGGATGTCCATTAGATAGTCGTTTCACTCATACAAAATAGAAATTTTTATATTTAAAAATAGTTTGTTGCAAAGTTTCCGTCCGGCGATGGTAATATGAAAGTTGAAAGCAACCCATTAACAGGGAGGGCTGCTTATAGAATTTATGCATGTACAATAACTGGCACATGGTGCAGGGTACGTCGCATAGCTCTTGCGGTGCACCTGGCAAAGTTCACCCAGACTGGTCGAAAAGTTAATTATTACACATGCGACATGCAGTGCAGAGGTTGAAGTCCACTTTTCAGCGTGGCTGGCAGATCTGGCGAGTCATCCACCAAGAATCACCATCAGCTCTACATTCCGTAGAATTACATCTGGGCCCGCACGGCCCTCTGACGGAAAGACTCCCTTATAAAGGTCTGGATGCAGGAGTTATTACTTTAAGTAAGTTTATGACCCCCGGATGGCTGTCCGGGGGGTGTACAAAAACTGTTGAAGCCAAGGACTCCTTACCACCACAGATGAGCTGAAATCAGCTTGGCACCGGATGATGTAGGTAGCACCGTAGGTAAGCAGTTACACACGTCTATCCCGATGGTACAGTCGTCCTGTGCGGGCTGGCTTTCACGCAGGTGATGCGCCTGATTCTCGATTTTTCACTCCTTTTATACTACTCGTGAAGTCAGAGCCAGGCGCCTCAGCTAATCAGCGGCCGAGCAGTAGCCAATCAGCGTGCATACAGAAGTGGTGACATGGCTATTACGTACACAGCACATTCCTTATTTATTTATACATACACCCTGCCAAAGTAGGAAGCACTGCGAAAACATATTATTTTTGACTGGCCAGCAGTGCATCTCTGGGCATCCTGAAACTTAACCCTAATGACAGGCAAATGTTAGTTCCCCAGAGCCGCACCTTGAAATGATTCACCCCCGACACACCGAGTGACAGATGGGACGCAGATCTACATCTAACTTCGTACAGTGATTGGGTGCAATCTTGGAACACACCACGCCCTCACGGGAAGGTCACTGAAGATGGATATCTGCCTCTTACTCCCGGCCATAAAACTTTTATGCACTTTTCAAATTGCTTGTGTAATATTGGTTTGTCCTAGTAATGTTATATATGGTTGCAGTATGATATGTAACCAGATCGTTATATGATTCTGAAGCTGAAACTCTGTAACATGTCCGCTCGCTGCCTTTCTGAGGGAGATGCTCCGGAGGATGACTTTATTAGGCACCGAGCATCTTCGCCAGTCAGGCTCATGTGTCAAAAGATAGGTAGAAATTCCTGCCACTTGCGGCCAAAGCTAGTAAACAAATCTGACACCTAACCGGTAGTTTGAGATTTAGCAGAAGGACCGCATAAATAAAAGCAGTAACTACCAATACAGTATCTTGGACCCACATAAGCTGACGGTGTTGAATTCTACGGAAATCATCCACCCCATCTTCACGTAATACAGCGTGCATCACATTAATTATAATTTCACTAGGTTAAGTCAAAATACACTTAGCATATGTTTGAACAAGACAGTGGCCCTTTTTGCCAGCTCTCTTCCTCCGCTTCGGCGTTGAAGGCATTTTTCTGTGATGGAGGCCCGTGCGAGGCACTTTTCTCTCGCAACAATAATATCTTTGTTAGGGATATAATGGTTTATATTAAACTACAAAAGTGACCTCGTTATGACGCTCTCTTGCAGGGATACCTCACCGATATATACGCATCGGTGAGGTACCTCTGACGAATCCGTGTTAACAAGATATCAACTTAGTTCTATGTACTATATATTTTCTCTCTCGTCTCGTGCTAACAAACGAGTACCATTGTTTGTATAGTATATATTTTTCTTAATTATCATGTCTGGGCTCCTAAATTGAGTCATGGACTGTCATACCGGAGATACCAAAACAGTGAGGTTCAATCTCGGTGGAAATGGTCACACGGCCCCACTGGAATGTTATCGTTCCACCGGCTCTAGAAGTCAGTCTTTGTACTTTTCAGAGATTCACGATATGGGGTCCGTAACCCCGAGAATCATAGCTAACCAGCCCTCCCACGCATCCTGTACATGCGGAGCAGTAGAACGGACCCGCGCATACTCCCCCCCCCCCCCCCCCCCCCCGCGAGCTACACTACGTATACCAGCCCACCACAAAGCCATACTCCAATTCTTCCAATACAGTGGACTTATCTTGGAGTAGCCTATATCGACAAAAATATGCTCTGTAGCGATTTCAATTACCGGTAGATATAGCTCTCTGCTTTCCACGTCCACATTTTGTGGTAGCATGAAGAGACACTATCGTAGAGAAGGAGATTCGGATAGCTACAAACACAGACAATGAAAACAACAGCAATAAAACCAACCGCGGCCTCCACACGGCAGCATACAAACAAATGCTAGGAGCAGCAGGGTGTAGCCATGAGTGTAGGCGGCAACCTGCCGCTGGTGCAGGGAACACCCATCTGTACCACCGCATTTCTACAAATCATTGTTAACCCTTGCCACTCCGATGTCAAGATCTTACCGTTTCATACTAAATTAAAAGATGACCTATGGTGTTAATTTTTTCGGGAAATTTGGTGGAGGATGTTGCTGTCGTAGACGAACAACATAATCAACCAAACTGTTGAGAAATGTACACCAGCTTCTTTGTTATTTACACAGCAAACGATAGAATATTGACATCGGCGTAGTAAGGGTTAAACTCTTAAATCTAATAGTCCCCTGTCTTAGAGGTTGGAATGTTTACTTTTGGAAAACACCAAATTTGGCACAAATGACTTTTGACAGGTACTAATCAAATTCTGATATAGGACACATTTTGGGATTGGATAACGCCCCTAATTAGCATAAATTAGCATAAATCCAAAATGTCCGCCGCCGATATAAGCTAAACCGAACATAGCCATATCCCAACTAGCAATCCACAGTTTGCAGTGAGCTTGGTATGTATATTGATGGTCTTCGGGATACCCGATCGATTGGAGAGGTTTTTGTCTTCATCCACTGTCAAGGTCACCAGAAGATGTCAAGGTCAAAGGTTTTCGGTCCAAAGATAGCTATAAATCATGCAATAAAACGGACCTTTGACCATTTAGATTGTGTTAAATCTATTGCATTCCCGGTCAGATCAGGCTATTCTAAAATTATAATGTATCACTTTGTCTCCATGATCTCAAGATCAAACATGTTACTAATGAAATGGCAAAGTTAATAGATTGGTTTAAAGTTAACAAACTGTCCTTAAATGTAAGTAAAACCAACTATATATTATTTACAAAATCTAATAAATTAAAGGAAACATCTCTCCCAAAACGTTACATAGACACCCAGGTAATACATGCAATATACCAAGTTTTTAGGAGTCTATTTGGATATGGGAGAAACATATTGAAGTCGTAACATCCAAGGTAGCAAAGAGCATTGGCATCATACGCCGACTAAAACCTATCTAACACCGAATATTATTAAAAATCTGTACTGCACAATGATACTTCCTGACATCACTTACTGTAATGCTATCTGGACTAACACATCTGAAGCTAAACTAAAAAAACTAAAATCACTACAAAAGCAATCTATTAAATTATTTGCACAAACAGCAGGTGGCCAGGACATCTTTAAAGTAGAAAAAATTCTAAAACTGGAGGACATTGGAAGGCTCCAATTATACACAATTTTAAGAGACTTCCACAATGGCAACTTACCCTCTTCTTTAACCAGTATCTTTACGGTCAATACACAAATACACTCTCACAACACAAGAACACGAAATAACCTGCACACAAGACACCACCAAACAAAAGCAGCTCAACAAAAACCCTCATATAAAGCAATACAATTATGTAATAACACAGATACAAAGACACGCACAGACATTATTACTCTAGTCATTTAAACAGAAGATCAAAAATATGATTATAAACACATACTAGGCCCTTAAAAAACAAAAAAAAAACCTACAAAAAACCCACATCACCATGGCATTATCATACTTGCACCCAGTCACCAAAACTAATAATAATAATAATAATAATAATCATCATTTTAATTAGCAAGATAAGCACACCTATGTACTAGAGCTGGGCGGTCTGACGGTAGTACCGTGAGGACCGCGGTATACCGCGAACCGATACCGTGACCGTTGACATTTCCAAATACCGTGAATACCGTCCATAATGTTTGAGCAATATTTGCGAAATATATTCATAAAATCTGACTTGACCAACGGTAAATAAGTGCTAATAGTGCCAAAAATACAGGCATCCCTAACTATTAGCCGAGTTGAGGTGAAAGGGTCGTTGTAAAAAACAAACATCAAGACGTCAATTACAAAATAATGACAGGCAGAATTGTATGTCAAACGTACGTCTTGAAAGTCTCACAGTAAAATTCTTTTATTTAAAACATCTAAACTCATTCTCTGGCCGTCCGCCGGTAGTAATTACACTATAATATATTCCCTATTCCCGTTTCTATTGTTTGTAATTTATTACTCCAAGCATTTTGTCACCGAACAAACACGCTAGAATAACAAAATGACATGCAAACTGCGTGCTATTCAAACACAACAGCAATCTCGCAAAGACGTATCTGATTGGTTGTTCATGAACTAGGGAATAAAATTAAATCAAATAAAAATTATAGTGTTTTAGTTTTTGTAATTCATTTTTCAACTGGCTACACGTCGGAAGTTCGCGGAAATAGCTTTTTACACGCATTGTTCACGTGAAGCATGGTGAGTAACGAGTCTGCACATCGGGTACTCGGTAATTATCAGAAGCTTTGGAATCGGCTATATTCAATGTCGTGTTATATGTATGTGTATAAGGCCTGTTTTCGCGAGTAACAGAATATACGACTCCAACAGAAATAAAAGAGTACAACACTCACCCCGTTTAAATACTCGCGGATTTTGTCTGTTTATCAAAGCGCTCGACTGCCAAAATAAAATTTACCGTTTGCTGGTCGCACGCATTAATAGCAAGAACAATCCAGATTGAAAATAGTGCACACCAATGTCTCAAACAGCGGGTAATAGTTAGCGAGTCGACCACACCCTTTGACCGATGTTCCCCGTGAATGATATTACGTCAATAAAAATAGTGACCTAATAAAATCGTGAAACTAAACAGTCGCAATAGCCATGTTTTTCTTCTCTAAATCAGGAAGCCGATTTATTTATTTTACCTATATTTACCGTTGATTGGAGATGGCAGTGAAAAGGAAATGGAATTTTTTTTTCAAATTTCGTGGCATGCCTCAAGCTCAGATGACGGTATACCGTGGTATCGCGGTATTTTTTCATGGTACCGATACCGTCATATAAATATCAGTACTAATTGTGTCATATATTTTATAGTGTCAGTCCTTCATATATATATATATATATATATATATATATATATATATATATATATATATATATATGAAAGACTGACACTATAAAATATATGACACAATTAGTTCAGGTTTAACCTAGTCCTAAAAGACGAACAATAGACATGGGACAGAATGACAACATATTTACAGGTACATAGTAGAGCTGGGCGGTACTGATATTTATAAATATTTATAAATATATATTGTTCTATGTAGGGGTCTACCGTCTATATAGGCTCTGCCTTTGGTGGACCACCTGTTGTGTATTTACAGATTGTACATTTTATATCAAAATAAATGAATCTGAATCTGAATCAAGGTCATGGCACTTTACGTGTTGCACGATCCATATTTTGCTAAAACCAACATTGTCAGAATCATGAATGACAAGCCTAGCTAACTAATAGTAATGTGATTCCAATGTGTTTGGTATGCAGTCTTATAGTTTTGGTGATGTCTGAGGTTTTCCTCATCATCCAAAAGCAAGGTCACCATATAAAGGTCAAGGTCAAATATTTTTGACTGTAAATCGCCAATAAAACTGACTACATTTTACATTGTGTTAAATTTATTGTATGCTGTGGCTGACATTGCTATACTAAAATGAATGCAACTCACTGTCTAGATAATATCAAGATCAAGTCCGGGAATCCAAGGTCATCACCATTTATGTGCCGCTCAATTACATGTTGGCGTCGGAGAAAGGCCAGATCGACCATAACAGCTTCCTCCACATTTGTATCTGCCTGTACACACGAGCCCTTTCTTATAGCAGGAGCACCTTCCTGTGCAGCTTGTAGTGCAGCCGCAAGTGACCAGTTCTTCCAATGCGTTTGCTGTTCGACAGAGAGGGGTCCAGAAAGGCACCCAACCATATATGCTGACGTGCTTGGTTGACTTCTGTCAGAGGATAGGACACACAGTATAGCGAGACGTCTCTCCATTAGGTGGCATAACACGTTTGTAAGTTCCTGCCTTGTACTCCACTTTCCATATGCTGACTTCTTCCCTGTGCCAGAAAAGAAGGACGTGTTATCAGACCCTGTCAAAGCATGGAATGTGTATAGCGTGCATGCTTTTGCAGGATGCATGGTATTGCAGATCTCGTGGATGGAAACAGATCTTAATTTCTTTCCCATTCCAAATGACACCCATAGTTTCTCTGCCCCAATCTCAGTAAAGAAAGCAATCCCCAGGCCAACGATATCAGTGACGTTCGCAATAATCAGTATGCGTTTGTAGTCTTCTGACACTGCATTTGCTGCATGCAACATAACTCTAATATCAAACTCCTCATGGTTGGATGGGCTGAGAGAATAATCTGACCCAATCACAGGGTCATTATCGCATGGTGCAGGATTCTGGAGGATGAGCTCATCCATAGTTGTAATAACCACTTTCCCCTCACAGAAGATGGACTGTGCTATCAATTTTGATCGATATTGGAACAGTTCCACCTTATTGGTTTCGCTGTGTAGATAGCTGATCCAGTTCTTCAGCATTTTCCCATTCGCATCACTTGGTAATCGCTGTCTGACTCCTGCTCCCCTTTTGCTCCCTGGTTGACGCTTTCAAGCTCTCTGATAAATACCTGTCCCAGATAACATCAATGCGTTTGGCCATGGCCAGATGCTTCTCAATGAATGGAATAACCTTCTTAGCATAGTCATTGAATGTTTTGATGCTTCTCTCTGGTCTTAGTAAATTCACCATATCAGCACCATCAATAAGTATCACGCCAGCTTTATCAAAGTCAGATGGCGAGTCTGTTTCTAAGGACGGTAGTAGATCAGATTTTTGGCCACTTCACAGGTTACCATGCTTTGATAAGGATGGCGGGGCATCAGCATTCTCCACTTCAAAAAGGCGATATAGAGCTGCCCTAGTGGATTCAACATTTCTTTGAGGCTATCGATGTGCTTGCCTTTTTTTGTGCCGATTGCTGGGAAGCAGGATTTTGTTCATCTTAATTGGTTCATGGAAAGCAACTGCTTGAGACTCCAGGAGCTCCTTCATGAAAGCTGAATGCTATTTCTTTCCCTCCCCATGAGCACACATAATACTGTGGATGACATCCTTTGACATAACCTCTTTAGTGTCAAGAATGATGACTTCGTCACTGTCCTCATCAAAGGGATTTCCTGCGTCTTGGTATGCTGCAACAAGTTCTTTTGTGTCTGTTGCACACCTTTTCTGGATGCTTGGACTCTGATCATGATGCTTATAAACAGAGCTCCTGCTTGAACTCATACTAGCCTCAAACTATGCGATGACTCGTGCAACTTCTGGACCAACAACAGACCACTCTGTGAAAACACACTCATCATTCAGATTCAGGGTACTACCATGAATTTTCAGTTCCTTATTCTGCTGCTCGTAGGTCTGGTCAAATCCGAGCAGAGAGAATGGATTTTGTGTCTTGGCAATGGTGAAGAAACCTTCAGCAAACGGCTTGTAGAGGTCTGGATGTTTTATACGGAGGCTTAGCATATCACGCACATGCATTGGAAGCCAGCGGGCATAATGGAAGTGATCAAGAATAAAGGCCCAATCTGCAATCTCATCCAAAGTTTTGACATACATATCCCAGTCTCCGACACGAATAGAATGCACAAAGCGCAGCAGGTACACCTCCATATCAGAAGACGTCTGCCAGTATTTGAACTGAGGGTATGTTTCTCCCTTGTGTTTACACCATGACTCAAATGATACCAGTTTATCTCCATTCTCCTGACAGTCACTGCTGTACTTTGTGTATGCCTCCTTTCACGGAATCGAAAGTGTCAATGCTGTCATGTGTGTGTCCTTTAACATGGCATCAGCTCGACATGGAGTTGTCAAATCAGCATCAATAAGCATCACAATCCAACCACCGTCCCGCAGCCAATAACCTAACAACTTCTCCTAGAGCATTTCTGAATTGGGAGGGCCAAGGAACACACAGTAGTTGTCTTCATTAAACTCCATAGCTGGGTCTCATTGAATGACTTTGGCGATCGCATATAGGGCTTGGTCCAGTGTGATGACAGGTGTCTGTCCAGGATTCATGTGCTCGGTCGATGCTTTGATTATGGACATGGCATGGTAGATCATCTGTGGTGTACTAGCCTTGTCCCGGAAGATGGGTAGCATTGTAGTGATGCATGGTGGTCGGTCTAATCTTGGTTGATTAGAGGCACAGATGGCCACCAACGAAACAATGTCATCAGTCTCAGCAGTCTGAGACGGGACAGGTGGTGGAGTGTCAGCATTGTGAGATAGTGTCAGCCTACAGGGACCAGACACGGCTGGTGCAATGAGCTTTCCAGTATTGACTTTTACTTCCTTTATATCTGTGTAAAATTGAGGTAGGCGAGTAGGGCTAGGTAGAACTCTAGCAGCTTCATGATACTGCTCCTCACTCCTCACAGTGCCTATGTTGTTCAAGGTAGGTAGTTGGGTGAGAGCATAACCAGTACCATGCAATGCCTCTTTAGCATCACGGTGAGATGGGTTTACACCTTCTGCCTCAAACATTTTAATGACCGAATTCGCCATCTCTTTTGAAATATCGCTCACTCTGGCATATGATATACACACTACTACAAGTTCATGCAACCGGTTCAGGGGTTCCTTACTGTGCTCAGTTGCATCATATACTTTTAGTGCTATATAGATTGCAAGAGGTGTCTCCCTGTCAATCTTATGCCGAATATTGGCAATTTGTTTGCTGGGTGTCTTCTGGACAGCATTATATATCAAGAGTTGTGCAATGGATAATGCTGCAGACTTCATACTACCATTAACTTCGGCGTTATGCTTTACTGAAGTTCCAAACAATACCATTTCAGGTAATGTTGCTAATCTGTATGGAACGGAATTCTCACGTGCGTTGTGTGTAAACTCACCATCAAATCTAAGTTGTGAATCAAACATATGTTCTCTGAGGTGAATAGCGGTTCGAGCCATATTGCATGCATCTGGATCTGGACGTCGCTGTAGCTCTTGAGCAGCTGCCTTTCCAATTGCATCTTCAGATGCAATGTTAAGATTTTTACCAATTTTCTCGCCTTTCATCCATGCCCTTTGTGATAGGCTCCTGGAAACGAGGTGTGTGTATCTTGTCAGGAATCATGGCACCCAACTCCTTAAGTTTGTACAGTTCAGTCAGGTCTACAACGTAAAATGGACCATCACTATCATCTTCGTTAATGTATGCCACTGTCTCAGCGAGCACAATGCCCACCAGCTCGGACTGACTGATCTTACCCTCAATGCACTTTTTACGCAAACAAGACTTATGAAGATTATAATATCTTGTCATACAATCTTTATGATAAACAGCATCATGTGCAAAGAGGTCACCATTTGCTAGTCTGCCAAGCATCTGAAAATCATCCATATTAGTAGCGCATGCCCTCACAGTGGGCTCACACTCGATAGAAGAAGCACTATGTAACACATTCTCAGAGTCACCAATACCACAAAATAGACAAAATTCACTTAATGAACCTCCACTCCGACTTGTACTTGTACTAGATTGGCCGCTCTCATTCCACTTTCTTGTCTTGGCTGGACTCGTAGATTCAGATTCGACAACTGAATCATAAGGCCGTTTGCCTTTGCGATTCAATCGAGTAAGTTTGTTCAAGCAAGATTTGTGGAATTTTGCCTGGTTGTTCATCAAGGTTTTTTGAAGATCGTCATCGTTCGTAACAGATTTAGGAATATCCATTGGTACAATCCTGCCTTTGAATAATGACAGCAAATTCGACAGTGATTCATATCCCACGCATTTGTCTTTATGTTTACTTTGTGCTGGGCACCTCATCTCCAGATCGTCATCAGTCTGGCAAAGGCTGCACAGTGACCAGTTTACTGACTCTGGCGCCATTGTAGAATTTCTGGCCAAGTAAACTATTGTAACTGTACGAAAAAGATAATTCAATTTTACACGGTAGGCCTACACGTGACCATAGACATATAAAATAGTAGACTGCTCACCACCTAAAGCTTCGAGAATGCACATGAAAACGGCAGACTTTATTAATTAACGAGTTAAAAAGCTTTACAATAATACAGCTCTATCGAGAATTATATTTTAGGCCTAAAACATTTGACTGACATTTACATACTGATCAATTATAACTATGTAGACAAAAAAACACGCGACCCTGACCTAATTATCTCGTGACTTTGACATTGGATGACGATGCAAACATGACCAGTCGATCGGGCATCCCAAAAACTATCACAATGTATACCAATCTCATCACAATACGCTTATTATTCAGTGAGATAGGGCACATATTGTTGTTATCCTATAACCGTGGCGGCCATTCTGTCGATCTGTTCTGTTCAGGAGATCCCGCCTTTTCATTAGGCGCACCCAGGTTTCCCAGGTAATGATGTACGTAGAAAAATTTGTTGACACGTTATGCATTATTATCCTCTCAGATTCCGTAGTGAATATATACTTGGTGTGCGAGAATATCACGATTACAGCAACTACATATTTTTAACGCAGCTGGACAATCCATTATAGCAGCTACAGTCACACAAATGTTAGAATAAACAGTTCCATGAATATCATATAATCATTAATTAAACAAGTTATAAAGTTCCTTGGCCACAACAAAATGATTAGTGGTAACCAGATATACAACACAGCGACGATTAGCTGGTTGTGATTTACAGATATTGAGCTACAACCACATGAAAAGTGAGTAGCAATAGATTGGGTGGTCTTATGGTCTCAGATCCAAGAAATGACATCACTTGGCGTGAATTTTGTGAAGGAAATCACGACTGCACTTCTCTATCTTCTATATTAGGTGATCTGTAATGCCTGTTGAGTGCATCGCAGCATCAAATTGAGCCGGCAAGACTCGGGAGCTGTCTAGCGTTATCTGTACAAAAGTGTTGATCTCCTTGATCAGGTTCTCTGCTTGATAAGACGTACAGACTGTCTGAAGAATACTGGCTAATCTTGATATATATACTTCTGCCATAATTCAGAGTACAGCCGACATCTGGCGATCAGGTGGGAGTGATCTTCAGCTTCTTCACCACATAGAGGACAGTTAGGGTCAATCCGATATTGATTGAACTTCGCCCAGTTGCTTTGCAGTGTGTAGGTAGATGCCTGTCAGGAATTTTGCCTTGACTGCAGCCTTCTCCACTTCTCTCGGATCATCACACACTGAGGACCAAACATGATGCACCTTCCCCATACATATAGCAGTAGAATTCAGGAATTTTAGAGAAACCATTTCCTCAATTTCCGACCGCCACTTTGCAGTCCAGTGCTGCCTCAGAGCCTTCTTCACCACGTTCTTCCATGTTGCCTTGGACAATGGGTTCTCCAGTAATACCCAAGCAGAAGGGAGATTGTACTTGAACGACACCCTTTTCACCATTGAATACCAGCTGATTGCTCAAATTTTCTTTACCACAATTTGGTATCTATAGCCAGTTGATGCTCTTTCGACTTGGGCTCCTGCAGATGTTGCCATTTTCGATTTATGCTAATTAGGGGGCGTTAACCAATCCCAAAATGTGTGTCTGATATCAGGATTTGATTAGTACCTACACGCACGCACGCACGCACGCACACACACACACACACATATAGTCATATACACATATCAACAAATAGACCAATGGGAGCATGACTGTCGGTGGGACAAGCACTCGAAACCGAAGCCGCACACATATGGACTGGCGCGGTTAATGACGATAATAGTATCAGGAACTAGGTTGGTAGTTTAAAAGCCAATCAATAAAATTCCGTTTTGAAATGATGTGTTTTAAACTCTGCGAAATGTGTTTTATGATGATGCAGCATGTGGATGCAGAGAGTTCCATAATACTGCAGCTGCTTTAGCAAATGATTTGTTGACGAATGATCTAAGCTTATTGGCAGGTACGACCAGCTGTAATCACATGCCTTTGGATTTTCGTCCATCCATCCCACTACCACATATCCCTTTACTATATATATATATATATATATATATATATATATATATATATATATATATATATATATATATATATATATATATATATAAAGTTCAAAGGCCTGTGCTGTAATTTACTGGCGGAACGAAGAGTTCTTTGCGGTTCATATTTTGCCAATAATTCACAGATGTACTTACTAACTTAGGTGCCAAATCGTAAAAACCGTGAAAGGTGTTAATTAAAACATCACCCAGTCAAATTAGTTTCCCGTAACAGCTTACCTGTATAGTTTTCTGGAAATTGATAGTCAGGGAGTTCAGAGATCGATCGATCCCAGCACGGGCGAACCGTGGGTGAAGCTAAGCTAGAGATGGGTGGGATAACAAAAACTGAAACGGTCCATTGTTTGATACATGCGAAATCAGCTAAGACTAAGGGAGGTAATTCGATAAATATAACTGCATAGATAAAGAATATGTTTTCATGTTTCTGGTTGAAAGTCTATAAGATCTGTGGTGGGATTATCATGGAGTCATGTGTTGTTATGAAACCATTCCCGTGAATAATGAGTAATTGAATAATTAACATGTCAAGATGTATTGTTACTTAAAATTGCCGTGTTATGTACCGTAACATAATTTTCAATGCGCTATACAACAGAGCAAGAAAGTAATTTTTATGTATTGTTATTGAATGAAGTTTATTGATATTTGAAGAAATCTTTTTATTTCTTTGCCGTACGAGTTAATTCTCAAAAGCAAAGAATCAAGTTGAATGTATTTCGTGGTACGATATCGCCAGTCAATAAATGGATTGACGTCGATTTCGCCCCGGTGATCTCAAACTAATTTGTCTGGCCGCTGTTGTTGCCATAGCTAGCAGAAGCACCCAGTAAAATTGGTTTCAAAATACTCACCATCTTACCTGTATAGTTTTCTGGAAATTGAGATTCAGGGAGAGTAGGGATCGACTGATCCAATACAGGCGAAGCGTGGTGGAGCTTAGCTAGGGATGCGCGGGGCATAGTTAAAGCTGAACTCATGCATTATAACAACAGACAGCGAAGATCTCACCGAGTCTGTAGACATAGCCACCTATCTCAATATATATTTATCCTCAATTTGTAATGTCATCACATTGAAACAAAAATGCCATACCGGATCTAGTAAAATTACAAGGTATTGTTGAAAGCAGAAAGCCTATAAACATCAAATTTAACATCACACTTCGGCCGATTTGTCAGGATTTCATCAGTACTCTTGCTTTTCCACGGCTAATACTTATAGATGCCCGTATTTTATGGGCACCATTAGCAAATGGTAACCCACTAGATGATAAAGTTAAGACCAGAAGAAACTAGTTTAGTACTAATATAGTTAACAGTGATTCTTATTTTAACAAGAGCGCCGCAAACGGCGCATAATACCCCGCCATGATGACAAATCAATGAATGAGAGCTATCAGAAAATATTTATTTCTTCCTCAGCCCCATCAGACCAGTCATCCTTATGAAGTGTCAAAGCGATCCATTAAATGGTCAAGGAGGTATCATCCGGAAACCAATTTTCAAGATGGCTGCTGCTGACTGGCGGCCATATTAGATTTCGGATTATCGTAAATTTTGATACATTTCTTCAACAGACCGTAAGAAGTGATCCATTAATGAAATCCAGAAACCAACTTTCAAGATGGCAGCCCATGACTGGTGGTCATCATGGAGTTTGGATCATCGTCAATTTCGATAGGTTTCTTCTCCACACCTAGTCCAACCACCCTATAAAGTTTCAAAGGGATCCAATAAACGGTAACAGAGTTATCACCCGGAAACCAATTTTCAAGATGGCTACCAGTGGCTGGTGGCCATCTTGGATTTCGGATTATCGTCGATTTCGATAGGTTTCTTCCCCAGGCCTAGTCTCACCACTCTATGAAGTTTCAATGCAATCAGACAAACGGTAACGGAGTTATCATCTGGAAACCTATTCTCAAGATGGCCACCGGTGGCTGGTGGCCATCTTAGATTTCGGATCATCGTCGATTTCAATAGGTTTCTTCCCAAGAACTAGTCCAACCACCCTATGAAGTTTCAATGCGATCCGACAAATGGTAACAGAGTTATCATCCGGAATCCACTCTGTCGCCCGCCCGCCCACCCGGACAGACAGCGCCATTATATAATACCCCGCCAAATTTTTTGGTAGGGTATAAAAAGTGATATAGTAATGTACCGGTATAGTAATATAGTATTCTATGATATGATAGTATATTACTATATCACTGTTTGAATATAAATCACTATTTTATCACAATATTATTAATAAATATACTGTATATATACACCTGTGCAAAAGTTAAGCACCACCCTATTTTTACGCACATGCGAGGGTATATTCATGTGCTATGAAAAAAGCAATAGCATAAACATTTATGTACCCATCCATCTTAGTGCAAGAGGTAATAATGCAACTAGAGGAATGCTGATTATGATGGTGGGGAAACACTGTATGTTTTTGTTTGAACTTGAAAACGAGGCCTGAATATGGTTACGTTGACACAACTGACAACTATTGCCCTACAGTTGACACACGTGGCTAGATTAATGGTGTCTGAAAACGAAGTTTAACATCTGTGCACGAGTTTGAGACTGTCATTATTAATACCGGGTATATCCACCTTGTGCCTGGATGACGGCCTGGACACGACGTCTCATGCTGGTCACCAACCGACTGATACGCCATTGTGGTATTCGTTGCCATTCAAGATGGAGTGCGTCTGTTAATTCCTGTAGGTTCTGCACAGGAGGAGCCCTCCTTCTCACCATGTTTCCCAGAATGTCCCAGATATGCTCAATAGGGTTCATGTCAGGGCTCCTTGCTGGCCATGGTAGGGTTTCGATGGCATTCTGGCGGAGGTATTCATGCACAGCTCTAGCACGATGTGGTCGGGCGTTGTCATCCATGAATATAGGGTGGTTTCCAGGTGCATGATTAACAAAATGAGGGACCACAACTCTATCCAGTATGGAATCTTGATATCTTTGTCCATTTAGTGTTCCAGGTACAGTCAACAGATCCAGCTTACAATCAAATGAGATGCACCCCCATATCATAACGGAACCTCCACCAAATGGAACTTCTTCCATGATGTTACGTTGGTCGTACGCCGTGCGTCTGGACCTCCATACACGAGTTCGACCATCTGTGGCATGAAGCAGGAACCGACTTTCATCGGACCAGTGTACCCGTCTCCAGGATCTCATGTTCCAGTGTCTTCTTTCGTTGCACCACCTCAGACGCTCCTCTTTGTGGTGTGCAGTGAGGAGAGAACGTCTGACAGGTCTCCTAGCTTTCATGCCAGCAGCATACAGTCTCCTTTTGACGGTAGACATTGACACTCTATTGCGGGTTTCCCATTGCTGGCCGAGCACTCTGCTGTTGGTGAATGGAGATCTCCTAACAAGGCGTACTAGGGCTCGATCATCACGGGCAGTAGTCTTCTTCGGTCTTCCAGATCTAGGCCTGTCCTTCACCTCGTTAGTTTGCCCATGTTTTGCAATCAAACGACTGATTACAGTATGGTTAATGTTCAGCTGTCTGCCAATCTCTCTGCATGACATACCAGTGGTATGCATGCCTATGATTTGCCATTTCACACGATCACTTAACCTTCGTCTTGCCATAGCGGTTCACAATCAAGAGCTAATTCTCTCTGTACAAATAAACCACGGTCATGAACACAAAATTCCTAATCTTGTCGCCTAAATCTGTATGTAATGTTCTACACCTCAAACTGGACTTTTACATAACTGAACACGTGTGCTGTTTCCCGCCACGCACGGTCATCAAGCGGCGTGAAGTCATGCATGCATGTGCATTTCGTACTTGGAATTATGTCAGCTAACGCGGGGACAAAAAGTATGGCAGCCTAGTTGTACCATCATGTTTCTACGTTCTATTGTTTTTGCTGGTGCTTAACTTTTGCACAGGTGTATATGTCAGCAGAGCTATGAATGTGCTTCAAATAAATAATTGTAAGTTTATACATTATCATCTTCTTTTAGGCATCAAAGTTCACTTCATCAAAATTGACGCCCCCTTCACGATTTCAGCTTGGGACACCCAGATTGTGGCTTGGGAACGCCAAATTTCAGAGTAAGGGGTCCAAGGGACTCCTAAAATCCAGGTGCCATGAGGAACACTGACAATTAACATGATGAAATGATTAATACTGTAATAGCTTAAAACTTCTGAGCTTGAAGATTTTGTCACCATCTCAGATCTTGTTTTTGGTGGCAATTAAAAAACAACAACATAAAATTGGCTTGCCTTACTGATGGATTTCAAACACAAACTTAATCATCACTTGCTCTATCAGGAGACAGAGAATTTGACGATTTGTTGGAATGGTGTACATTTTGGAAGCATCCTGTTGGCCAGTATTGCCGACTGACTATAACAAGAGGCCCAAGGGGCCTGTGTCGCTCACCTGGAGCACCATCAATTTTTGTCAAAATTGTTGGTGGGTGGGTTAGCAGGCTTTTAAATGAGTTGGTGGACAGTTTTGCAAGTACAATATGGCTGCCAAACAGACTACATTTTGATTGGCCCACGGCGCCCATGTTTTTTTGATGGATCAACTTCCCTTGCACAAATTTTAATGGCCCAAATTTTGGCGTGATCCCTTCAGCAGTTCTGAAGGAGTAATTTTCGTGAAAACCAAGTCATGGTAAATCAAGTCCTCTTGAACAAACTTGGCTTACCTCGTGGCCTAGATGAAGATTCTGCAAGTGGTTTCGGAGAAGATTTATAAAGACATTTCCTGAAATTGGCCGAAATCCAAAATGGCCGCTGGGCAAATTGGCCGATTAGAAGTTTCGAAAATTGCAAATTTGAGATCAGAATACCCAAAAACACATATAATAACAATTTCGGCCTCAAAATCCATCATATAAAAAAATCCAATATGGCCGCCAAACATGCTATATTTTGATTGGCCCACGGTGGCCATGTTTTTTGACGGATCAACTTCTCTTGAACAAACTTTACTGGCCCTTAGTCCCTACTCATATCTGCCAAATTTCAGCCTGATCCCTTCGGCGGTTCTGGAGAAGTTATTTTCGCTAAAACCAGGTCAACCAAGATGGCCGCCAAATTATTTGACCAATTAAGTTCCCTTGATCAAATTAGGTTGAGCTCTTGCCCTAGATCATATTTCATCAGGTTTCCTTCAATCCCTCAAGCGGTTTCGGAGATTTTTAGACGTTTCTAAAAATCGGCCAAAATCCAAGATGACTACCGGCCTAATTGGCCGATTGGCTTCATTTGAACAAACTTGGATCCCTATGCCCTAAGGATGCGTCCTGCCAAATATAATTGAAATTGTCCCAGCGGTTCTTGAGAAGTCGTTTAAAGGAAAAGTTGACGGACAGACGGATGGACGATGGACACACAACGGATGGTCGCCACAACATAAGCTCACTTGGCCTTTCAGGCCAGGTGAGCTCATATTTCCCAAATTTGGGCCCGATCCATTCAGTGGTTCTTGAGAAGTCGTTTTCGCGAAAAGTAGGTCATCTAAGATGGCCGCCGGACCATATGGAGTATCAGGTTCAAACTTGGTTCAGCTACATGCCTAGATGATATTCCATGAATTTTGAATCGATCCCGAGCGGTTTCGGATATTTTTCTCAAAACCGGCCGATTTGGCAGACGGCCATCTTGGATTTTGGTCGACCGGCTTCATTTGAACAAACGTGAATCTCTATGCCCTAGGGATGCTTCCTGCCAAATATAATTGAAATCGGCCCAGTGGTTCTTGAGAAGTAATTTTAAAAGAAAAGTTGATGGACGGACGACGGACGGTCACCACGACATAAGCAAGAACTACTGGGCCGATTTCAATTATATTTGGCAGAAGCATCCTTAAGGCATAGAGATTCAAGTTTGCTCAAACGAACCTGATCGGCCAATTTGGCCGGCGACCATCTTGGATTTCGGCCTTTCAGGCCAGGTGAGCTAATAATGGGAGAATCCAATTTTAACTATGCCCCGCCAATCTTTAGCTAAGGTCCACCACACTTCGCCCATGTTTGAATCGATCAATCCCTGAACTCCGACTATTAATTCCCAGAAAACTATAGGATGGTAAATATTTTGAAACTATTTGACTGAGTGCTATTGTCGGGATGGTATGGCAGCAACAGTGCCTAGACTAATTAGTTTCAAAATATTCAACATGTATATCAAATAGTAAATACATACAATTCGTACAACAACGCTAAGTCTGTCATCAATTAAGTACTCGTGACAAGCTTAGGTACGTCATTTATGATGTAATTGATTATCAATATCTATGTTCAGAGGCTACTCTTGCAATACCAGCTGCCTTGAGTCCACAGCTTATTGGTGCATGTACCTACAAGACACCATGGAAGTGTTGAGTCCATGAGGCAGTTCGCAAGTTCTGGAAGAGGAAGATGTGGCATGCTGCATCATCAATGTCTTCACTACGATTCATGTCAGCTGAGATGATTGAACTGCAAGGCATTCCTGCTACCTTATGGTCTGAATCTGTGAAGACCCTGCATGAAACTGAGAAGGCAACTTCTAACCGGTACATATCAACTCCAGACTGTACTCGCGAGACATGATAGACGAGGCCAAGTCCCAGCAACGTGTCAGCTTTGCAACTCAAGTCAAGAAGATATGGCTCATTTCCTTACATCATGCACAGCTCTATCTGCAAATCTTCAGCCCCACATGCTTGCGCTATTTATCATAACCGGTATCAAGCCAGATAACTCGACTAGTTTTTCTTCTCAATCCTTTTCATCCAGATCTGCCTCCTTCACTAGATGTGAACACGAGTACTATCTCATGCATAGAACCGATTAGTAGAGATTAGACAGTTGCCTGCCACAAATAGGGGACACATATATTGCTTACATTGTCATGCTGGTTGTATGTATGAGCAACCACCACACTCAGCCGCTTGTATACATGCAGCCACACTTGCGGCCGCACGAATTTGCAGCCGCATGTGGCCGCACATTTATACATGCGGCCGAGTGTGGTCGCGCGTACATACAATCCAATAAGATGGCTCAAATTCAATCCGCTTTTTCACTACAGTTTAAACAGCCCAAAGGGTCGGACATGTATTTTATCTGCATAGTAGTTAGGTGAGCCTTAGGCAGTAAGATTTCTCCCAAAAACCTAAAAAACATTAACCAAAAATTTAGATTAAAATAATATGTTTATCCTATAATTGATATGCCAAGACGTAAATGTTTTGAATGTGATTCAATTTCTGCCAGGTCGAATGCCCTGGAGCGACATAAGAGCCGATTCTATAGCAATGAAGATAGCGAAAATCTAGACAGTGAAGATGAAGAAATAACAGAGATGAAGAGTGAAGATAATGAGCCAATGGAGTAAGCGAGTGAAGCCTTGTTGGGTACGGACAGAGACGCAGACAACATAAACATGGACAACAGACAACGCGGACACATAAACATAGACAACAAAACACAGACAACACGGACACAGAAACATGGACAACAGACAACACGGACACAAACATAGGCAACAGACAACGAAAACAGACAATGCAGACAACAGAAACATGGACAACAGACAACCTGGACACAAAAACACGGACAACAGACAACAGAAACAGAGAATAAAATAAACATTTTACTTAGAATGAGGCATGCAGCAGCACCAAAGAGCATACATTTATTGTGGCCCATCCTCCTAGTTGATTATTTTAATAAACTAATTAATTCTATAAATACGAGTAAAAAATGAATTTTCTAAGTCGAACATAGACGTTACATTATATTTATATATAGATGTTTATATTTAATTAGCTTTTAGAGTTTTAAAATAAAATCCCACATCACGAGATTAAACTTTTAACTCTTGACATTTGAGACTCTTAATTTCGAGGCAGCTGGCTCCATACGTGAAAACAACTCCCAGCTAAATTATTTTCAAAATATTCAACAGAATATTCGATACTTCATAAAGAATTCATTGTCTTAGGATTGTGACGTGTAATGGGTTAATATTGGAAATTCATCCGATGTGTAATGTACAGCTTATAAATAAGTTTCACTGTTTCTCTTTCCAAAAAAGAACCAGATATATTTTAGATTTTGAACACAATGTATGAAATGTTCTGTTGAATATGTTCGACTTAATTTGATTGCGTTAGGCGGTAATTTCTTCCAATCAAATTAAATCTAAAATATTCAACATTACGTTTTGTTTTGAAAACTTTTCAAGTTATTTTTAGTGGTACTGTATTGCTATCACATTTTGAGCTGTACTATCTTGCAATCAGATTCAGTTGTGGTCTATATATTAGCAAGGGAATGTGCGCAGTAAGCTATTAACTCTCCAAACGCCATTGACCTAATAGAATACAAGCTTCTCAAGTCTCAGTAAAACAGCTTTGTCAGGAATGGCCAAACCGTGACAAACCGACCGACAGATAAATCTATGCGAGTTGCGAGTCACAATTCACCTTTCCAGAGTAACCACCCATCATAATACGTCATAATCAACTATGCAATGTGTAGAATGACATCGTAATGAATTAGTCATGAATGACGTCAATAAGTACGTCATGAACGCATATTTGAAGACGGTCTATGCGTTGTTGTACAAATTGTATGTCTTTACTGTTTAATAAATATTTTGTTGAATATTTTGAAAGTAATCTGACTGGGTTTCAAAGCAATCCGATAAACGGTAAAAGAGTTATTATCTGGAAACAAATTTTCAACATGGACACTGGTGGCTGGCAGCCATCTTGGATTTCGGATCATTGTCAATTTCGATATGTTTCTTCCTCAAAGCTAGTCCAACCACCCTATGAAGCTTCGAAGCGGTCAGATAAACAGTTAAGGAGTTATCATCATCCAGACCAATTTTCAAGATGGCCACCAGTGGCCATATTGGATTTCAGATCATAGTCGATTTCGATAGGTTTCTTCCCAAGACCTAGTCCAACCACTCTGAGGTTTCAATGCGATCCGACATACAGTAACGGAATTATCATCCGGAAACCACTCTGCCACTCGCATGTCCGCCCGCCCGCCCGGATGGACGGCGCCATTACATAATACCCGCGGTGTATAAAAATGACAAGATGTGCTTGCTGAATAGCTTCATTTTGAATCCAAAGAAAACTTGACATTTGACCTTGAATATACTTTCGTTTCGCATCGGGAAAATAGGCATTCACCACGATCAAGATAATTTTATGACGCATCAAATCCGCCAAGAATAAAATAACAAACAAACACGTTTCACAAGGTCAGTTTTAATCATGAGAGAAAATTATGTGAATAGCTTTACATATTGTAATATATAGATAATTTGTATAGAAAGATGATGAGAATCACATTAACTACAGCAGCAATCAAGAGATTTAACAAACATGGCGTCAGTACAAATGACCTGTATTAGATTTAACAAACATTGCGTCAGTACAAGTGACCTATATTAGATTTAACAAACATAGCATCAGTGCAAGTGACCTGTATTAGATTTAACAAACATGGCATCAATATGTCTGTATTAGATTTAACCATTTAACCATCTGATTGCCAAGTTTTTGCAGACTTTTGGAGGGTTAACCCTTTAATGACTAAATTTGTTCCAAAAAATTCAAATATATACATGTACTTATTGGAATAAGTACTATAATACTACTGGAATGATTGGCTCGATATTCCAGTGGTAAATTAAAAAAAATAGTCTTCTCTTGGCCTGCAAATGGACATTACCAAAGACCACTACAGAGACCGGTTTGGGCCGGTTTCATCGTGAAAGGGTTAAAATTGTAGCCAGTTACCAGCGGTGCACCAATTTATTTGCTAATTAATAAAATTTCATTGTTGGTGATATGTTGTGAAAAATATGTCCCCTGATATATGTTCCTTCCTTATACACATAATATATGCGAATCAACAAACTAAAGATTGTGTAAATTTTATTCAACAGAAACCAAATTTTCCACAAGTTTTTCAGTTAACATTGTTGAATATGTAGATATTTCACATCGATGTAATCCGAGCAAGGTGCTGTAACAAGGTATTCACGTAACAAGTTTCACCTGAATCCATGTATGGGTTTCTTAGAGTTATGCTGCAGATACATGATCCTTTAATAATTCTCTTGAGGGGAGATAAATCTGGCAAATGCATGAACACACACTAGAACATGTACATTTCATAGCGTGCTACTGATAGTGACAGCTGTATTATTGGCAGATTAAAAGTACCAGTAGATAATTACACAGTAATTGTATTATTTACAGACAGACCTGTCTTAACGGCTTAATAGTTTAAACGGTCTAAAACCAGCCTCTGAAATTGTCTTGACATATGTATATTTGCAGGCTAAGAGAAGACTATTTTTTAAACAATTTATCACTGGCAGCTTTTCCAGTGAACAATTTTCAAAATTAGTCTTATCTTGGCCTGGACATGGACATTGAGCATGAGGGGAAATGTCAATTTTTACAATTACAGTGCTACATGATGACCTTATGAAGCCCCGCTATAGACAGGTCTATCAAGCAGATCTGACTCACAATGGTCTGCCTGCTGAGTCTTTGCAAACAACGTATTCCAAGGGTTATATCTCTGAACCGCCTAAATATTTTGAAAACAATTTGACTGAAAATTGTTGGTTGCTAAATTCTTTTTTTCCCCAAAAACCTTCAGCAAATCATGATTTTCTTTTAAAATTATTGTCTCATGGCTTAGAGCAGCGAGACAGTTAACCCTTATTACTTTGATGTCAAAATTTTAAATTTTCAAATTAATGTAAAAGATAAACTGGTGTTTATTTTTCAACAAATTTGGTGGAAGATGGTGCTGTCGTAGACAGCAACATCTTCCACCAAAATTGTTGAAAAATGTACACTAGTTTCTTTGCTATTGACACCGTAAAAGACAGAATCTGTGTGCTATGGGTTAATGCACATATTTTTTTAAAAACAACTTTTATTACTACAGTTTTGTCAGGAAGACAATAATACAAAATTTAAAATGAGGTTTACTCGACTCGATTTTAGTCATTATTTAAACTTGTAAACAATCCCAGAAAGCATTCAATCACACACACTTTACCGCCTGCTGGCTAAGAGCGAAAGCTAACATGACAAAAGAATACATGGTAACTCAGGGTAGCTAAAATATTACTTGGGCACAAGAAATTATACCCTCAAGATCTGTCTGTCTGTCTGTCTGTTTGTTTAATTCATACTGTGGATGGCTAGGGTTTTGCATTAAAGTATCAAATTTCTAGGACACAGAGCCACCAAATGGATACGAGAATACAGCTTTTGGCCAAAATAATGAAATAGAGGTATGCAGAATTATTACATTTTGCTTAGCCCTTCATATTCCAACTGTTTAGGATTGCTTTATGTTTAAGATCAAAAGGTCAAATATCTACGCTACAGGGTCACTAAGTGTACTGGCAAAACAGAGCACAAAAGCACCTTCCCCGAGAGTACGCTCACAAAGGCGTGTCAGCACACTCTATTGGTTTGTATATCAATTTTGTATTAGAATTTAGTTCCAGTAACGCTAATATCTGTTCAAGAAAATGTTCTCATAGAAAATGCCCACTTGCAGACCAAGAGATTAAAAAAAAAAAATGTATTTTTGGAATTACAGGCTTGGCTATCGAGCCAGTGATTCCAATGGTCAACTTTTAAAAATATTCTTCGCTTGGTCTACAAATGGACATTTCTCAATACCCCTGCAGAAGCCATTATTAGTCAGCAGAAATCAGTCTGGTGTCATAACCCGGATCCTCCGCCATATGTAACGTGACAATACTCGTAAATAGATCTGGACGGTGTGCATTCACTTCATCAGATAGAATTCCATACTCTCAACTGGGGTATTTATTACTTTTTCTTTCCTTGTAAACCAGCACCTGCGTTGAATTTGAATAGTATGATGTCACCATCATCTACAATATACTCTCTACCTTTCTGTTTGTATTTTCCAGCCGCCTGAAATGGAACAAAATATAACAAATTTTAACGCATCAGTTTACTCACGCCCTCCTCATGTTTTCCTTCCAGGAAGAGTCCTGTCGATACACCTTCTGAACCACTCACTAAAATTAACCACTCTTTTTTATGCACTTGTTACATGTGTATATATATCCTACATTTTTACGTCATTGTTGCTAGGTAACAATGGATGATGTATCAAACATTGGTTATGCCAGGGCATGATCCAAGGTTTTAGTTTGAGCACCCTATTAGTTGCGTAGATGATTCACAAGAGGAGTCTCGGAGGTGATATTTGTTAAAGAAATGTATCAGAAGATACCATACAACTTCCCTAGGAGCTTTTTATTCGGTTCTTCATAATTTGAGCGCACAAACTGCTGGCGCCCAAACCCTTTACAATGGGTTCAAAATCAGTCTGGATCAGGCCCTGTATGCTGTACATCACTAGTGCTTGAATATACTACATGTAAGTGGTACATCACATGTGCCTGAATATACTACATGTAAGTGGTACATTACTAGTGGCTGAATATACTACATCTAAGTGGTACATTACTAGTGCCTGAATATACTACATGTAAGTGGTACATCACATGTGCCTGAATATACTACATGTAAGTGGTACATTACTAGTGCCTGAATATACTACATGTAAGTGGTACATTACTAGTGCCTGCATATACTACATGTAAATGGTACATTACTAGTGCCTGAATATACTACATGTAAATGGTACATTACTAGTGCCTGAATATACTACATGTAAATGGTACATCACTAGTGTGTGGTACATTACTAGTGCCTGAATATACTACATGTAAGTGGTACATTACTAGTGCCTGAATATACTACATGTAAGTGGTAAATTACTAGTGCCTGAATATACTACATGTAAATGGTACATTACTAGTGCCTGAATATACTACATGTAAATGGTACATCACTAGTGCCTGAATATACTACATGTAAGTGGTACATCACATGTGCCTGAATATACTACATGTAAGTGGTACATGACATGTGCCGGAATATACTACATGTAAGTGGTACATTACTAGTGGCTGAATATACTACATGTAAGTGGTACATTACTAGTGGCTGAATATACTACATGTAAGTGGTACATTACTAGTGGCTGAATATACTACATGTAAGTGGTACATTACTAGTGCCTGAATATACTACATGTAAGTGGTACATCACTAGTGCCTCAATATACTACATCTAAGTGGTACATCACTAGTGGCTGAATATACTACATGTAAGTGGTACATTACTAGTGGCTGAATATACTACATGTAAGTGGTACATTACTAGTGCCTGAATATACTACATGTAAGTGGTACATTACTAGTGCCTCAATATACTACATCTAAGTGGTACATCACTAGTGCCTGAATATACTACATGTAAGTGGTACATCACATGTGCCTGAATATACTACATGTAAGTGGTACATTACTAGTGCCTGAATATACATGTAAGTGGTACATCACATGTGCCTGAATATACTACATGTAAGTGGTACATTACTAGTGCCTGAATATACTACATCTAAGTGGTACATCACTAGTGCCTCAATATACTACATCTAAGTGGTACATCACTAGTGGCTGAATATACTACATGTAAGTGGTACATTACTAGTGGCTGAATATACTACATGTAAGTGGTACATTACTAGTGCCTGAATATACTACATGTAAGTGGTACATTACTAGTGCCTCAATATACTACATCTAAGTGGTACATCACTAGTGCCTGAATATACTACATGTAAGTGGTACATCACATATGCCTGAATATACTACATGTAAGTGGTACATTACTAGTGCCTGAATATACTACATGTAAGTGGTACATTACTAGTGCCTGAATATACTACATGTAAGTGGTACATCACATGTGCCTGAATATACTACATGTAAGTGGTACATCACATGTGCCTGAATATACTACATGTAAGTGGTACATTACTAGTGCCTGAATATACTACATGTAAATGGTACATTACTAGTGCCTGAATATACTACATGTAAATGGTACATTACTAGTGCCTGAATATACTACATGTAAGTGGTACATCACATGTGCCTGAATATACTACATGTAAGTGGTACATCACATGTGCCTGAATATACTACATGTAAGTGGTACATTACTAGTGCCTGAATATACTACATGTAAGTGGTACATTACTAGTGCCTGAATATACTACATGTAAGTGGTACATTACTAGTGCTTGAATATACTACATGTAAGTAGTACATCACATGTGCCTGAATATACTACATGTAAGTGGTACATTACTAGTGCCTGAATATACTACATGTAAGTGGTACATCACATGTGCCTGAATATACTACATGTAAGTGGTACATTACTAGTGCCTGAATATTCTACATGTAAATGGTACATTACTAGTGCCTGAATATACTACATGTAAGTGGTACATTACATGTGCCTGAATATACTACATGTAAGTGGTACATTACTAGTGCCTGAATATACTACATGTAAGTGGTACATCACATGTGCCTGAATATACTACATGTAAGTGGTACATCACATGTGCCTGAATATACTACATGTAAGTGGTACATCACTAGTGCCTGAATATACTACATGTAAGTGGTACATTACTAGTGCCTGAATATACTACATGTAAGTGGTACATTACTAGTGCCTGAATATACTACATGTAAGTGGTACATCACATGTGCCTGAATATACTACATGTAAGTGGTACATCACTAGTGCCTGAATATACTACATGTAAGTGGTACATCGCTAGTGCCTGAATATACTACATGTAAGTGGTACATCACATGTGCCTGAATATACTACATGTAAGTGGTACATCACTAGTGCCTGAATATACTACATGTAAGTGGTACATTACTAGTGCCCACATGTGCCTGAATATACTACATGTAAGTGGTACATTACTAGTGCCTGAATATACTACATGTAAGTGGTACATCACATGTGCCTGAATATACTACATGTAAGTGGTACATCACATGTGCCTGAATATACTACATGTAAGTGGTACATTACTAGTGCCTGAATATACTACATGTAAGTGGTACATTACTAGTGCCTGAATATACTACATGTAAGTGGTACATCACATGTGCCTGAATATACTACATGTAAGTGGTACATCACATGTGCCTGAATATACTACATGTAAGTGGTACATTACTAGTGCCTGAATATACTACATGTAAGTGGTACATCACATGTGTCTGAATATACTACATGTAAATGGTACATTACTAGTGCCTGAATATACTACATGTAAGTGGTACATCACATGTGCCTGAACATACTACATGTAAGTGGTACATTACTAGTGCCTGAATATACTACATGTAAGTGGTACATCACTAGTGCCTGAATATACTACATGTAAATGGTACATCACTAGTGTCTGAATATACTACATGTAAGTGGTACATCAGATGTGCCTGAATATACTACATGTAAGTGGTACATCACATGTGCCTGAATATACTACATGTAAGTGGTACATTACTAGTGCCTGAATATACTACATGTAAGTGGTACATCACATGTGCCTGAATATACTACATGTAAGTGGTACATCACATGTGCCTGAATATACTACATGTAAGTGGTACATTACTAGTGCCTGAATATACTACATGTAAGTGGTACATTACTAGTGCCTGAATATACTACATGTAAGTGGTACATCACATGTGCCTGAATATACTACATGTAAGTGGTACATCACATGTGCCTGAATATACTACATGTAAGTGGTACATTACTAGTGCCTGAATATACTACATGTAAGTGGTACATCACATGTGCCTGAATATACTACATGTAAGTGGTACATCACATGTGCCTGAATATACTACATGTAAGTGGTACATTACTAGTGCCTGAATATACTACATGTAAGTGGTACATTACTAGTGCCTGAATATACTACATGTAAGTGGTACATTACTAGTGCCTGAATATACTACATGTAAGTGGTACATTACTAGTGCCTGAATAAACTACATGTAAGTGGTACATTACTAGTGCCTGAATATACTACATGTAAGTGGTACATCACATGTGCCTGAATATACTACATGTAAGTGGTATATTACTAGTGCCTGAATATACTACATCTAAGTGGTACATCACTAGTGGCTGAATATACTACATGTAAGTGGTACATTACTAGTGGCTGAATATACTACATGTAAGTGGTACATTACTAGTGCCTGAATATACTACATGTAAATGGTACATCACATGTGGGATAATAAAATGGTATGCAAGAGTTTAACGATAAATCCCTGAAAAAATTATATACTTTATGATATAAAACATATTATGATGAATATTTTGAAATTCATTTGTCTGGAAAAGTTCCCAGTCAAATTTAATTAAAAAATATTCAACAGCTTTCTAGTTTGTTTGCTCTGAGATTGAGATAAGGGGAATTTACATGTAGCTGTGATGGGTTAATGAATGTTATGTAATAGAAGCTTGCTTATGCTATAATAAGAGTTAACCTGCGATGTTAACTGGGTGTGTTCAGGAGCACGAATCTATTCAGTTCGCTTAACCATTTTGTTCGGTTACGTGGTTTACGTGGGCGAACCTACCACTGGCCCGAACAAAATGATCGGTGAATTGAAAATATTCGCGCTCTTGAACGCACCCCAGTATTTAAACTTACAAGCACAGAGAGACAAGATAAGACTCCCAGAATTTATCATTTGGTTCATAAAAGACCATAATGACTGGTTTTGTTAATGAATGATTTAGTATGAGCACAATTATATCAGGGCTAGAATTATGGGATTGTTACCTTGCAAGCAGCCTCAGTGCCATGCTCTTTGAAGTCCACATAAGCCATCACTTCTGCCATAATGAAACCTTTTTCAAAATCTGTGTGAATTTTTCCAGCAGCCTGTGGCGCTTTCGTGCCTTTCTGTAAATTAATTATATATATACAGTAATATCAGTGAAAGGCAGCTTCAGCACTGTGGAATGGCCTGCATCTATAATAATGTATGTGTTTCAGTAATGTGGTATAGAGGAAGAATAGCTTGTACCTATATCTCTGTATGTGCTCTGAAGCAGAGAGCTCTGAAGCACAGATCCAAAGCCGAGATCCTTCTTTCTCTAGCCGACACCTATCTCAGAGATCCTTCTTTGTCTAGCCGACACCTATCTCAGTTTATGTGCTCTAAAGCATATATACGGAGCTGGAATCGTGCCTTCACTAACCAGCACCCATATCAGTCTATGTGCTCTGAAGTACAGCTCTCGAGCTGGCTCCTGCCTTCTCTAGCCGGCACTTATCTCAGTCTATGTGCTCTGAAGTGGAGCTCTGGAGCTGGCTCCTGCTGTCTCTAACCTGCACCTATATATCAGTGTATGTGCTCTGAAGCACAGATCCGGAGCCGAGATCTTGCTTTCATTAGCCTGCATCAATGCCTTCTTTAGCCTGCACCAATGCCTTCTTTAGCCTGCACCAATATCAATCAGTGCATGTGCTCTAAGCAGAGAGCCGGAACTGGGATCCTGCCTTCTCTAGTTGACACCTTATGAGTGTATATGTTCTAAAGGATAGAACTGGAGCTGGGATCCTGCCTTCTCTAGCCGACATCTTATCAGTGTATGTGCTCTTACGGATAGAACTGGAGCTGGGATCCTGCCTTCTCTAGCTAACACCTATATGAGTGTATGTGCTCTGAAGGATGGAACCTTAGGCGGTGATGGCTTCCAATCAAATTAAGTTCAAACTATTTAACAGTACATTTTTTTTTCTTTTGGACTCATGTCATATCTGAGATGTACTGTAGACCAGCCGTAGGTTCCAGTTAAATTACTTAAACATTCAGTAGCTTTCATGCAGTCTTCCAGGTATTGAGACCTTGGAAGTGTACAGGTGAAATTGTTAATGTGTTGAGAGACTATCTAGTTTACAATGGACATGGTGTCAGTCTATTTATGTATTTATTTAGACTGGTACCCGGTTTTAATCATGGCTGAATGCAAGGATTAGTGAAGAAATCTGTGACAATTGATAACTAATAAATTATATCCTCATCACATGAATTTAAATCATTAAATACTGCTACATGAATTTAACTGTTAAATAGAAATCTGAGGTTTTGCAAACCCTCCTATTTTTTTTCACATTGTTTAATGTTACAAGTTTTATGATTGTTCATATTTTCAAATTATTTTCTGAATTGTTACAATTTTCATGATATTTTTAGATTTATCGGATCATGCCTAACGTTGTGCAACCTTAGTGTGTTGTCACACCGTTTCCTGCATTACAATTTAAGCCAAATCAGACCAGTAGTTTTCAAAATATCCACAGATCCCCAATTTTATCTGATCGAGATTTTTATCCCGATCACGGCCCATGCTTTTACACAGCGAGTTCGTTCTTGTGTTAGAATTTGAGCCAAATCGGATCAGTAGTTTTTGGGATACAGTTCCAGACACAGAGAGAGAGAGAGAGAGAGAGAGAGAGAGAGAGAGAGAGAGAGACCTGATCGCACTACCCTCTTAACCTTTCGATAGTGAAACAAGTTTGGCCAAACTATAGTTGCGACATAACAATATTGCAGAATTTGGTCTGCATATCTATATAACCCCTGATAACTACAGAAGACATTTGTGACTGGGTTAACCATTAAGGATTTAACTGTCTGATTGTTGCAAGCCATCAAACAAAAATTTCAATGGGCAATAACTTTGGACCTGTTGAATATTTTGAAAACAATTTAACTGAAAGTTGTTAGTGGCTTAACCACCAACAATTTTCAGTCAAATAGTCTTCAAAATATTCAGCATATCCAGAGTCAACACCCATGAATGTTGTAGTCTACAGAAATTCAATAGCAGACAGTTAAAATACTGCTATTTAAGTTGAGTATGTTATGTTACCTGCATTGTCCATGCTTTGACCTCATCTTTACCAGTCGTGAAGAAATATTGAAGCTGCAATGCTTGATAGCCTGTGACAATGATCTTTTCCATTGAGCTGTGAGAGAGCAAGCTAGCAATTAGTGACCGCTTATATTTACTAGTCAAGTCGCTTGATGATGACCACTATACAAGTCATTTTCGGCCAGCTTGACTCAAATCATTTGCAGACCAAGAGATAACTATTTTTTTTAATTTACTTCGAAAAGGATTCACATGAAACCACAATGTGACCACAAACTTTCACATGAAAACACAATGTGACAACAAACTTTATAAGAGAAGGTAGGCAAACTCTCTAAAATATATTTTACTAACATGGTATAGATATGAGAGATCATTCATTTCCAGACATCTTCACCTACATGTATTTAAATAACAAAGTACTTTTGAATAGAGCACTAATATTGGCTCATGAACTTTGTCTCCTTAACTGTCCAACTGCCACCAGACAATAATTTAGAACATGAGGCCCAACTGGACCAGTAGCATTTTCAGAACCATTTGCATTTAAATAGACATGATGGATAATTTTTGGAAAATTCAAGACCACCGAAAAAATTGACCAATCAAAATTCTCGTTTGATATGTTGAAGCCTACAGTTATAGGATTGTTCCACCATTTTTGTTGAAATCGGGCCATTGATTAAGGAGTACCGTTTTTAAAGGATTCCGGAAAATTTTCAGAAAATCCAATATAGCTGCCAAAACATCGACCTATCAAAATTCTGAATAGATTTTCTAGAGGCTACCACTATAGGATCCTTGCAGCCAAATTTGGTTGAAATTGTCTAAGTGGTTAATGAGGAGTACCGTTTTAAACAAATTTTTGGGAAAATCCAAGATGACCACCCACCAAATAATCAAGCAGTCAAAATTCTGTCTACATGTTCTGAAGCGTACCAGCTTAGGATCCTTCCAGCTGAGTTTGGTTAAAATTAGCCAAATAGTTAATGAGTAGCCTTTTGCTGGATCTCCCAGAATTTTCGGAAAATCAGTTGGCTGCCAGAAAAATTTACTAATCAAAATTCTGAATTCAAGTTCTGAAGCCTACTGCCCTAGGGTCCTTCCAGCCAAGTTTGGTTGAAATTGCCCAAGCAGTTAATGCATTTTAAAATATTTCTAGCCATTTATCAGAAATGGTCCCCGAACACTGACCAATCAAAATTGTATATACAAGCTCTGAAGCACACCACTCTAGGGTGCATCCAGCCGAGTGTGTTTGAAATTATTCAATCGGCTAATGAGGATTAGCCTGTTAACTGAGTTTCCAAGATTTTCAGAAAATCCAAGATGGCCACCAGATATATTGACAAATCAAAATTCTGTATATAAGATCTGAAACCTACCAGGCTAGTAACCTTCCAGTCAAGTCTGGTTGAAATTGCCTACGCAGTTAATGAGGAGTAGCATTTTAAACGATTTTCCACATTTTGGGGGGGGGGGGGGGGAATTCAAGATGGCTGCCTAAACAATTGACCAATTAAAATTCTGTATAACAGTTCCGAAGCATACCACTCTAGGGTCCTCCAACCGAGTTCGCTTGAAATTGGCCAAGTGGTTAATGAGGCGTAGGCCTTTAACAGATTTCTAGAAATTTTCAAAAAATCCAAGATGGCCACCGGAAAAATTGATCAATCAAACTTCTCATTAGAAGCGTTGAAGTGTACCAGCACAGCATTATTCCACAAAAGTTTAGTTGAAATCATCCCATTGATCTTGGAGTAGCGTTTTAAAGGATTTCCAAATAATCTGTCAAAACTCCAAGATGGCTGTCAAAAAGAAATGACCAATTAAAATTTCAAATAGATACTCTGGAGCCTACCACCGTTTGATGGACAGACAATGGATGGCCGCCATGGCATAAGCTCACTTAGCCCAAAGGTGAGCTAAAAATGGGCATTAACTCTGGATCGGCTGAATATTTTGTAAACAATTGGACTGAGTCAAATTGTTTTCAAAATATTCAGCAGATCCAGAGTTAAACCCTATGGAAGATGTATGTATGATTACTGTATTTTTGCAGCTGTAGTAGTAGTAGAAACATCATACAGCTGCAATCAGTCCTTCTTTACTTTTGCCCACTGTGTCTTGTCCCCAGCTGAAATTCTTAGCTTCATCAGGTTCATTCTTGACTCGAGTGTACCGAGTCCTGCTTTCTTGAGGTCACCTCATAGAATGCTTAGCTGATTTATGCAATGACGTCCTCTCCTGGCTTTGTATTTGCTGGCTACGAGTAGGGTGATTTCCAAGGCTCTCTGTGCTGTTGTCTCTTCTGGCATCCTTAGCCCATGGCCAAATATGGACCATCTTTACTGGGCGACTTTTACTGACAGCGACGACGTATTACACATCTTGTATAGTGCATCATTGGAAATTATGCTGTCTGGCCATCGGTGTCCAGCGATGGTGCATAGGTCTTTGCGGTGGCAGGCATCTAGTTTATCTAGAGCTGCCTTTGGAGCTGCCCAGCTATTACAGTTATACAGCATCAAAGATATGCAGGTTGCATTGTATAAATGTAGCCTTTAACTCAAGGGCATCTTTGATCTATGAATCCATAGCTTCCAGAAGGACTGGAAAGCTATGTGTAAGGGGGTAAATGGAACAGCCTATTTTATAATTTCCTTTCTAGTTTAAATTCTCGAAAATTTTAGCTAGGAATTAGGAGTACTTTGACTTTTTGAACTGGCGAGGATGATTTTGACCAATGTGACAATCCGTTGATATTTAAACGAGTTTGCATGGATGCGCATTAGTGAGTGAGTCGGCTGATACACGTGTAGTGGTGTGTTGTATGAGTCTGGTGATTGGATGAGAATCAGGCAATGGTTGCGTGATTGGCTCAAGTAATGTTGGCCTAGACACATCTGGGACTATTTTGTGGTCAACGCCAGGTGACGGTGATGAGATGTAGAGTATCAAATGACTTGTCAAGTCGATTGCTGAGGTGCAACATCTGCAGGAAAGGAAATTGAAAAAATGGAAGTTGTGCTGTAACAGCAGTGTTTGTTTAACTGAGGAGTTCAGAGTTCGGATTGTAATGGCGTTGGAGAGTAGTGTGTGAATCCTTGGGGGGGAGTAGTGTGTGAATCCTTGGGATTCCTGTCCGATGATGCAGCTTCCGGGGATTGGATTTGGATTTGAGTGGATCTGATGTGAAGATTAAGTAGAGATGAGGAGCTGAAATTTATCACATCTATTAGATGAATTTGATGGAGCGGTGATTGTATACAATATTTGATGGAGTTTCCATCCGGAGCCATCAAAGTTTCCAAGTCACTTTTAATATGCTTGTATACAGTAGTGCATTAATTAAGGTAATTTTGACCTTTTTATCATTTAGAAAGAGAAGAATAGTCAGTGGGAGAGATGGGGAATAAAATTTTTTTTTGAAATGTAAAGGAATAAATTATGAAAGTAAAGAAATGTAAAAAATTAATTGTACTGTACATACAAAGAACTGAAAAATCCCAAAAAGATCATTCAGGAAAAAGAAATGAATTTTATTTAACTCGTCTGTTTTCATTTCCTGTATTTCACTAAATCCCTGTGCTGATTGGAATGGTCACCTCCAAATTATCACAAGACATTAGAATCTTGTGATATTTCTCAGACATACCACTGAACCGTATATATATATATATATATATATATATATATATATATATATATATATATATATAGTAAGGAGAATCGATTATTTTAGGTCATCCCAAACGCCAAGTAAAATTAGTTTCGGACTTCAATTTAAATTCTTCAGGTATCCCGTCACAAATTGACAAATTTTTTCTTTCATCACAATCTTCAATATTCAACAATGATATTCAACATCTTTGCTAATTAAATTAATTTGAATCAATCAGTTTGCTCCCTTACAAATGTTCCCCATGATGCAGAGTGCAGCAATGTCCGCATTACTGGAAAATGTAGTATGCAGACTTTGCAGAAAGTCTGCAGAGAGACAGCTAAAGGAAGGGAAAAGTGAAATAACAAATGTTTATTGGTAATTTCAAACAATATTAAATAAACTACCATAAGTAAACAAGAGGCCCAAGGGGCCTGTATCGCTCACCTGGACCATAGGCATTTCAACTAGAATGGTCATTGACAATAAGTATAACTCTAATGAGTTGAGCAGACTTGTAACAAGAAAACATGGTCATTAACATTAAGTAGAACACTAATGAGTTGAGCAGACTTGTAACAAGAAAACAGAGGCTATGTTTCTTTATGTATTAACTCCTCTTGAACAAACTTTAATGGCCCTTAGTCATCAATATCATATCTCCCAAATTTTGGCCCAATCATATCGCCCAAATTTTGGCCCAATCCATTCAGTAGCTCTGGAGATGAAGTTGCTTTCATGAAAATCAGGCCATCCAAGATGGCTGCCCAACCATTTGGCAAATCAAGTTTCCTTGAACAAACTTGGTTCAGCTTGTGCCTAAATGATATTTTAAGAGTTTTGAATCAATCGCTCAAACAGTTTCGGCAAAGATTTTAAAGACCTTACTAAAAATCGACCAAAATCCATGATGGCTACCAGCCAAATTGGCCGATCGGATTCGTTTGAACAAACTTAAATCTCCATGCCCTAAGGATGTTTCCTGCCACATATAATTGAAATCGGCCCAGTAGTTCTCGAGAAGACATTTTAAATTTCCCATTTTTTTTTAGCACGGGTGCATTTGGCGGAAAATGATCCAAGATGGCCACCAAACCGTTTATCCGACAGTTTTGAAAATGGCAAATTTGAGCCCAGAATACCCAAAAACATATATAAAACCAATTTCGGCCTTCAAATAAAAAGATCCAATATGGCTGCCAAACACACTACATTTTGATTGGTCCACGGCGGCCATGTTTTTTGACGGATCAACTTCCCTTGAACAAACTTTAATAGCTCTTACTCTCTAATCATATCTCCCAATTTCGGCCTGATCTCTTCAGCGGTTCTGGAGAAGTAGGTTTCGGAAAAGTAGGTCATCCAAGATGGCCACCGAACCATTTGGTCGATCAAGTCCTCTTGAACAAATTTGGCTTACTTCTTTCCCTAGATGATGTTACATGAGTTTTGAATCGATTCCTCAAGCGGTTTCGGAGATTTTTAAAGACGTTTCCTAAAATCGGTCAAAATTCAAGATGGCCACCGGCCAAATTTCCCGATCGGCTTCATTCGCACAAACTTTGATCCCTATGCCCTAACGATGCTTCCTTCCAAGTATAATTGAAATCGGCCTTGTAGTTCTCGAGTAGACATTTAAAATTTCCCATTGCTTTAGTATGGGAGTCTTTGGCAGGAAAATAATCCAAGATGGCCACCAAACCGTTTATCCGACAGTTTGGAAAATGGCATCTTTGAGTTCAGAATATCCAAAAACATATATAAAACCAATTTCGGCCTTAAAATCCATCAAATAAAAAAATCCAATATGGCCGCCAAACAGCTACATTTTGATTGACCCACAGCGGCCATGTTTTTTGACCGATCAACTTCCCTTGAATAAACTTTAATGGCTCTTAGTCCCTAATCATATCTCCCGAATTTCGGCCTGATCCCTTCAGCAGTTCTGGAGAAGTCGTTATCAGGAAAACTAGGTCATCTAAGATGGCCACCGAACCATTTGTGAATCAAGTCCTCTTGAACAAACTTGGCATACCACTTTCCCTAGATGATGTTTCATGAGTTTTGAATCGTTTCCCCAAGCGGTTTCGGAGATTTTTAAAGACATTTCTTAAAATCGGCCAAAATCCAAGATGGCCACCAGCCAAATTGGCCGATCAGCTTCGCTTGAACAAACTTGGATCCCTATGCCCTAAGGATGCTTCCTGTCACATATAATTGAAATCGGCCCAGTGGCTGTTGAGAAGAAGTCGTTTAAAGGAAAAGTTGATGGACGACGGACAGATGGTCGCCACGCCATAAGCTCACTTGGCCAGGCAAGGTGAGCTAAACATGGATATGAATCAGAATTATTTGTGAAAAAGCATTTACTAAATCTAGGAGTGCTTAACTTGGAATCAATTAGTGACATAGCTGGTGCTTCACATTCCGCCATGTGTCAACTGTGTGTGCAGGTATACTGCATAGGCTTACCTGAACACAAGAGGCCTAAGGGGCCTGTATCGCTCACTTGGACCATAGGCATTTCAACTAGAATGCTCTTTATCAACAAAATGGCCACCAAACCGTTTATCCGACAGTTTCAAAAATTGCAAATTTGAGATCAGAATACCAAAAAACAAATATAAAACCAATTTTGGCCTCAAAATCCATCAAATAAAACAATCCAATATGGACACCAAACATGCTATATTTTGATTGGCGCATGGTGTCCAGGTTTTTTGACTGATCAACTTTCCTGGAACAAACTTTAATGGCGCTTGGTACCTAATCATATCTGCCAAATTTTTTCCAAGCATGATGCCTACTGAATATTTTGAAATTCATATGACTGAATGCAGATTCTGTTTCTGGCAACAACGGCTTTCAGTAAAATTGTTTTAAAACAAGACAGTATTTTACCTACAGGACATAGTGGCTAATCAGCTAAGCGCAAATATAACTGAGTTTAGATGACCGGCTGTAGCGGGTATTATTTATACGCTCGGAATATACCGCCAGAGTGACATAAATGGTATTTAGCTGCTTTTTTCAAATTATTCTGATTCATTTCTGTTTTTACTGGTGGCTATTGGTTGATTATTATAGAAAGCTATTATTCAAGAGAATATATTAGTTCCCTGCTCCTTTCCTTTAAGCAATAAATCATGTAGGAGTTGATCCTTTCCTTTCAGCAGTAAATCATGTAGGTGTGGATCCTTTCCTTTCAGCAGTAAATCATGTAGGTGTTGATCCTTTCCTTTCAGCAGTAAGTCATGTAGGAGCTGATCCTTTCCTTTCAGCAGTAAATCATGTAGGAGCTGATCCTTTCCTTTCAGCAGTAAGTCATGTAGGAGCTGATCCTTTCCTTTAAGCAGTAAATCATGTAGGTGTTGATCCTTTCCTTTCAGCAGTAAGTCATGTAGGAGCTGATCCTTTCCTTTCAGCAGTAAATCATGTAGGTGTGGATCCTTTCCTTTCAGCAGTAAATCATGTAGGAGCTGATCCTTTCCTTTCAGCAGTAAGTCATGTAGGTGCTGATCCTTTCCTTTCAGCAGTAAGTCATGTAGGAGCTGATCCTTTCCTTTCAGCAGTAAGTCATGTAGGAGCTGATCCTTTCCTTTCAGCAGTAAGTCATGTAGGAGCTGATCCTTTCCTTTCAGCAGTAAATCATGTAGGTGTGGATCCTTTCCTTTCAGCAGTAAGTCATGTAGGAGCTGATCCTTTCCTTTCAGCAGTAAATCATGTAGGAGCTGATCCTTTCCTTTCAGCAGTAAGTCATGTAGGAGCTGATCCTTTCCTTTCAGCAGCTGATCCTTTCCTTTCAGCAGTAAATCATGTAGGAGCTGATCCTTTCCTTTCAGCAGTAAGTCATGTAGGTGTGGATCCTTTCCCTTTCAGCAGTAAGTCATGTAGGAGCTGATCCTTTCCTTTCAGCAGTAAGTCATGTAGGTGCTGATCCTTTCCTTTCAGCAGTAAGTCATGTAGGAGCTGATCCTTTCCTTTCAGCAGTAAGTCATGTAGGTGCTGATCCTTTCCTTTCAGCAGTAAGTCATGTAGGAGCTGATCCTTTCCTTTAAGCAGTAAATCATGTAGGTGTTGATCCTTTCCTTTCAGCAGTAAGTCATGTAGGAGCTGATCCTTTCCTTTCAGCAGTAAGTCATGTAGGTGTGGATCCTTTCCCTTTCAGCAGTAAGTCATGTAGGTGTGGATCCTTTCCCTTTCAGCAGTAAGTCATGTAGGTGTGGATCCTTTCCCTTTCAGCAGTAAGTCATGTAGGTGTGAATCCTTTCCTTTCAGCAGTAAGTCATGTAGGAGCTGATCCTTTCCTTTCAGCAGTAAGTCATGTAGGTGCTGATCCTTTCCTTTCAGCAGTAAGTCATGTAGGAGCTGATCCTTTCCTTTCAGCAGTAAATCATGTAGGTGCTGATCCTTTCCTTTCAGCAGTAAGTCATGTAGGAGCTGATCCTTTCCTTTCAGCAGTAAATCATGTAGGAGCTGATCCTTTCCTTTCAGCAGTAAGTCATGTAGGAGCTGATCCTTTCCTTTCAGCAGTAAGTCATGTAGGTGTGGATCCTTTCCCTTTCAGCAGTAAGTCATGTAGGTGTGGATCCTTTCCCTTTCAGCAGTAAGTCATGTAGGTGTGGATCCTTTCCCTTTCAGCAGTAAGTCATGTAGGTGTGAATCCTTTCCCTTTCAGCAGTAAGTCATGTAGGTGTGGATCCTTTCCTTTAAGCAGTAAGTCATGTAGGTGTGGATCCTTTCCTTTAAGCAGTAAGTCATGTAGGAGCTGATCCTTTCCTTTAAGCAGTAAGCCATGTAGGTGTGGATCCTTTCCTTTAAGCAGTAAGTCATGTAGGTATGGATCCTTTCCTTTAAGCAGTAAGTCATGTAGGTGTGGATCCTTTCCTTGAAGCAGTAAGTCATGTAGGAGCTGATCCTTTCCTTTCAGCAGTAAGTCATGTAGGAGCTAATCATTTCATTTTAGCACTAAGTTATGTAGGTGCATACAACAAATTCTACAAATGGTGAACAAAGTGCAACTATGTTGTTGAATATTTTGAAACTAATTCAACTCAGGGCTTCATTTCTAGAAAATTGTGGTGCGCTAAACATTAGCTCTCCACGCTCAGTTCTAGACGAGTGATTGATCCTCGAGCAGAAGGAAAATTTGCACATGTTATTAACCCTTTAATGGTCAAGCCGGCCAAGACCGGCCTCTGCAGTGGTCTTGAGGAATGTCCATTTGCAAGCCAAGAGAAGACTGAAAATTTATCACTGGAATGACTGGCTCAATAACCTAGCCAGTCATTCCAGTGACAAATTTCCAAAAATATGCTTTTCTTGGCCTGCAAATGGACATTCAATAAAAAATAAATTGACTTTCTTGACCAAATTTGACCATTAAAGGGTTAAATCTGCGCCTAAGTATTAAAATATCTAAATTTTGATCAAAGTTTTGAGATTTAAGGTGAGCTATTAATTGCTCTCCGGGGATAAAAAGTTAGGCGAGCCGTGTGAGCGAGTGATAGCTCGCCTAAAAAATGATACCCTGTCAACTGGAAGCTGTTGCTCACTTACTGCAACAGAATCTACGTGAACTATTTTCAAAATACTCAGCAGTGATAACAGTGTACTTAGTACATGGTAACTTCTACACCATGCTGCCAGAATTTCTTATATAATTGAACTGAAAACGCGAAGTACATAGTCTAGCCTTTTTCTGTAACCTTCATAGGCATGCTAAGATTTTGGCATGTGGGAAGATTCTTTTGTCAATCCATCCATCTGTCAGTTCATCATGTACATATTTGAGGAAATCTCATATTACTGTAATACCCATTCATACATGTATGTTAAATTTGAATCAGCAGTTTCCGAAGGACATGTACATGTACAGCCATGGACAGAAAGACACCCCGACTAAAATAGAGAATCCTCTTTTCCAACGAATTTAAAAGCATAACTTAAGAGCTAAAACGTAAGGCATGTTAGCTATACCAGATACATATATAATATATACCTTGATAGAGAATTATCTTTGAGATACTGTTCCCGTTCCGCTTCATCGATTTCTAGTAAGCGTAACTCGAGTGCTCCGCTGAACAGTATGACCTTGGCTCCAGAATCATTCTCATCAATCCACTCCTTGATCTTTAATAACCTGCCAAAAAATACAGTCAAACCTGTCTATAGTGGACATCTGTGTTTGTGTCCACAAGATGGTCGATCTGCCAGGAAATACAGTCAAACCTGTCCCTAGTGGACATTTGCGTTTGTGTCCACAAGGTGGTCGACCTGCCAGAAAATACAGTCAAACCTGTCTATAGTGGACATTTGTGTTTGTGTCCACAAGATGGTCGTTCTTTAAGAGAAGCAATGGCATCCAGTTATATTAATTTCAAAATATTCAACAGATTTCCTGTTTGTTTGTCCTGAGAGACATAGAATTTATCAGTGAAAGGGTTAAAAAGCGTTCACTAAAAACGTGTGGCTGTTTAACATGGACAATATAAGATGGATGTTATAGGATATGGTTTTTATGGCTACAAGATGCAGTTCTGTAAGACTGGTGGTCTTATGATCACACACCGTAAAGGACCACTATTGTGGTCTTCTTAGTTCCACATGTACTTCAAATGCCAGAAAATATGCCTCCTCAGAAAGCATTAGAATCTGTGGTGGTAGGTGTCAACAAGTATCAGGCATGCAAAGACTGCCACAACATCAACTTGTTACGTGTTTTATGATAAAACACCAAAGGACGTAATCTAGGACCACTAAAGATGAAAAAGAACATAAAGGAGCACAGGATGCTTACAGTGGACAAGCCACAGTGGAGAAGATTTAAGAACAAGAGGCCCAAGGAGCCTGTATCGCTTAGCTAGAATTATTGGCCACTGGCACAAACCGAAGAAAATGAGATGACCACAGGACAAATTTACCAATCAAATTTCTGTGAAGAATGTTTAGCCAAGTTTTATTGAACTTGGCCCAGTGGTTAATAAGTAGCTTTTTTATGATTTTCTCAGAAAATTGCAGAAGATACAAGATGTCCACCAAAAAAATGCTCCATTTTGATTGATTCATGGTGGATGTCTTTTTGACATATCAAGATTCCATGGACAAATTTTAATGGCGCTTCGGCCCTAATCCTAGCTGCCAAATTTAGACCTGATCCGTTTAGCGATTTAGAAGTTGTTTTCGTGAAAACTAGGTCATCCAAGATGCCCATTTGGCAAATCAAGTTCCCTTGAACAAACTTGGTTTAGCTCTTGCCTTAGATCATGAGGTTTGCATCGATCACCTAAACGGTTTTGGAGATTTTTTAGACATTTTCTAAGTCGGCCAAAATCCAAGATGGCCACCAGCCAGGTCTGCCTTTGAACAAACTTGTATCCGTATGCCCTAAGGATGCTTCGTGTCAAATATACTTGAAATTGGCCCAGTGGTTCTCGAGAAGAAAACATTTTAAATTTCCCATTGCTTTAGTATGGGAGTTTTTTGGCGGGAATGAAATCAAAGATGGCCGACAAACCTTTTATCCGACCATTTCGAAACTGGCAAATTTGAAATCAGAATACCTAAAAACCTATATAAAACCAATTTCGGTTTAAAAATCCATCAAATATAAATATCCAATATGGCCGATAAACAAGCTACATTTTGATTGGGAAATCGTGGCCATATTTTTTTACTTTATCAACTTCCCTTGAACAAACTTTAATGCCCTTAGTCCATAATCATATTTGTGAAATTTTTGCCCAATCCGTTACAAGATGGCCGCCGAACTATTTGGCCAATCAAGTTTCCTTGAGCAAACTTAGTTACATATTGCATGAGTTTTGAATGGATGCCCCAAGCAGTTTTGAAATCTTTTAAAGATATTTTTAAAAATCTGCCCAAATCCAAGATGGCCGCCAGCCAAATCGGCCGATTGGCTTCGCTTGAACAAAACTGAATCTCTATGCCCTAAGGATTGATCCTGCCAAATATAATTGAAATCGGCACAGTAGGTCTCGAGAAGACATTTAAAATTTCCTATTGCCTTAGTATGGCAGCTTTTGGCGGGAAAATGATCCAAGCTAACACCCAAACCGTTTATTCGACAGTTTCGAAAATTGCAAATTTGATATCAGAATACCCAAAAACATAGATGTAGAAAAAAACAATTTCGTTTTCAAAATCCATCAAATAAAAAAAATCCAATATGGCTGACAAACATGCAACATTTTGATTGGCCGATGGTGGCTATGTTTATCGACGAATCAACTTCCCGTGAACAAACTTTAATGCACCTTACTCCCTAATCATATCTCCTAAACTTTGGCCTGATCCCTTCACCGGGTCTGGCGAAGACATTTTCGAGAAAACTAGGTCATCCAAGATGGCCACCAAACTATTTGGCCAATTAAATTCTCCTGAACAAACTTAGTTCAGCTCTTGCCCTAGATGATATTTCATGAGTTCTGAATCGATTCCAGAAGCAGTTTCGGAGAAGATTTTTAAAGACATCTCTAACAAGAGGCCCAAGGGACCTGTATCGCTCACCCGGAACATAGGCATTTAAACTAGAAAGGCGATTGGCTATAACTAGAGGTCTGGGGATTATTTTTGCAAAACTAGGTCATCCAAGATGGTTATTAAACAAATTTGAATTAGCTTTTGCCCTAGATAATGTTTCACGAGTCTTGAATTGATTCCCCAAGCAGTTTCGGAGATTTTTAAAGACGTTTCTAAAAATCTGCCAAAATCCAAGATGGTCACCAGCCAAATTGGTCGATCGGCTTCATTTGAACAAACTTGAATCTCTACACCCTAAAGATGCTTCCTGCCAAATATAATTGAAATCAGTCCAGTAGTTCTCGAGAAGACATTTGAAATTTCCCACTGCCTTAGTATGGGCACTTTTGGCAGGAAAATGATCCATGATGGCTGCCAAACCATTTATCCGACAGTTTCGAAAATTGCAAATTTGAGATCAGAATAACCAAAAACATATATAAAACCAATTTTAGCCTCAAAATCCATCAAATAAAAAATCCAATATGGCCACCAAACACCATATTTTGCTTGGCCCACAGTGGCCATGTTTTTTTTTACGGATCAACTTCTCTTGAACAAACTTTAATGGCCCGTAGTCCCTAATCATATCTGCTAAATTTCGGCCTAATCCCTCCAGTGGTTCTGGAGAAGTCATTTTCTCTAAAACTAGGTCAACCAAGATGCCCACTGAACGATGGGACCAATCAAGTTCCCTTGAACAAACTTGGTTCAGCTCTTGCCCTAGATCATATTTCATGGGGTTTGCTTCAATCCACCAAGCGGTTTTGGAGATTTTTAAAGATGTTTCCTAAAATCGGCCAACATCCAAGATGGCCACCGGCCAAATTGACTTCGTTTGAACAAACATGGATCCCTATGCCCTAAGGATGCTTCCTGCCAAATATAATTGAAATCGGCCTAGTGGTTCTTGAGAAGAAGTCGTTTAAAGGAAAAGTTGATGGACGGTCGCCATGACATAAGCTCACTTGTCCTTTCAGGCTACAAATCATCCAAAATCCAAAGATGGCTGCCAGCCAAATTGGCCGATCGGCTTCGCTCGAACAAATTTGGATTCCTATGTTGGTCACCATGGCATAAGCTCACTTGGCCATTCTGGCCAGGTGAGCTAAAAACTAATTCCAGCTGAAAGATTTACTATCACTATCACCCATCATTAACATCATCATCATCAAAACACAATCACCCATCATTAACATAATCATCAAAAACACAATCACCCATTATTAACATCATCAAAACACAATCACCCATCATTAACATCATCATCATCAAAACACAATCAACCATCATTAACATCATCAGAAAACAATCACCCATCATTAACATCATCATCATCAAAACACAATCACCCATCATTAACATCACCATCAGAACACAATCACCCATCACTAACATCATCAGAACACAATCACCCATCATTAACATCATCATCATCAAAACACAATCAATGACCCATCATTAACATCATCATCAAAACACAATCACTCATCAATAACATCATCATCAAAACACAATCACTCATCAATAACATCATCATCACCAGAGCACGATCACCCATTATTAACATCATCATCAAAACATAATTACCCATCATTAACATCATCATCAAAACACAATCACTCATCAATAACATCATCATCATCACCAGAGCACGATCACCCATTATTAACATCATCATCAAAACGCAATCGCCCATCATTAACATCATCATCATCAAAACACAATCACCCATCATTAACATCATCAAAACACAATCACCCATCATTAACATCATCATCTAGTTCTAGCAAAATAAGTGTCTATCATAGACTAGGGGCAGGGGTTGTTACATAAATTACTTATTAATAAGAACATAAAAATTACCATTTATTTTTCTTCCTGACACAATCCTTCTCAGACAGATTTATTAAATAGATGAGTGGCTTAGCTGTTAGGAAAAGATGCTGGTTTAAAACTTCTATCTGAAAAGACAAACAGGTTGATTAAGTAGATGAGTCACTTGTCTGCTAGGAAAAGATGTTGGGCTAAAACTTCTACCTGAAAAAGACAGACAGGTTTATTAAATGGATGAGTCGCTTGCCTGTTAGGAAAAGATGTTGGTCTAAAACTTCTACATGTACCTGAAAAAGACAGACAGGTTTCCTAAATAGATGAGCAAGCCGCCCATCTTTTTAGTAAACCTCCGTGTCTTTTGTTTTCTTGTCCTGTCAGGAAAAGATGTTGGTTTAAAACATCTACTTGAAAAAGCCATATACATAAGAGCAATTAGAGACCGACAACCCTCTCTCATCCACCAGTTTTGTCAAATTGTAAATATTTTCGGATTGTCCATATCATGAGCTAAGTAGTGAAATACTTGCGCGCGTTAAACCAGAAGTTTCTGGAGATATCTATAGATCCAGAAATTTACCTGATTACAATTTTTTTTTTATCAGGATTATGGCCAAAATCTGGAATTGGGCGATTCCATGTAACTATGGACATGACATCAAAATCTCAATTTAATCTTCTGATATCTTTATTAGTCTGAAGCAAAAGTACATACATTCAGAGAGTTAAATCCGCCAAATTTTATTCAAATAGAAAGAAAATTCTGGAATCTACACAGAACGAAGTGTTAATGAAGGGAAATGACTAAATTATTTAATAAAATATGTATAAAAGGGGAATTTTATTTTTGGACTCCCAAAGAAGTGTAAATATAATATGATGAATGGGTTCTGATCCACATGGATTGTAAACCTTCTTCTATCCTTTGAATCTTTGGTGTCCACTACTTTGTAAAGTGTATGTAGTTAAAGCCATTACCTACTGGGGGCATGCAACGCGAGTAACGATGAAGGTATATTTTTTTAACCAGCTTCAATTGAAAAGCAGTTCAAAAGGTCTCAATTTGTATTCTTCAACAACTATGGGCATATGGTTTTCTAACATAGATTTACAGCAATAATTGTAATTAGTTAACTATAAATCGGAGTTCAAATTTTGTAACACGAGTAATGATGTAACGCGAGTAATGATATTGTAACGCGAGTAACGATGTAACGTGAGTAACAATATTGTAATGCGAGTAACGGCCAAATTCCAGTATAAATCCAAGGACAATAGTAGAATATTATTCCATTCTACTTAATAATATTTAATTAATATATTGACTCAATCTTAGATCATGAAACTTTGAAACAAGTTCAATGTATAAACAGATGGAAGGGGAATTCGCAAATTATGAATTTGTCTTGATCAGAGACATTATAATTTGGTAATGTTTTTCTTGAAGACAGATTATGCAGCATCTTGTATGAAATATGAACTGTTTATTTAGCAAAGCCAGGAAGACTGACTCATAGGTACAAAAGGGTTGTTTATGTAGAACAGGTACCTGTTTTAAAGCAGTGAAATTTTGATCAGTATTACAATATTTTGACCTCTGGTGTGATTTGGTGTAACTGTGGTAGTCACAATTCCAAGCAGATATTTATTAGTCAATCTTTGAAACCTAATTATAAACGATCCACATCTAAGTCATCACTCATATATATTGAGATTTTGAATCTATTTGACTGAATATTGATGACTTTGATTGCTTGATAGAAGTCATGTGATTGACTTTCAACAATAATAACCGTGACTCAGTTTGCTCTTTTATGACAATCCCATAGCAGTTAGTGTAATTGGTTGATCAAGCGGTTACTTAGAGCTTGTAAATTCCCCTAGACATATGTCCTTGACCGTTGACCTTTAAAATCAACATACAAATTTGGTGTCAAATCAGGATGAAAACAGGTTAAAGGCTTTGAAGAGCATCTTTATGTAACAATTGAAAATGGCAGAAACACAAGATAAACTGAAGAGTCGGGACTGGTGTGCAGTCATATATAATGACGTTGTGTACCCTGGTGTTGTTTGCGAAATACAAGGCAATTACTACAAAATCTGTCATGGTTCCAGCTGGAAAGGACTAGAAATTGCCATCTACTCATAATGTAATATTTTACAGCCAAGAACAAGTCATTAAAAAGCTCCGTGAACCAGTTCCCATTAACAGTTGTGGTCATTTCAAATTCATTGAGCGATTTTAGTCTTACAAATCCACTAATTGTGCACCACTATGCTTAAAGATATCTGATATGAATTTCACTAACTCAGAATGGCATTTACAGTCATCGCTTGGCCTTTGAATCATGATCTTAATGGATAGCAGAGACATCTTTCTTGCTGGACAAAATGTAATGCGAGTAACGCAAACTTTTTCAGGCCAAGCCTTGTTAATTAATAATTCTGGATTTTAGTTATATTTGTTACATTTCTATGCATGTTAGGCTACTACTAAAGTACTGTGGTGGCTATTTATCTCAAATAAATAGTTTGAGGACAAATTGTTCTCGAGAAAATGTCCATTTTTGCAACGTGAGTAACGGAAGACAAACACTTGTCCAAAAAGTATTTGCATAACTGTAGGTGGTTAAATTTTGGAGATGCATTATACTGTGATCACCTAATATTTCCTAGAGAAATTAAGAAATTTGACCATAAACTTATTACACTAGCATGGATTAGTCTTGAATCTGGCTCAAAATGTAATGTGAGTAACGCTGGAATCAACCAAATCACTTTCATGGAAAAATCATGTTTTGTGTTAAATTTGAGCCAAATCTGACAAGCAGTTTTTAAAATACAGCTCCATATACACAGACACACGCAAATGTAATACATTCTTCCCCTTATGGGGTGAGGGTCATTAATAAACAAACAATAAACAAGTGCCCAAGGGCCTGTGACGCTTACCTGGACAATTAACATTTGAACCATATGCATTTAAAAAAAACATGGATAATTTTCGGAAAAACCAAGATGGCCACTAAAAAAAAATACCAATCCAGATTCTCATTTGACATTTTGAAGCGTACTGTCATAGAATTGTTCGATCCAAGTTTTGTTGAAATCGGACTACGGATTAAGGAGTATCATCTTTAAATGGTTCTGGATAACTTTCAGAAAATCAAAGATGGCCACCAAAACTGTGACCTATTAAAATTTGGTATAGAGTTTCTAGAGGCTACCACTATAGGATCCCTCGAGATAAATTTGGTTTAAATTGGCGAAGTTAATGAGGAATAGCATCTTAAATGAATTCCCATTTTCCAGAAAATCCAAGATGGCCACCCAAAAAAAATCAAGCAGTCAAAATTTTGTATATAAGTTCTAAAGTATACCAGACTAGGGTCTGTCCAGCTGACTTTGGTTAAACTCGGCCAAGCGGTTAATGAGTAGCTTTTTCAATAATTTCCCAAAAAATGTCGGAAAATCCAAGATGGCCACTGAAAAAAAAAAAATCAGAATTCTGTATACATGTTCTGAAGCATACTACTCTAGGGCCCTTCCCACTGAGTTTGATTGAAATCGTGGTTAACAGTAGGCTTTTAACTGATTTTCAGAAAATCCAAGATGGCCGCCAGAAAAATTGACCTATCAAAATTCTGTAACATACAATTTCCCCCCCCCCCCCACCCCTAGTATCCTTCCAGAAAAGTCTGGCTGAAATTGCCCAAGAAGTTAATGAGTAGTAACGTATTAACCAATTTCCCGCCAATTTTCGGAAAATTCAAGATGGCCACCGAAAAGATTGCCCAATCAAAATTCTGTATACATGTTCTGAATCATACTACTCTAGGGTCCTTCCCACTGAGTTTGATTAAAATAGGCCCAGTGGTTAATGAAGAGTAGGCTTTTAACTGATTTTCAGAAAATCCAAGATTGCTACCGGAAAAGTAGACCAATAAAAATTCTGTATACAAGTTCTGAAACCTCCCATCCTAGTATCCTTTCAGTCAAGTCTGGCTGAAATTGCCCAAGAAGTTAATGAGGAGTAGCGTTTTAAACAATTCCCCGCCAATTTTCGGAAAATTCCAGATGGCCACAGAAAAGATTGTCCAATCAAAATTCTGTATACAAGTTCTGAAGCATTCTATGTTAGGGTCCCTCCTACTGAGTTTGATTGAAATCGGCCCAGCGGTTAAAGAGTAGGCTTTTAATTGATTTCCAGAAATTTTCAGAAAATCCAAGATGGCCGACGAGAAAATTTATCAATCAAAATTCTGTTTACATGTTCCGAAGCATACCAGTCTATGGTCCTTCCTGCCCAGTTTGCTTGAAATCGGCCATGAAGTTAATGAGTAGGCTTTTATCTTATTTCCCGAAATCCAAGATGACCACCGGAAAAATTGTCCAGTCAAAATTCTGTAGAGAAGTTCTGAAGCCTACTTCCTTAGGGTCCTTCCTGCCAAATTAGGTTGAAATCCGCTAAGCGGTTAATGAGGAGTAGCATTTGAAAGCAAAAGTTCATGGACAGACGGATGGTTGCCATGACATAAGCTCACTTGGCCACGTGAGCTAATAAACAATTACAGAGTAAAAACACATTAAAAGTGCAATGTGCTTCAATGAGACAATGCCATACAGGCGAGACGTCTGGCACGCAGCATGGGTTTGGCAATCTGTTTACCACAATTTAGTTGGAATTGCAGCACTATTGCTGGATGGTCCAGCCAGGTGAGCTAAGAACATTTTGTATACTAAACGTTACATGGAAACAAGAGGCCCAATGGCCTGTGAGGCTCACCTGGACCATTAGCATTTGAAACATTTGCATTTAAATATACATGAATCTTTACATTAAACAGATGGCCACCGGAAAAATCGACCAATCAAAATTCTAAATAAAGTCCAGATTTTAGCACTGTAGGATCATCAACGTCAAATTTGGTTAAAATCCGCCAAGCTGTTAAGGAGATGTGTTTTAACAATTTCCAGTAAATATTTCATAAAAAATTCATGATTTTCCCACAAAAGATTGACCATTCAAAATTCTGAATACAGCCTCTGGAGCCTACGCACATAGGATCATTCCAGCACAATTTTGTTGAAATCCTTGAAGCAGTTTTGATAATTTCCGATAAATTTTTCATAAAATCTAAGATTTTCACCCAAAAAAATTTATCAATCAAAATTCTGAATAAAAGTTCTAGAGCCTACCACCATACAATGCATCTAGTAAAATTTGGTTGAAATATGTCCAGCATCTAAGGAGGAGCAGCATTTTAACCATTTCCGGTAGATTTTTCATAAAATCTAAGATTTTCACCCAAAAAATTGATCAATCAAAATTCTGAATAGAAATTCTAGTCTATCTCGTCAAATTTGGTTGAAATATCTCACGCAGCTAAGGAGTAACAGCATTTTGACCATTTCTGGCAGATTTTTCATAAAATATAAGATTTTCACCCAAAAAAATTGATCAATCAAAATTCTAATAAGAAGATCTAGAGTCTACGACCATAGAATCCATCTAGTCAAATTTGGTTGAAATATGTCAAGCAGCTAAGGAGGAATTAAACGAAATCAAGGATTTCTTTTTTCACGAGAGAGTTGATACTTACCTTTGCCTAATACTTTTTGATATTGCTAAATATCGGCGTTCACTCAATAAACACTCAGAATAAAAACAGTTAGGTGCCCCTACTGGGCAGGTAGACAGAGGGTAGTCCGGCGGATGCCAGCCCCACCACCGCGCATGCGCCGACTACTACTTCCTCTGACTAATTTATTGGCTGACACACATGCAACTATTAAGAGCCTGAAGACCGAGCCTCTGTGGGGTGGATTGGCCGGGTCCGTATCTAGGGAGGTAAGTATCAACTCTCTCGTGAAAAAGAAATCCTTGATTTCGTTTATTTCACTTCAAGAGTATACTTACCTCCCTAATACTTTTTGATATTGCCAGAATTCGACAGGGAATTCGGCGGGAGGGAGGCGAGGTCAAAAGACCAGCTCTTCCCTATGCGCTTTCACGCGTTCAAGGCACTTAAACGTCTGAAACTGTGTGAAAACACAGTCAGGATTTGATGAACATCGGCTAACACCAAACGATGGATGAGATATGACCGAATGTCATATGCGCTCCCCCCCCCCCCCTCCTTCCTGGGAGGAAGACTAGAATGACCTCAATGTCCTATACGCTCTCTACGTACCAGTGCCATGTACTATAGGACAGAGACGAAAAGGCTCCATTTTCGTATACTCTCAATGATGAACCACATCAAAACACAAACCATCACCATATTAATAACAACGGGTAACGTGACAATACAATCAACAATGAACAACACATGAACAAGACTGACCTTGTTGAACTTGGCAGCTGTCATCCTCTTCCCAGTGGAGAAGACCGATGCAGTCCCAAAAGTGGTTGTTACCATTAGTTAATTGTGAAGTATATAAGCAATGAGGAAACCCTCCTCAAAAAACATATAAGCGATTATTTTTTCAAAATCGACAAGGCGAGAGGATTCGAGGTGTCACAGAGATAATGGTCTGTAAAACTTGACTCACAGTGCCACTGAGCCACGGACATAATGTCATCCACAGGGACCCCATTAAATAGGGCAGTGGAAGTCACTACGCCGCGGACACTGTGAGCCTTGGCTATGTCAACCTGCTTACCAGTGGCGGATTTATGACAAAATTGGATACACTCTACAATCCACCTGGAAATGGTGTCCTTAGACGCCCTACCATGGGGTTCAATATATGACAACCATAACGCTGACTGATCGGTCCGCCACTCCGAAGTACGCTGTTTGTACCGAAGTAGCGCCCGAACGGGACACCATCCTTTAGAATTAGGATCATATCTAACTAAAGCAGGCAAAAAAATAGGTTGACCTGGATATCTCAAAGACTGATTCTTAGCTAAGAAATTAATCCTAGGTAGTAACTTAAGGCCTTCCCCTGTAACCACAAAACGGTCATCCTCGGCTGATAAGGCATGAATCTCACTCCTACGCCTAGCCGAGGCCGCAGCAATTAAAAATACAGTTTTAAGAGTTAACAGTTTCATAGAAATGGAACTAAGTGGTTCAAAAGGCTTATCACCTAGTACCTGAAGCACTAGCGATAAACTCCAAGAAGGAATCACTGGGGGATTCCTAGGTCTTAGATTGCCCATGCCTTTAATTAATACATTTAATGTACTTACTTCATCACTTCCCCTCTTAGCCAAGCAAGGAATAACAGTCATTAAAGCTGACTTATAACCAGCAATAGAGTTAGGCTTGAGGCTATAGGCATCATACAGGTGACAGCGGAAATCAGCCACTACCTGAATAGATGAATCCATTGGATCAATACATCTTTTTGAGCACCACTCTGCAAATCTGTTGATTTTATAATTATATGCTCTGGAGGTTGACCCCCTCCTGGCTTTGGCCATAAACATGGCCGCTTGCTCAGAAAAGCCCTCCTTAATTCTAGATTCCTTGACAACATCCACGCAGTCAATCGGAACATTGACGGATTGTTGTGAAGGGCCTTGCCCTGGAAGATAATGTCGTCCATCAGAGGCAGAGGAACCGGATTGCAGACCAGAAGGTCCAGCAGATCCGTATACCATGATCGGCTTGGCCAATCCGGGGCGATCAGAAGCACTTGGCATTCCTCCTGTCTGATTTTCTGAAGAATTTTTGGAATCTTCGCATTCTTCTTCGTTGCGAACAAATCGATGTTGGGCTTCCCCCAATGGTCGAACAGACGATCCGCCACACATTGATTTAGTTGCCATTCCGTCGGTAAAACACTCATCCTTCGGCTCAATGAGTCTGCTAGCAGATTTAACCTTCCCGGAATATGAACTGCTTTCAAGGTAATCCTGTGATCCAGGCACCAACAAAGCAGTCTCCATGTCATCATACAGAGACTGGGCGACTTCGTTCCGCCATGGCGGTTTATGTAAGTCACAACTGTTGAGTTGTCTGAACGAATAAGAACAATCTTGCCCTGAACTTTCTGTAAGAAATGTTCCAGGCCCAGGACTACTGCTCTTAGCTCCAGTAGATTGATATTTTCCTTTGACTGTTCCAGATTCCAAAGCCCTGATATCGTGGATTCTTCCAGGCAAGCTCCCCAGCCCTCCATCGATGCATCTGTATACAGTCACCTGAGGGTGGGGAGGGGTTAGCATAACCCCACCAAGAGATTCTCCGTGTTCAACCACCATTGCAGGTGGTGAATCAGAGGCGTCAACACTGACACGTTCGAGTCCAGCGAACCTGTACTCTGGGTCCATTGTGTCATGAGAAATAACTGGATCGGCCGCCTGCGTAAGGCCTGAGGAATGACCGGTTCCAATGAAACCATCAACCCCAGCATTCTCAAGTAAACCCGTGCCAGGACATGACGACTGTCGCACACTGACTGAATTAGTGAGATGAGTTTCTGAACTCTCTCTTGAGTAGGATAAACATATCCTGTCTCTAGATCGAAGAACATCCCCAGGTAAACAAACTTCTGGGATGGAGTCAGCTCTGATTTTTGAAAATTTATCATCCAGCCTAAATCCGTGAGAGTTTTCAAAACAATCTCCAGATTGGCCGATAAACATTCCTGGTTGTGTGCTTTTAACAGCCAGTCATCTATGTACGTGTGGACTGCTATGCTTCTCCGGCGGAGGTATGCAGTGATCGCAAGAACCACACGGGTGAAAACCCGAGGAGCGGTGGAAATTCTGAAGGGTAACACCCTGAATTCCCACTGTCTGCCCTGTCTCAGGAAGCGACGGAAACTCCTCGCTATGGGAATGTGGAAATAAGCATCCTTCAAATCTATTGAAGCTGTCCACATCCCCCTCTCTAACCCCGCCAACACCGAGCGCACAGTCTCCATCTTGAAACTGGGCGTCTCTATGAACCTGTTCAACGGCTTGAGGTTGAGAATTGGTCTCCACCCTCCGGTGTTTTTTGTTACTAAGAACACGGTTGAATAGAAGCCCGGACACTTTTGTGCCGGTTGAATAGCTCCTTTTTCCTCCTCGATACACAACCTTTGATCTGGATCTCTCGGATTTGGAGTCCAGATTGGCACTAGAGACAGTCGCGACGGCGGGCCTGTCATCCAATCGGGATGATACCCGACTGAAAGCCATCGCAAGACTAAACGGTCCTGAGTCAACCATTCCCACTCTTGCATGTGGTTGGCCAAACGGCCTCCCACCGGTCCACCTAGGGAGAGAGGTGGACATAAGGAGTGCAAGAGTGGCACTGTCTCCTTTGCCAGAAACACCGGAGTGGTTCTCACCGCGGTAACCGGCCCATCAGGCACGATTACCACGACCAGATCCTCGCGCGCCACGCCCAGCACCGTGCGCACCTCGGTGCGCGGGTGGCTGCCTGGCTGACTGCGCCTGAGCCTGCGCCCCCCTCACTGCTGGCCGAATCGCACGCGGCCTTGGCCAACGGTGCGCTGGTGGGTGGCCTCTGACCTGGCCACCTCCACCTCGAGCCTGCAGGGGACGATACGCAGGGGGTGCGGCGTGAATGCGCTCCCGACGGAGCACTTCAAACTGCTCGCGCAGCGCTCTCTGGTTGTTGACCAGAGTAACCGTCTCCTGGAGGTGCCTACATCCCTCACCTCCAAAGAGACCAGGACCTGTCATAGGCGTACGCAGTAGCCTATTATACAGGTCCTGGGATGGGCACAAATTGTCCAAGGCAAATGTGCGCCGCGCCCGGACACTCCTGTCACCGCCCGAGTCATACAGTCCAAAGCCAGGTTGATACCATCCTGGATGGCTCTCTGGACTGTGACCGGGCTCGGCTGGCGCGATGCGGAAGCCGTTACTACCCCTTGTAACAGCTGTGAGATGTGGGACAGAGCGGCAATCGAAGCCCTCCCACTCTCCTCCGCATCGCGCAATGCGGCATTGGCCGAACACAACGCGTTCGAACACAAGACTCCCGTGTCAGAACGGGAGCCTGGCCGCGCATCCTCCCCCAAAGCCGCGCGGTCATCCACGCTCGGCTTGGGTACCACACCGTACCTCTGGTAGTCCAGGGGCATGATGCGGCAGCGCCTTGCTACCTCGTGAGGGGCCTTCACGAGACGCCCATTCGCCTTAATGGACGTCTCCGCCGCCTCGAACATGTCAACGACATGCTCTGCCAGCGGCAGAGATGGCATGGCGCTAGCAGTGGCCTTACCAGCTAACCACGGCTGGTGGTCATGCTGGCTAGCCGACTGCTCCACGGGCAGATCTGGCCTGACACTTACCAGCCACTGGCAAGCGTCTGACCAATCCTCTTCCGTGGCTAGCTGCGAGCGCTCTACAAGACGGGGGCCTTCGTCTTCCTCCTGAGCGCCAGCAGTAGAGCTTGACGGCGGATAGGCTGATACAGCTGGCAAGCCAGACAAAACATGCGGGCCCGAAAGAACAGGCATGTTAAATTGACTGGCTTGACCAGGAGCAGGCGCCGTGGTAGAGCGCGGGACAGATACCGCCCCACCACGGCCTCGGCCAGCGATACTCTCGGCAAGCGGTAAAGCTGACCATCAGCATTGGCCAGGGCCACATTCTGCGCCGTGAACTCTACTCCTGCGTGAGTAGAGCCATAGAATGGCGCCTGTATTCCCCGCGAGGGGTGCACAGACGTCATAATCCATGGTCACGTCCCCAGAAGGCGACCCTAACAGGTAATCCTCTTCCTCCTCCTGGCCAGAAAGATTAGACTCCGGGTCAGCAAAGAGAGCTAACCCGGACTGGCCAGGAAAGGTGCCATAGGAGGTACTGGCACCCGCGGCGTGCGGATACCCCTGGACTGATAAGCAGCCCGCGGGTTCCAGCGACAGCCGTCCACGACCCCTCGGCGCGGCACCAAGCCTGCTGCCAGGGTCGTGGATCGCCCCCATTAATGGGGCCACCTCTGAATCGTCGAACAACGGAAGCGGCCTACGGAAAGGAGATTCAGAGGTGGGGATTACCTGCTCGAAAGCAGATGCCGAGGACGACAATGGATTTGGTCCAGGAAGCATGCCACGTAGCAACTCTGGAACCAAATCCTTTATCGTCCTCTTCATCTCTCCCAACATCTCGGTCCGGAAGGCCTCCATGTCCACCGCGGACGAGGCCTTCCTCTTACCCTTCACATCCTCTCTCTTCGACTTCCTCTCCTCCTCCATAACCTTGTCCTTGCCTGTAAAGATAAAAATTCAGCCATTAAGTCGGCCCCCCCCACCACTGCTTGCATACATCACATTTAAGCAATGGTCCACAGGGACTGCAACCAAAGCAAAGGTGGGGCACAAAACGATCCTTCAAGAAACGTCCACATGACGAACAACCAGGTCTCTGAAACAGGACAAAGGACGAGGACAATGAGTAATTTTGTTAAGGTTAGAAACTCAAAACCAAATTAAAAGAGAGGGAAATGATCATAAAGACCAATAATTGAGCAAAACCAGCTTTGGACAAAACATTACTTGTTAATAAATAGCAAGGCTGATTATGACGTCATGATCCCATGACAGAAAATAAATCGATCCGAACCAACTACAAGGTGTGCGGACGAATTGTATACATAACCAGAACATGTTAGCATGGTTATTCAGACTACACAACCATCAGATACACAACGATAACAATGGCAATCAAAGTTAATTTTCTTTACATAATTAACCTCACTTCATATCATTACTTAGATACCTGATACCTTGTATAAACAAACCATCCACCGTGATGAACTGGAGCACTCCACCAACTGTACGCCTCTTAACTCTCTCCACCTCATTGGGGAAGGAATTGGATCAAGAGGGCAAAGTGAGAAGACCTTTATACTAGGCCTCCGACTCACTGAACATAAAAATCTTGGTTAGATAACCTAACAGTATTAGTAGGAAATGGAACCTTGGTGGAGAGAAACCAAACCTCAGATGCTGTGATGTCCATTACATATCCTCACAAAGACCTGTGGACATAAACACAGAGAGAGATTAGGCTTATATAGCACCATGTTGAAATAAAACAACTAAAACAGGCGCTTATCACGGTAAACGCGAGTCCCGGAAACACATTACACCGGGGAAAAACTCGCTAGAATATATTAGAAATCACCTGATATAAAGATCCGGCGCCATCCTCCAGCGAAACCACTCTCTCTGACATATCCAGGTTCTTCTTTTCTAATATATAACACTCTAAAGGCTTATTAAGTCGCGTTGTTAACAGTGAAAATTGCACAAAGCATAAACACATGTGTACTCTCTGCCAATAAATTAGCAAAGAGGAAGTAGTAGTCGGCGCATGCGTGGTGGTGGGGCTGGCATCCGCCGGACTACCCTCTGTCTACCTGCCCAAATTGACCAATCAAAATTCTGAAAAAAAACGTCCGGAGGGTAGCAGCTTAGGATCATTCCAGCCAAATTTGGCTAAAATCGGTCACACCATTAAGAAGACGCGATTTGACGGACGGCCACCATGGCATAAGCTCGCTTGGCCTTTCAGGTCAGGTGAGCTAATAATAATAACTAGACTGCACTCGGCATGTAGAAAGGGGTTGATTCATACATTTGTGCTGTTTTGTCAATGTACTTAGCTCAGGACCTAGATATTTAACGCCTTGTCCTCAAATACAAAGCACTCCTAAACATTCACAATATCAAGGTACGTGTATGTGCCAAATCTGGTGATTGCACCTGCTTGTAGTCCAGAGATATGACAAAAACTGTGAAATCGTGTATGCACTTAATGACTCCCTGGCCGAGATATTTGATGCTTTCGTGTGAATCTCAAATCATTCCTAGCTAGCAAGCCACAGTATGAATGGATGTGTCTAATTTGAAGATTCCTCCTTCTGAATATAGAAATACGGACAGATAGATAAACAAACAAACAGACAGCCAGATGGCATCGACCGCAATACTCATAGCAGGATTCCATAGCATGAGTAAGAACATACATAGTCAGACAAATCTACAAAGTAGGGCCTGCAGCATAATGATTATACTTAGGCCCTCTGCATATCTCACTTCTCTGCTGGCTAGTGGTTTATCCAGATTTATTTCAAGCTCTGCTCTAGTGGTTCATTCAGGTTAATTTCAAGCTCTGCTAGCTAGTGGTTCATTCAAATTAATTTCAAGCTCTGCTGGCTAGTGGTTCATTCAAATTAATTTCAAGCTCTGTTGGCTAGTGGTTCATTTCAAGCTCTGCCGGCTAGTGGTTCATCCAGGTTAATTTCAAGCTCTGCTAGCTAGTGGTTCATTCAAATTAATTTCAAGCTCTGTTGGCTAGTGGTTCATTTCAAGCTCTGCAGGCTAGTGGTTCATCGAGGTTAATTTCAAGCTCTGCTGGCTAGTGGTTCATTTCAAGCTCTGCCGGCTAGTAGTTCATCGAGGTTAATTTCAAGCTCTGCAGGCTAGTGGTTCATTCAGGTTAATTTTAAGCTTTGCAGACTAGTGGTTCATTCAAGTTAATATCAAGATGCATTTATCAACAATAAACAATTTTCATTGACAATGTTGACAGCACATTGTTTGAAATAATTACCTCTTTAGCATCCCAGGTGCCATAGCGGACGTGTTGATTATTCTCTAGCATGTCTCTAACTTTTACTAACACATCCTGCAAATGAGAACATTAAAACACACAATCAGTTTGGCCGAGAAAAGATCAAATTCAGTATTAACCATTTTAACATGTTTAACTCTTTAACACTCATATCAGCCAAAAACGGCTTTGGCAGTGGTCTTGAGAAATGTCCCTCTGCAGACCAAGAGAAAGCTATTTTTGAAAATTTACCACTGGGATGACGGGCTCGATAACCGAGCCAGTCATTCCAGTGGTAAATTTTCAAAAATTAGTCATCTCCTGGTCTGCAAAGGGACATTTTCTATGAGAAATTTTAAATTTTCCTGAACAAATTCAAGGGTCAAAAGGTTAATGGTCAAATTTGGTTTAGAAAATCTACATATTTACTTACTGACTTTTCATCTACAAGCCAAAAAATACCATTTTTGGAAACTTACGACTGGAATGACTGGCTTAGTTATCGACAAATACACATTTCTCTAGAACATTAACCATTATGTTGTTAACCCATAGCACACTTATGTCAATGTTCTATCTTTTACGGTGCCAATAGCAAAGAAACTAGTGTACAATTTTCAACAATTTTGGTGGAAGATGTTGCTGCCTACGACAGCACCATCTTTACCAAATTTGTTGAAAAATAAACACCAGTACATCTTTTACTTTAATTTGAAAAATTAAAATTTTGATATCAGAGTGGTAAGGGTTAAGACTAGCTTGATTTTAATATAATTTATACAATCACCAGCCTGAATAGAGGAATCGAATTCTATTTATGCCACTCCGATGTACTGCATCTACTAAGGCAGCAACAGTGTTCAGTTAAATTAGTTTCAAAATATTCAGAATGTTTATTAAATACAATGTACTACAAAGTAAATCGATCAGACTTCTCCAGGTTCCTGATGGAGCATTGTCTGTCAATTATGATTGTGACGTCAACATATATGTGATATAATTGATTATGATGTTATAACTTGAATGACAGATTGGATAAATGCATTGAGCTGAAGACGTCAAGAGCAATTTGAAGCTAATTTGGGCACCCCCCACCCACCCCACCTCCCCTTCAAAGGATGATTTTCCTTTGAGGGGAGGGGGGGCCGTGTGAGTATAGCAGTTGGTGCTGTCTGTCTGTGTGTGTGATCCATCTGTCTGTATGTGTGTCTGTCTGTCTGTGCGTGCGTGTCTGTTTATCCGAGCAATACCTCAGGAATCTTATGTAGAATCACAAAATTTAGCAAATACATTGATATTATGAGTGACTAGAAAAATCTTTTTGGGGTCAAAAGGTAAAAAAACTGAGGTCACTGGGTCACTTAGTGCATCCTTAAATACAAATTTCTAGCCATAAATCTAGAAGGCAAGTGGGTAGAATCACAAAATCTGGCACAGACATTGATCTTATGAGTGGCTAGAAAATGTTTTAGTTTGGAGTCAAAACTTTAAGTCGAGGTCATGGGGTCACTAAGCACATTGTCAAGACAGAGTGCATAGGCATGAATCAGCATCTCCCTAGAGTGCTTTCTAGTTATCATTATTATTATTATTACTATTATTATTATTATTACTATTCAGGCCGGTGTGAGCATTGTAGTTGGTGACGTCTGACTGTCTGTGTGTATCTGTTTATCCGAGTCATATCTCGGGCATCATATGGGGTAGAATCACCAAATTTGGTACATACATTGATATTATGAGTGGCTACACGTAGAGAAAGTGTTAGTTTGGGGTCAAAAGGTAAAAAAGCGAGGTCACTGGGTTACTTAGTGCATCACGAAATACACATTTTTAGCTATAACTCCAGAACACAAGTAGGTAAAATCACCAAATTCGGCATGTACATTGATATTATGAGTGGCTAGAAACTGTCTTAGTTTGGGGTAAAAAATCACGGTCACAGAGTGACTTAGTACCTCCCAAATACAAATAGCAATCAGCAAATTCGGCACACATTGATATGAGTGGCAAGAAAATATTTATCTTGGAGTCAGAGTAAATAATGGGGGTCACCAGGTCACTTAATACATCCCGAAATACACATTTTTAGCCATAAATCATGAATGCAAGTAAGTAGAATCACCAAATTCGGCACATACATTGATATTATGAATGGCTAGAGAATCGCAGTCATGGGTCACTTAGTACATCCTGAAATACATATTTCTAGTCATAAATCCAGAACGCAAGTAGATAGAATGAACAAATTCAGCACAGCCATCGATCTTATGAGTGGCTAGGAAGCCTTTTAGATTGACGCCAAAGGGTAAAAAATTGAGGCCACAGGGTCACTTAGTGCATATCCGAATAGATTTTTGTCAATAACTTTGCAGTGCAAGCAGGTAGAAGGCCACAGGGTCTCTAAGTGGCTCCCGAAATAAATTTTTAGCCATAAATCGGGAACGCAAGTAGATAAAGTTACCAAATTTGGCCTGTCCTTTCATATTATAGGTGTCTAGTTCTATTAGTTTCAGGACAAAGCATTAAATATCTGGGTCACAGGGTCACTAAGTGCATACTGGAATACATATTTTTGGCAATAGCTTGGGAAAGCAAGAAGGCAGAACAACTGAATTTAGCACACACATTCATATTGCGACAGCTTAATATTCCGTTGAGTTTGAGGTCAGTGGATCAACTATCTAGGTCATGGGGTCACTAAGTGCATTATCAAGACAGAATGCAAAGGCATGAGTCAGCATCTCCCTCGAGTGCATTCCAGTTATTATTATTATTTTAAGTCAGACTTTTGATATTTCTGACAAAATTGCGTTGCACTTGGTATGAACTGAAGGGGCTGGTCTACACAAGTTCTTTTTTTTGGGGGGGATTTAAGGGTTAATATTTATCATATAAAATGATTCAAAAAATCATCTACCACCTTAATATCAGGACTGTCCGTGGCCTATGTCAGCCCTATTGGTGACCCACTCACTAACTTACATATTCAGGTTTTCTCTTCTTTTCATTCCCTCTCAACACGGCTCTCTCAAGATTATCCATGTTTTTGCGTAGATATTCAATATCCTTAAGGCGGAGTTCATTCATTATGATGCCTAGATCACGTACAGGATCAACATCTCCTTCTACATGAACGACATCGTCATCGGCAAATGCTCCTGTAGGAGACACATGTATACAATCGACCTTTCCAGTTTTAGCCATGCCCCGCTCACCTTTAGCTAACCTCCACCCACACTTTGATGTGTTGGGATCGATCGATCCCCCAATGGCCTAGCGATTTACTGAAACTTATACAGGTAAGCTGGTGAATATTTTGTAACTAATTTGACTGGACAATGGCAGCAACAGCGCCCAGTCAAATTAGTTTCAAAGTATTCAACAGAATATTTATTAAATGGGACACAATTTGTGCAACGTGTCAGACTATTAAGCGTTAAAGACGCACTATATTGAGTCATTCATGACATCATGATTATGACATCATCTTACAAGTCACATACATATAGTCCATTATGATGTCATATGATGGATGGATAAACTTGGAAAGTTGCCAATTATAGTACACCTTAAATAAGGTAACTTGTTTCCAAAACAAAACCGTTTTGAAAACCATGTAAGAAATCTTCTGTTGAATATTTTGAAATACTTGGATTGGAAGACATTTTTGCCTTAGGCAGCAATGTCTTCCAATCCTAATAGGTTCAAAATATTCAACAGGAAGTTTTTATTTAGCTTTGGAAACATTATACATTTTTGTCTAAGCAGTACTGTACATAATTAAGTCAAAAACTTTCCTATTTTTAGATAACGATCAAATTCGTGTGTACATGGTCATGCTACAAATTTGTGTATGGTCATACCCTTTCCAATGCTACAAATTTGTGTATGGTCATACCCTTTCCCATGCTACAAATTTGTGTATGGTCATACCCTTTCCCATGCTACAAATTTGTGTATGGTCATACCCTTTCCCATGCTACAAATTTGTGTATGGTCATACCCTTTCCCATGCTACAAATTTGTGTATGGTCATACCCTTTCCCATGCTACAAATTTATGTGTATGGTCAGACCCTTTCCTACATGTACATGTATGCTATACATTAGTGTGTATGGTCCTACCATTTCATATGCTACAATTTGTGTATGGTCAGACCATTTCCTATACTCCAATTTGTGTATGGTCAGACCATTTCCTATGCTACAATTTGTGTATGGTCATACCATTTCCTATGCTACAATTTGCGTATGGTCCTACCATTTCCTATACTCCAATTTGTGTATGGTCAGACCATTTCCTATACTCCAATTTGTGTATGGTCAGACCATTTCCTATGCTCCAATTTGTGTATGGTCAGACCATTTCCTATGCTACAATTTGTGTATGGTCATACCATTTCCTATGCTACAATTTGTGTATGGTCATACCATTTCCTATGCTACAATTTGTGTATGGTCATACCATTTCCTATACTCCAATTTGTGTATGGTCAGACCATTTCCTATGCTACAATTTGTGTATGGTCAGACCATTTCCTATGCTACAATTTGTGTATGGTCATACCATTTCCTATGCTACAATTTGTGTATGGTCATACCATTTCCTATACTCCAATTTGTGTATGGTCAGACCATTTCCTATGCTACAATTTGTGTATGGTCATACCATTTCCTATGCTACAATTTGTGTATGGTCAGACCATTTCCTATGCTACAATTTGTGTATGGTCATACCATTTCCTATACTCCAATTTGTGTATGGTCAGACCATTTCCTATGCTACAATTTGTGTATGGTCATACCATTTCCTATGCTACAATTTGTGTATGGTCATACCATTTCCTATGCTACAATTTGTGTATGGTCAGACCATTTCCTATGCTACAATTTGTGTATGGTCAGACCATTTCCTATGCTACAATTTGTGTATGGTCATACCAATTCCTATGCTACAATTTGTGTATGGTCAGACCATTTCCTATGCTACAATTTGTGTATGGTCATACCATTTCCTATGCTACAATTTGTGTATGGTCATACCATTTCCTATGCTACAATTTGTGTATGGTCAGACCATTTCCTATACTCCAATTTGTGTATGGTCAGACCATTTCCTATGCTACAATTTGTGTATGGTCATACCATTTCCTATGCTACAATTTGTGTATGGTCATACCATTTCCTATGCTACAATTTGTGTATGGTCAGACCATTTCCTATACTCCAATTTGTGTATGGTCAGACCATTTCCTATGCTACAATTTGTGTATGGTCATACCATTTCCTATGCTACAATTTGTGTATGGTCATACCATTTCCTATGCTACAATTTGTGTATGGTCATACCATTTCCTATACTCCAATGTGTGTATGGTCAGACCATTTCCTATGCTACAATTTGTGTATGGTCATACCATTTCCTATGCTACAATTTGTGTATGGTCATACCATTTCCTATGCTACAATTTGTGTATGGTCATACCATTTCCTATACTCCAATTTGTGTATGGTCAGACCATTTCCTATGCTACAATTTGTGTATGGTCAGACCATTTCCTATGCTACAATTTGTGTATGGTCATACCATTTCCTATGCTACAATTTGTGTATGGTCATACCATTTCCTATACTCCAATTTGTGTATGGTCAGACCATTTCCTATGCTACAATTTGTGTATGGTCATACCATTTCCTATGCTACAATTTGTGTATGGTCAGACCATTTCCTATGCTACAATTTGTGTATGGTCATACCATTTCCTATACTCCAATTTGTGTATGGTCAGACCATTTCCTATGCTACAATTTGTGTATGGTCATACCATTTCCTATGCTACAATTTGTGTATGGTCATACCATTTCCTATGCTACAATTTGTGTATGGTCAGACCATTTCCTATGCTACAATTTGTGTATGGTCAGACCATTTCCTATGCTACAATTTGTGTATGGTCATACCAATTCCTATGCTACAATTTGTGTATGGTCAGACCATTTCCTATGCTACAATTTGTGTATGGTCATACCATTTCCTATGCTACAATTTGTGTATGGTCATACCATTTCCTATGCTACAATTTGTGTATGGTCAGACCATTTCCTATACTCCAATTTGTGTATGGTCAGACCATTTCCTATGCTACAATTTGTGTATGGTCATACCATTTCCTATGCTACAATTTGTGTATGGTCATACCATTTCCTATGCTACAATTTGTGTATGGTCAGACCATTTCCTATACTCCAATTTGTGTATGGTCAGACCATTTCCTATGCTACAATTTGTGTATGGTCATACCATTTCCTATGCTACAATTTGTGTATGGTCATACCATTTCCTATGCTACAATTTGTGTATGGTCATACCATTTCCTATACTCCAATTTGTGTATGGTCAGACCATTTCCTATGCTACAATTTGTGTATGGTCATACCATTTCCTATGCTACAATTTGTGTATGGTCAGACCATTTCCTATGCTACAATTTGTGTATGGTCATACCATTTCCTATGCTACAATTTGTGTATGGTCATACCATTTCCTATGCTACAATTTGTGTATGGTCATACCATTTCCTATGCTACAATTTGTGTATGGTCAGACCATTTCCTATACTCCAATTTGTGTATGGTCAGACCATTTCCTATGCTACAATTTGTGTATGGTCAGACCATTTCCTATACTCCAATTTGTGTATGGTCAGACCATTTCCTATGCTACAATTTGTGTATGGTCATACCATTTCCTATGCTACAATTTGTGTATGGTCAGACCATTTCCTATGCTACAATTTGTGTATGGTCATACCAATTCCTATGCTACAATTTGTGTATGGTCAGACCATTTCCTATGCTACAATTTGTGTATGGTCAGACCATTTCCTATGCTACAATTTGTGGTCCGACCATTTCCTATGCTACAATTTGTGTATGGTCCTACCATTTCCTATGCTACAATTTGTGTATGGTCATACCATTTCCTATGCTACAATTTGTGTATGGTCATACCATTTCCTATGCTACAATTTGTGGTCCTACCATTTCCTATGCTACAATTTGTGTATGGTCAGACCATTTCCTATGCTACAATTTGTGTATGGTCAGACCATTTCCTATGCTACAATTTGTATATGGTCAGACCATTTCCTATGCTACAATTTGTGTATGGTCAGACCATTTCCTATGCTACAATTTGTGTATGGTCAGACCCTTTCCTATGCTACAATTTGTGTATGGTCATACCATTTCCTATGCTACAATTTGTGTATGGTCATACCATTTCCTATGCTACAATTTGTGTATGGTCAGACCATTTCCTATGCTACAATTTGTGTATGGTCATACCAATTCCTATGCTACAATTTGTGTATGGTCAGACCATTTCCTATGCTACAATTTGTGTATGGTCAGACCATTTCCTATGCTACAATTTGTGTATGGTCAGACCATTTCCTATGCTACAATTTGTGTATGGTCAGATCATTTCCTATGCTACAATTTGTGCATGGTCATACCATTTCCTATGCTAGAAATGTGTGTATGGTCAGACCCTTTCCTATGCTACAAATTTGTGTGTATGGTCACATCTTTTCCCATGCTATACATTTGTGTGTGGTCATACCATTTCCTGTTCTACAAATTGAGCTAAATCTGCTCAGTAATTTCAAAGATATCCATAGATCCTGAATTTGATCTGGATTTGTTTTTATTCATGTGGATCATGATCACTGATCCGATCCAGATTTCTTTTTATTCATGCGGATCATGACCATTTTTCTGCTCCAGACATACAAATGCACGCACACACGCTGTCCACATTGGGAATTCAGAGATAAAGACTGCATTGGGAATTCAGAGATGATGTCCACATTGGGAGTTCAGAGATGATGTCTGCATTGGGAGTTCAGAGATGATGTCCACATTGGGAGTTCAGAGATGATGTCTGCATTGGGAGTTCAGATATGATGCCCGCATTGGGAGTTCAGAGATGAAGTCCACATTGGGAATTCAGAGATGATGTCTGCATTGAGAGTTCAGAAATGATGCCCGCATTGGGAGTTCAGAGATGAAGTCCGCATTGGGAATTCAGAGATGATGTCTGTACTGGGATTTTCTGGGATTTTTGTCGATTACTGATATTGAATGAAGGTTTCAATTACTTTAGAGGTATTTGAATATGTACAATAATTTTTGTGCATAATCGCTAGATCTAGAGTTGCTATACATATCTTTAATCAACTTTTATTTTCTGACAGCAGAATAAAAATACGTAGGTGTCTTTGTATTTTAAATGCCCTGTCCCCAATTTGCAAAAGCATGTCTATTAATTTCCAAGAGCTGGCAGGAAACAGGGCCCAGCTGAGCGAGATTTTTTACTATCGCATCTAGCATATCTAGGCTTCTCATAATTTCTTAGCTGCTAATTAGTTACACAAACATTGACACGGATCAGGAGTTCAACTTACTTGTAACATGAAATAAAGCGTCACATGCACTTATGTGAGACAGGAAAGCATTTCCGAGACCTTGACCTTCATGAGCGCCCTGCACCAAGCCTGCGATGTCAACCACATTAAGATAAGCCGGGACTTTACTCAATGGTTCATAGAACTGACACAGATGGGTAAAGCGAACGTCTGGAACCGGAACTCGACCTGGGAAACAAAATGCCTTCTGTTATATCGCAACTGAAATCTATTTATATTCCATTTTTCAATTTGTATATTTGTACAATTTTAACTAAATAACCCTTAAATTAAATTTTTCTCATAGAAACTGTCCATTTGCAGACAAAGAAGACTATTTTTGAAAATTTATCACTGCAATATCTGGCTCGATAACCAAGCCAATCATTAGCGATAAATTTTCAAAAATAGGCTTCTCTTTGTCTGCAAATGGACAGTTTTCAAGACAACTTGCGAAACTGTTTTCGGCTGATTTCAGTGTTAATGGGTTAACCCTTGAAATTCCAGTGTCTCAACTTCAAGACACCTATAGAGGAAAGCTGTTGAATATTATGAAGCTAATTGGACCGGAAACTGTTGCTGCTATAGACCAGTCAAATTACATGTAGTTTCATAATATTCAACAGAATATACCTTGAAACATAAAAAAATATCTCGTTCCAGGTCTGTAACTGTTAGAGTCTTCTAGTCCTTACATGGCAACTACCTTTACCTGATTATGCTAAAGCATTTTGGATTTGTATCATCTATATCATGTTGGAATGATAACTCCTGACCTACTTTAAAAGGCTGTTTTAATCCTTTCACGATGAAGCCGGCCAAAGCCAGCCTCTGTAGTGGTCTTGTAGAATGTCCATTTGCAGGACAAGTGAAGACTATTTTTGAAAATTTACCACTGTAATAACTGGCTCGATAACCGAGCCAATTATTCCAGTGGTAAATTATCAAAAATATCTTCTCTTGGCCTGCAAATGGACATTCAATAAATATTTTAATTTTTTGAACAAATTTAGTTATTAAAGGATAAAAAAAGCCCCGATTTCAATTAAAAATCTAACATTGTTATTTAAATTGTGTACATTTTATACAGGCATTATTTATTTTAACTATTTAATGGTCAACATGTGGTCAAGAATATTCAGTTTGTTGCTTAGTGAATGTCCATCTTTTACCATAACACTGGAATGACTGGCTCAGTTATCGAACCAGGCATTCCAGTAATTTGCCAGTGCCAAAAAAGTCTTCTCCTGGTCTTCAAATGAACACTCCGCAAGACCACTGCAGAGGCCAGTTTGAATAATTATCCATGACACAGTTTTACTAGCCTTAGTTCATGTAGGTCAGCATAAACTATCCCACTCCCAGGCTAGGCAGGACAGCTCAGAAATAAGGTTACATGTTCCCAAAACAGAAACAAGAGGCCCAATGGGCCTGTATCGCTCACCTGGAACATTGGCATATCAAACTAATCTTACTTAAGTTTTACATCTATCGGTGTCACTTCCAAGTTGTTTTTACGAAAACTAAGTCATCCAAGATGGCCGCCGAACCATTTGGCCAATCAAGTTCCTTCGAACAAACTTGGTTCAGCTCTTGCCCTATATGATATTTCGTGAGTTTTGAATCAATCCACCAAGCGGTTTCGGAGAAGATTTTTAAAGCCATTTCCTAAAATCGGCCAAAATCCAAGATGGCCACCGGCCAAATCGGCTTTGTTTGAACAAACTTGGATCCCTATGCCCTAAGGATACTTCCTGCCAAATATAATTGAAATCGGCCCAGTGGTTATTGAGAAGTCGTTTAAAGGAAAAAGTTGACGGACGGACGGACAGACGCCGGACGGTCGCCATGGCATAAGCTCACTTGGCCATTCTGGCCAGGTGAGCTAACAATGAAACATTTTAACTGTCTCCCTGCTACAATCCACAAGACAATGAGCAAGAACTCTGGATTGCTCAGCATTTTGAAAACAATTTGATTGAAGGTTGCTGGTGGCTTAGTGGGTTATTTTCTAGTGGAACCATATTTCTCAGTAGTACTATACACATTTGCGCATCTCTTGACAACCTAACACCTGGTCTTGGCTACCATGACTACACCAGGTTACTTAGTACATACTTTCATTTGGATCAATCGTGCAGAATGGGAAGTTCTCCGCTGCAATGGCACTCTTTGTTAGCACGTTGAAGAAGGTACTCTTGCTAAAAAAAAGAAAAAAAAGCACATATACATTCAACGTTGTGGCCAAATCAACAAATTACATGCTGTCTTGTTTCATGTTTACTTCTAGTCACGATTAATAAAGGTTAAACCCTGATGGCAATATATGTAGTGTTATACACGCAATGTGAATCATTTCTATTGAGCTGTTCATTAAAACAAGAATTTCATGGAATTTAATGTCTCGCTGGTCCTCTTCTTTGTCCATAATGATTTGCTAAATGCAAAATCTTACAATTGACGCCACCACCGCCGTCGGAAAAGTGATACCTATGTCTCGCATTTTACTTTACAGACGAGACAATAAGCTGATACGATTTGCTAAATGCAGACTTAATGTTGAAACATAATTTTGCAGAGGTTAGTGACATTGACCTTTGACTTGGTGACCTGTCTGTCCATTAGGGTTAAGCTATGCCAAAACATAAGCTGATCAGATTTGCTACATGTAAATACTTAACATTAAAAAATAAAGTCTAAACTGTGTAAAAATAGACAAATTTTGAAAACCTGATTTCGTTTTGATGCAGGCTATAGCTAGTTCTAATCATCGTATAGAACAAATCTAAATTTTTTTTATTGAAATCTGATAACGCTTTCAAACAAACATAAGGTTGACGCCGTTGCCTGAAAAGTGATACCTACATTGTATGGCTTGCATTCTGCTTCACAGGCGAGACAAAAACACACATGGACATTGTGAAAAAAACATTACATACCCTAGCCAAATGACGCCCACAGTAGCAAAATATCTGACAACACAAATTCTAAAATAAGAACAAAGTTGGTAGAGCAGCGCATAGGTAGAAATGACTCTCGCTATTGTCATCTTATTTATTGTCATTATTTACATGTATTATCAGAATTTTGTGGGAAACATACACATTTACAGAATTGGGTACCTTTGACTTAAATTAAAGTTGACTAATCTCCAAACAGAATATCAAAATGTATACGAGTTACCGATCTTTATATTTGTGGTAAGAAGACAATAATTCTAAAATATATATATATATACACCTGTGCAAAAGTTAAGCACAAGCAAAAACAATAGAACGTAGAAACATGATGGTACAACTAGGCTGCCATACTTTTTGTCCCCGCGTTAGCTGACATAATTCCAAGTACGAAATGCACATGCATGCATGACTTCACGCCGCTTGATGTCCGTGCGTGGCGGGAAACAGCACACGTGTTCAGTTATGTAAAAGTCCAGTTTGAGGTGTAGAACATTACATACAGATTTAGGCGACAAGATTAGGAATTTTGTGTTCATGACCGTGGTTTATTTGTACAGAGAGAATTAGCTCTTGATTGTGAACCGCTATGGCAAGACGAAGGTTAAGTGATCGTGTGAAATGGCAAATCATAGGCATGCATACCACTGGTATGTCATGCAGAGAGATTGGCAGACAGCTGAACATTAACCATACTGTAATCAGTCGTTTGATTGCAAAACATGGGCAAACTAACGAGGTGAAGGACAGGCCTAGATCTGGAAGACCGAAGAAGACTACTGCCCGTGATGATCGATCCCTAGTACGCCTTGTTAGGAGATCTCCATTCACCAACAGCAGAGTGCTCAGCCAGCAATGGGAAACGCGCAATAGAGTGTCAATGTCTACCGTCAAAAGGAGACTGTATGCTGCTGGCATGAAAGCTAGGAGACCTGTCAGACGTTCTCTCCTCACTGCACACCACAAAGAGGAGCGTCTGAGGTGGTGAAACGAAAGAAGACACTGGAACATGAGATCCTGGAGACGGGTACACTGGTCCGATGAAAGTCGGTTCCTGCTTCATGCCACAGATGGTCGAACTCGTGTATGGAGGTCCAGACGCACGGCGTACGACCAACGTAACATCATGGAAGAAGTTCCATTTGGTGGAGGTTCCGTTATGATATGGGGGTGCATCTCATTTGATTGTAAGCTGGATCTGTTGACTGTACCTGGAACACTAAATGGACAAAGATATCAAGATTCCATACTGGATAGAGTTGTGGTACCTCATTTTGTAAATCATGCACCTGGAACCCACCCTATATTCATGGATGACAACGCCCGACCACATCGTGCTAGAGCTGTGCATGAATACCTCCGCCAGAATGCCATCGAAACCCTACCATGGCCAGCAAGGAGCCCTGACATGAACCCTATTGAGCATATCTGGGACATTCTGGGAAACATGGTGAGAAGGAGGGATCCTCCTGTGCAGAACCTACAGGAATTAACAGACGCACTCCATCTTGAATGGCAACGAATACCACAATGGCGTATCAGTCGGTTGGTGACCAGCATGAGACGTCGTGTCCAGGCCGTCATCCAGGCACAAGGTGGATATACCCGGTATTAATAATGACAGTCTCAAACTCGTGCACAGATGTTAAACTTCGTTTTCAGACACCATTAATGACAATCTAGCCACGTGTGTCAACTGTAGGGCAATAGTTGTCAGTTGTGTCAACGTAACCATATTCAGGCCTCGTTTTCAAGTTCAAACAAAAACATACAGTGTTTCCCCACCATCATAATCAGCATTCCTCTAGTTGCATTATTACCTCTTGCACTAAGATGGATGGGTACATAAATGTTTATGCTATTGCTTTCTTTATAGCACATGAATATACCCTCGCATGTGCGTAAAAATAGGGTGGTGCTTAACTTTTGCACAGGTGTATATATATATATATATATATGGCTTGCACTGTAATAAATGTCTTAGAAGTATTAACCCGTTAACACTCATATCAGCCAAAAACGGCTTCTGCAGTGGTCTTGCAAAATGCCCATTTGCAGACCAAGAGAAGAGTATTTTTGAAAATTTATCACTGGAATGACTGGCTTGATAACCGAGCCATCCATTCCAGTGGTAAATTTTCAAAAATACTCTTCTGATATGCAAATGGACATTTTCTATGAGAAAATTGACTTTCTTGAACAAGTTCGAGGGTTAAAAGAATATGACTACCATACCACATGTAAATAATAACTTTTTTACCCGACATTTGGCAATCCCACAATGCCGATCTTCAGATTGCTTCCAATACGTCCAATAAGCGCTGGCCGTTGGTTCGCGGCATCTGCACCCTTCTTCTTTGGAGGCATTCTCTGTAAATAGTGAGAGAAGAGGGCATCTCCAGTACAGGTCACAAATAACGTATTGCTTCAAAAATAAAATAAAACGTACTGTTGATTATTGTGTACATATGGAGGGTTCCAGTTTATCCATCAATCATATGATGTCATAATCAACTAATGTGATATGTAGAATGATGTCATAATCAATTGTCATTCATAATGACATAGATATGTTTGTCACGGACGTTTAATTGATGACTGAATAAGTGTTGTTGTAAGATTTGTATATCTTTACTATTTAATAAACATGATGTTGAATATTTTGACTGTATATTTTTCTGGAAATTGATAGTCAGGGAGTTCAGGGATTGATCGATCCCAACACAGGTGAAGAATGGGTGGAGCGTAGCTAAAAATGGGCAGGGCATCTAGCTAAAACGGGATTCCTCCATTGGATTGGAAGACATAGGCTGCAATGTAGAGCTGGGCGGTATTGGCATTGGGATGACGATAACGGTATCTGTGAAAAATACCGCGATAACTACTAATATCGCGGTATTTGGAATAATTTTGGATATGATAGGGTTAATATGGCCAATCTATGAATAGGGATCCTTTTTAGATGTATAAACAAACAAAGCCTACAATTTGTATTATATTTGTTTCAGCACCAAATAAAATATTTTTTCTCGCCTTTTTGCGTTTTACTTTGTCATTGTGAAGAGGAAGATGCGCATAAGTGTCCTTAACTCTGTCACTGTGTGCTCAGGAATCTCCAAGGGAAATCCCAAGGGTCCAATCTGATTGGTTAAAGGCATCAAGTATCTTTCATTGGTTTTAACCAAGTCATAATCGGGTGCAGTGTTTAGTGGAGCATTCACGATCAGCTGTTTTTATTATTACTATTGAAAGCTTATAATGAATGCTCCGCGAGAAAGACCACACGATTAGGCACATGATCAATTAATGGACAAACCAGGTATGAAGACGCGATCATTGTCGACCTATTGACTGCGGCATGAAAGTCAATCACACACTACATCCTATAAACTGGACTTACCGGAGTGTGTGAAAATAAATAATCATCAGCTATTTATACAGATTATTTCAAAACAATTTGACTCAAAGTTGTTGCTGTCGATGTCAGTAACAACTTTTGGGTCATAACGTTTTCAAACTAATCAGCCCTTTATTTATTATTTCCTTTAAATTATATTTCCATAAAGCCTCTGCATTCGTCTTGAAAGTGGTTAAATCATAGCCCTATAGATCGATGGCGCAATAGTCGCCTGAGCCAATGACCCAGAACGCGTGAAATTAGTGAATACAACACATTCCACGCTATAAGATCTGCTGTCTTCTAGAAAAGATGATCTAAGAGGTTATTAATAACTTGTCCGATTTTAGCTAAATATTTTGGAGACAATTTGATTGGAAATTATTGTCATGGCGCAATAAGTTTTAATCAAATCATTTTCAATATAATCAGCCGGGTTTGTTTCATTCATATTGCGGCTGCCTTTAGCGCATTCAGCATATCAATGGTATTACTGGTAAAGACTGATCACTACTCACCCAAGCGTACATTTATACACACGTGTGGGGTGAATTATTCTTGAACACGCGAAGAATAGAGGGATTACAGTTATGGCTTCACCGGTTTAGTTAGATCGCTTGAATTCGTCATAGTTAGAGAGTGAATTTATCCCGCTAGGATATTTGGATGGTCGTTGTTTTATTTATTCCCTTGTAATGACGTCAATCGCGTCATCAGCTATGGAAAGCGAAGGTGGTATTCCAATAATATAATCAAAACGAGGCTGAGTTAAGTATATTTGTGTTTTACAGATGGCGGCTATTTTGCGTATTCGACGTTGTCAGCAACTACAATTTTCAGATTTAACTTATCTTCATTGGAACAACATTTAATTGAGCATGGAAGGATAACTATACTAGGAACAGTAGGGCTATGTATATAACACATGGACATATATTTACTGCAACAATAGTGCCGAAAATGATTGCTTTTGACTACCATGAATACGGAAATGAAGAGACCAGACTCGTCAAATTCCCATGAAATGCTTTATCATCAAATTATTACAACATATAAATTGTCAATACCGCCACTGACGGTATTTGATGATATTGGCGGTTTTTAGAAATGAGACGATAACGATAACAATAACAATAATATCGCGATTTTCCCGGTTTTATCGGGAAACCGCCCAGCTCTACTGCAATGTCTTTCAATCAGCACTGTCTTTCAATCAGCACCGTCTTTCAATCAGCACTGTCTTTCAATCAGCACCGTCTTTCAATCAGCACCATCTTTCAATCAGCACTGTCTTTCAATGCAATTATGGTGTATACATTATACCTTCCAGCTAAAATCATCTGTGATGCTGACACCCAAATACTTTACTGATGAAACAAAACTTAGACTCGTTCCTTTTAGTGTGTAGTGACATTTGACGGTTTGTTTTTTCTGTTTAGGCAAATCATGTTGCATTTTACTGGTTGGAAGCACATTCCTCAAGTGGTAGCTCAGTTACCTAACATGTTTATGTCTCAGTGGGGTGCATCACAGTCCCAGGCACGGATCCAGACCTTCGCCCGCCTGTGCGAAAGTCATGGGCAGAAACCAATTCTCTCATCGATCTCATAGCTAATTACATTATTTCCACACACTCACCCTTCCAGCCCACCTGAACCCATGTGTTATCTGTCTCACACGACCCCGTAATAAGTCATGTCGCAGAAAGGAACATTAAGGGACTATTTTTATGCGCAGCTGGCACCTTACCCGCAGCTGGAATCTTACCCACAGCTGACACCTTACCCACAGCTGACACCTTACCCACAGCTGGCACCTTACCCACAGCTGACACCTTACCCACAGCTGACACCTTACCCACAGCTGACACCTTACCCACAGCTGACACCTTACCCACAGCTGGCACCTTACCCACAGCTGACACCTTACCCACAGCTGACACCTTACCCACAGCTGACACCTTACCCACAGCTGGCACCTTACCCGCAGCTGACACCTTACCCACAGCTGGAATCTTACCCACAGCTGACACCTTACCCACAGCTGACACCTTACCCGCAGCTGACACCTTACCCACAGCTGGCACCTTACCCGCAGCTGGAATCTTACCCACAGCTGACACCTTACCCACAGCTGACACCTTACCCACAGCTGGCACCTTACCCGCAGCTGACACCTTACCCACAGCTGGAATCTTACCCACAGCTGACACCTTACCCACAGCTGGCACCTTACCCACAGCTGACACCTTACCCACAGCTGACACCTTACCCACAGCTGACACCTTACCCACAGCTGACACCTTACCCACAGCTGGCACCTTACCCACAGCTGGCACCTTACCCACAGCTGACACCTTACCCACAGCTGACACCTTACCCACAGCTGGCACCTTACCCACAGCTGACACCTTACCCACAGCTGGCACCTCACCCACAGCTGACACCTTACCCACAGCTGACACCTTACCCACAGCTGACACCTTACCCACAGCTGGCACCTTACCCGCAGCTGGAATCTTACCCACAGCTGACACCTTACCCACAGCTGGCACCTTACCCACAGCTGACACCTTACCCACAGCTGGCACCTTACCCACAGCTGACACCTTACCCACAGCTGGCACCTCACCCACAGCTGACACCTTACCCACAGCTGACACCTTACCCACAGCTGACACCTTACCCACAGCTGGCACCTTACCCACAGCTGACACCTTACCCACAGCTGACACCTTACCTACAGCTGGCACCTTACCCACAGCTGACACCTTACCCACAGCTGACACCTTACCCACAGCTGGCACCTTACCCGCAGCTGGAATCTTACCCACAGCTGGCACCTTACCCACAGCTGGCACCTTACCCGCAGCTGACACCTTACCCACAGCTGACACCTTACCCACAGCTGACACCTTACCCACAGCTGGCACCTTACCCACAGCTGGCACCTTACCCGCAGCTGACACCTTACCCACAGCTGACACCTTACCCACAGCTGGCACCTTACCCGCAGCTGGAATCTTACCCACAGCTGGCACCTTACCCACAGCTGACACCTTACCCACAGCTGACACCTTACCCACAGCTGACACCTTACCCACAGCTGGCACCTTACCCGCAGCTGGAATCTTACCCACAGCTGGCACCTTACCCACAGCTGACACCTTACCCACAGCTGACACCTTACCCACAGCTGGCACCTTACCCGCAGCTGGAATCTTACCCACAGCTGGCACCTTACCCACAGCTGGCACCTTACCCGCAGCTGACACCTTACCCACAGCTGACACCTTACCCACAGCTGACACCTTACCCACAGCTGACACCTTACCCACAGCTGGCACCTTACCCGCAGCTGGAATCTTACCCACAGCTGGCACCTTACCCGCAGCTGACACCTTACCCACAGCTGACACCTTACCCACAGCTGACACCTTACCCACAGCTGACACCTTACCCACAGCTGACACCTTACCCACAGCTGACACCTTACCCACAGCTGACACCTTACCCGCAGCTGGCACCTTACCCGCAGCTGGCACCTTACCCGCAGCTGGCACCTTACCCGCAGCTCGCACCTTACCCGCAGCTGACACCTTACCCGCAGCTAGCACCTTACCCGCAGCTCGCACCACGCTAAAGGTACAATATTCATCCATTTTTAAAATATGCACCATGACCTATATTAGTGTAATTCAAATTTTCTTTTAAGATAATCATGTGCATTTGTATCTGCATATAACTGTTAACCCTATAAAGATGAAGCCGGCCAAAACCGGCCTCTGCAGTGGTCTTGGAGAATGTCCATTTGCAGGCCAGGAGAATATTTCTGAAATTCTACCGGTCATTCCAATAGCAGGGTTCATAAACCTTCAGCAGAATTAAATTTCATACTTTTTCCAGACTCAATTTCAAATTTTACAGACGTCATTTTGGGACTTTCAATCAGACAAAAAACAAACACAGTTACTAAGTTCATCATATTATCATATATAAACTTTATTAAATTTTATAAAACAAGAATATCAAAACACAGCGTGCGCACGCATGTGCACACACACTGAGCTAAATAATCAACTAACTTACCATCAGATAGCACTCATCACAGATAAAAAGATATACATCACTCTATTTGTTATAATAATACTGAATATAATATGGCAATTTTAATGTTGATATGGATGGATATCACTCAGGAAAGACAAAAAAAAAATGGAAAATAGAAAATGTACATTTGCAGGTCAGAATTTTTTGAAAATTTACCACTGGAATGACTGACACAGTGACCAAGCCAGTCATTACAGTGATAAATCTTCAGAAATATTATTTTTTTGATCTGCAAATGGACATTTCTCAGGACCACTGCATACATACATCATGACATGATAAAGCAAAGAGTTTAAGTGTAAATAGAAAATGTACATTTGCAGGTCAGGAGATGACTCTTTTTTAAAATTTATCACTGGAATGACTGACATGGTGACCAAGCCAGTCATTACTGTGATACATCTTCAAAAACAGTCTTTTCTTGATCTGCAAATGGACATTTCTCATGACCACTGCATAGAGCAGATATTGAGCCACTATAGAACAACATATAGAAGACCACCCTTTACAAGTGAAAAGTTAGCAAACTAACACGTTACGATACTTTATTAACCTTTCATTTCTAAAAGTGGCTAGGAGTGGCTCTGGGAACCGCATGTTGTCTAGGAGTGGCTCAGTGTTTTTCAGGATGCAAACCAGATATGAATTTCATTACAGCAGCAAATTTTTTGTTGAATATTTTGAAAATAATTTGACAGGAAACTGTTGCAGCAATAGTTTCCAGTCAAATTACTTTCAAAATATTCAACAGCTATCCTGTAAAGTTGAGCTTGAGACACCCACATTTATTTGTTGAGGGCCACCCCACCCAACCAACCCCACCTTTAGATGACAAGTTAAACCCTGCACATATACACATACACTATTTATTTTAAATTTAATTTATAATAGCTGATCATATTGCCATAGCAACAGGAGGAATCCTCATTATTTTCACTCGACACGCTCCAACATAGGAGGCCTTGCGATACGAGAGAGCTGTCGGGCAGTCAATAATATTTTACCGTGACTCAGCGCAAAGTTGTGATCATCTAACATTGAGTGATATAAAATTGCTACGCTTCTAAATGACCGCCCTAGCAACAGTAGGAATTCTCATTATTTTCACTCGATAATGTGCCAACAAAAGAGACCTCGCGATACGAGAGAGCTGTTGGGCAGTAATAATATTTTACCATGACTCCGAGCAAAGTTGGGATCATCTAACATTGGGCAATATAAAATTGCTACGCTTCTAAATGATTCTGGTACTATCAATGTGAAAATGTAAAATATTCTTACCTTGAACCAAAGAAATCCGTAACTTTCGGCGCTGGCTTTAGACGAACTTCTGTCAGTGTCTCATATTTTTTCCCCGATATGTGGCTAACAAGAGCCGCTTCGCCCATATTCCCGATGTCAAAAGACTTATTGCAAACACTACATTTGGCACGCGAGTTTGATGTGTTGTCCGGTAAAATCCAATCATTATATTTATCGTTAGTTTCCCAAACACTAGAATACTTGCACTTTCCCATGTTTACTGTATCACAAAAAACGGAAACCTCGCAAATTATTTCATTGTTTCGGCTTCTCACACTCTGTACTATTTGACAGACGACTGCCGATTTACTCATTTTTATTGCGTTGTAATTGAACATGTTCAGACACGTACAGTGTTGCCCACAACATCTGATTTTTGGGGGTCCCAAGGACCCCACACTCAGATTTGGGGGTCCCACTGTAAAATCTGGGGGTCCCATGGAGTCCTCATCTGAAATATGGGGGTTCCATGTTTTTTTCTTAAAATAAACACAAGACATTGATCTAATTATAAAGCACTTTATTAAACATGTTGAAAGCACTAGTTATGACATTGTGTAAATACAGTTAATGTATATATAGAGAATATTAACTATGCATAGTTTATTAACCTTTAGCACGTAACACTTTTGGCCACCATTGTAGATCACCAAAATACCTAGTTTTGAAAGTTTAACACTGGAATGACTGGCTCTAAACAGTGCCAGTGGTAAATTTTCAAAAATATGTATTCTGTGCTCTACAATGGTGGCTAAAATTGATCTATTGAAATGGCTCTTGTATATTTAACTAATAACATTTGAACTGCATGTCAATAAACAATAACTTAAAGCACTGTACTTGTTTGTTGTCTGATAAACCAACCAACCTACATTGACAACCTTGTATGATTAACATTTCCAAAGACCTCTACATTAGTAATTAGCACAGACCATTGCATTAGTTTTTCTATAAAACCCTAACTTGACTGGACGAATTGAAAAATTACGAGGATCTGGGGCGAGTTTGCTCAAGGACGACTTAACCTACTTCGATATAATGTGCGCGTATTTTTTATAATGTAATGGAATGACTAAATATAGTGGAATACATAGGCTAAGATCAGACAAAACAATAATTTATCAAAAATAATCTGTATAAATCAGATTAAACTGCGTAATTAGTGAAAATATATCAGCCAATAACCGGATATGTCTAATTCATAGGGAGTAACTATGTCACGCGATTGCTGATTGGTTGAAGCATCGATAACGCATTAGTGTGTATCCAATAAGGACGCATGTATCGGGGGGCTTTGAGCTATACACTGTTTGAAAAAAAAAAAAAAAATCAATATTTTAACGTACGCTTACCTGTAGATCGACGATATCGTTGAACATCGCTGCATGGATGAGCTTTTTAGTTGAGAAATTGGGAACACCTAACGATCGAGTATTGTTAAACATTATAAACACTAATCCATCAGTCAATCAATCAGCCACTATTGCTAAATAAAAAACGGCTTATAGCGCGTATTGATACCGTTATTCAAACAGCAAAACAAAGACACCGCCACTAATCCGTCAAATGACCACTCAAATGTAAAAGATATCACAATATCTTCCATATATTCCTTCATCCATTTAGATAAGTAAATAGAAAAAAATATTTTGCCTGTAAGTCGTTGCTGCTTCAGGCAAGTAGGCATGCGCACAATAATTTCAAAATATTCAACAGATTAGTGATAACAACTTTGTGATCTGTCCAATGTTCTGATCTGTGAAAGGGTTAAGACGCCCAGACACGTTTGTATACGCTTGATCAGTTGTATTGGATTTCTCAAGTGTGAGTTCCTCTAGAGGGAGATTCCGCTGTTATCCAATCAAATACTGACACGTCACACTGACGCTTAGCACAACAGACAGAAACATGGCGGGTATTTTTGCAATTTGTAGGCCAAACAAGGTGACTAACATCGGGCTTGTAAACGCATTATTTATAAAAATTAGATCAAATGGAATACTAAGGATGATTTGAGGATTGTGTTTACAATTAAATGTGGTGGTTGAATCTGATTTATGGGCATTAACAACTTTGAGTTGTGCAAGAAAACATACAACAAATCAATGCAATAAGTTCGTTTTTATTGAACACACAATTCATTAGTTATATTTTTTAGAGTAAAAACATGCACAAATAAATATACACACATGATAATATAATCGATAATTAAGCACACGCAAAGTTACCAGTTTCCGTTACACTTTTTCACTGCATCCCTCGTGCGTCCTCGGGGACGCAGAGGGTTAAGTTTTATGCATCCCTCTGCCATTTTTATGTGTATATACGCGCAAAAGGATGCATAAGGGCAACTCTGGACACGTATTGCTCAACAACAGCGACATGTTCGCGGTAATAGATGGTTTTCTATTGTAAGACGTGACCGGGACCCAATCGAATTAGATTCTCGCAAGACTGGCGGAAACGCGAGATTTCGTTCGTAAACAAAAAAATGGCAGTCGGAAAAATTAGGATTGCCGCTATTTTAATTTTCCATACATTTTCCATACCAGTTGGCCCAAAATTGGAATTTCCATACTTTTTCCAGCCCTGGAAAAGGCTTTCCTAAATTTTCATACTTTTTCCAGACTTCCATACATGCGTACGAACCCTGCATTGTAAAATTTCGAAAATAGTCTTCTGCTGACCTGCAGATGGAGATTCAATAAGTAAATATTTCAAATTTTTCAAAAAATGTAGTCGTTAAAAGGGCTAAACTCACAAAGAAGGTTTGTTTGGTGCTCTGGTCGTCGAGTGTACACGATTATGGTGTAATATGTAACCCTCATCTTTGAAGTGTATACGCTCATAGTTAGATGTGTTAACTGTGGAAATTTACCACACTAAGACTGTTCCACAAAAGTTTCGTTGTAATTGGCCAATTGGTTTAACAGAAGTAGTTTTAAAGAATTTCGAGAAAATCTTACGAAAATCCAAGATGGTCACTGACTCACTGGAAAGATGGACCTACATGTATCACAATTTGGAATAGAAATTCTGAGGCCTAATATAGTAGGATCCATCCATGAGCCAAATGTGGTCAAAATCCACCAAGTGTTTTAGGAGGAATAGCATTTCAAAGGATAATCCAAGATGGCCATCGACAAGATTTACCAAATAAAATTCTGAAAATGTAAGTTCTAGGGCCTACCACCCTAGGATTTATCTAAGCAGATGGATGGACAAGAGTCGGACGGATGACAGATGGTCGCCATGGCATAAGCTCACTTGCTATTCTGGGCAGGTGAGCTACTAATGATGTTATTAAATGTAGTCTAGGTGTCTATCATGATAAAACCATAATTGTATTTTATTTCACCCTAGAATAATAATGAAATAGCTTGATGCCTTGCAATCATGAATTCTTCAGCCAATGTTGCCATGGACATCAGATTTGTTTCATCAGATCATCAGATTTGTTTCATCAGATGTGTTGATTATTGGCAATGTTACGGGTTGTCTCATCAGATGTGTGGATTATTGGCAATGCTACAGGGAAAAGTAAAGTAGTTGTTTACAACTCAAAATGCTGGAAACAGTTTTTCTGAATGTCTAATTTTCTAAATATTCTGGGGAGATCGACTGATCCCTGAGGAAGTCATCTATTCTACATGTACATACGTAATTTGTTTAAATATCAAAGTTATCCATCCACTTATTATATTCTATGTTGCACATGTATGTAATATAAATTATATATATATATATATATATATATATATATATATATATATATATATATATATATATATATATATATATATATATATATATATATATTAGCTATAGACATAGAAATGTAATATGTATAAATGTCATATGTCAATGGTCCACCATATATGGCTTTTCCTTTGGTGGATGCCTGTTCTGAACTGCTGTATAAAAATATACTCACCAATAGCCAAAAATACCCCAATTTGTTTCGAAATATGTAAAAGAAGGAAGAATGAATTTTGGATATCTTGTACAGCACACCTAATGCTTTATTGTCTGTAAAGCACAAGTTTCTTCCACCTATCCCACAAGGCCATCCTGACAGTTGAATATGGGATCATTTTCAGGTTGGGCCAATTTCAAGGGCTTATATTTCAAAAATGTTTAGAACCACATATTTCTTCTTTTATGTATAAACTAACAAATATATATATATTTAATTGACCCATCAAGTATTAAGTTTGTAATTCTAATAGTTTTAACATAATTGTAATCACAAGTGGGTCTGAAAATTTGTCATTTTGAATACATTTTCATTTTTAATGTTACCTAGGTTACCAACATCAGCACAAAAATTATTATGCCCTGCATATTTCAAGAGGGTGACCAAGCACTGAAAGTTTTATTAGAATTGGCTGTCAGGTTAAAAATTTGCAGAGCCTTGAAAATGTTACAAAATTATAATTGCGTCACATGTGGTGGACCCCCTTGCTGTTCTAGCATCCAGATCTCCAAAAATATTGGGATTTGAGTACTGAAATTTTGCAGGATTTCCTAAAACATACTACTGTACAACTACACAAAGAATCTTGGAAATCTGAATTGGTCATGCAACACCCATCAATTGTCTTGACACGGAATCAACCATACCTAATAGAAGTTGACCCCCTTACTCAGAGCTTTTGATTTAGAAAACTTACAGCCCTTGTCCTATTAGAATCTGCGGTTATTATTGAGTGAATTACAGTACATGTAGTTACAATCTGGTTATACATGTATACATGTAGTATCAGTAGTAGTAGTAGGATTGGCAGGGTTATTAATAGCTGAATGCTAGTATGTGTCGATTATGTAATTTTTTATTGTTTTCTTGGATGTTTTTGTTGTTAGTATTTTGTCATGTTTTGGATTCATGGCCTCATTTCTAGCCACGAAGCGGCATATTCAGCTCCACACACATTTTTATCTAAGTATACTCCCAAAAGCTTAACAAATGGGTCTTCTTCAATTTCTTTTTTGTTCATATATATTTTTGGGATACCTTTGTATAATTCTCTCTTTATTGAAAATAACATACATGTATATGATATAGTTTGTTTTATCAACATTTAGTGATTTCCTTTTCACACAATTAATTCACGATTATTCGATTATTTAATTTTTAATCATGATTTAAAACATAATCACGCTTTTTGATTTAATCACATAATTGTGCAAGCCTAATACATGCATGAAGCGGGCCAGGTAAAAGCTGAAAATTTTGCAGATATATGTGAATGCAAGTATGAAGCATCGTCCACCAACGTTACACCCTCAGCTCAAAAGAGCCAGTTGTAGGCTTATGTATGTAAGTCAAAATCTTTCAAAATGATATAATATCCATACATTTTCTGAGCAAAATTCATCCATCCTTTTCTCCCTTATATTAATCTGTATTTGTTCATAACCCACCTGGTGTTAAAAATTGGATAAACTGTCATTTCATAAGTGACATAGTTACTGGGACAGATCTGGCATTTGCCATTGTTCTAGTCACTAGATTAGCCAAAGATCATTTTTGTTAGGCAAATAGTAAATATTTTAGCCACATCTTTACTTTCATGTCACTTATGAACATGTTTGCAGTCAGTCATCATCAGTTAATATTATCAATTTTACAGTCCAGATACAACTAGGTCTTAATATATAAGAAATGTGTTGACTATTTTGAAACAAATATGACTGCTGCCTGGGCAGCAACGGCTTTCCGTCATATTAGTTTCAAAATATTCAACAACGTAAACAGGAATTTTTGCTTCCAATTGTAACGCTGGAATTAGTCATGATTCAGCCAATCAAGAAAATTCAATTAATTTTCATCATTAGCCAATGATTTAGCGAATTCTGCTTTTCATTAGCCAGATTTCAACTTTACTAGCATTTGGCTAATTGGTAGATCAGTCCCTGAGTTACAAAGTCATCTTCTGCCTCACAATCCGTTTGTGAAGTGATATTCATGCGACATCTATCCCTTCGGTATAATAATAGACTGAATCAACATAGTATCCATCTCTAAATGTATCTGCACTGGCTAGAATGTATATCGAAAAAATAATTTTGAATCTTGAGAGGTGGATTTGTGCGTGTGTGGGGAAGGGCTATAGGGTCTAATATTGATGAAAATGGCATTTTGTTTTCTGAGTTTGCTTCTAGTTCTATGACTATATATGGTGAGTAAATCAAGAATGTTAGACGCGAACATAGGGTGACAGCTAAGGCTGGGGGGTTCTCAGGAAAATACCATTTCTCAACTGTCAAGACATGTTAGTCATCATCAGATCCCATAAAAATGTTGATTTTTTAAAATAATTCGCATCATACATTTATATTTAGTGAATTATGTATCCTAAAATATGTATGCCGTCACTTCAAGAAATACAAAATTGCCATTTCAGTTATATCCTTATTCTTATCCATCAGGAAAAGTAGTAAAGCGAGTTTATTTTCCTAATTTAGTTTTAATACCACTTTCTTCGCATAGCCATAAAAGCATAATAGAATCATAGCATTACCGGTACTTATTAAAATGTTGCAGACATTGAAAACATTATAGATGTACACTATTCAGTTATCTACAATGTTTTCAGTGTCTGTAACATTTCAATAAATAAGGCTATACTTCTATGATGCTTTTTTCTCCATACGTTGAATAAGGATATAGCCCTTGTCTGGATCATCTCAATTTTCTGGATGTTTGTCTGTGTGTTGGTCCCATACGGCGCTGGAATATTCAACGAGGGGGTGTACAAGGTCTTCTTTAATGAATACAGTCGGTACCAGCTGCAGTCGAAAACAGCAGCCAGTAGACCCAAACCAGCCACCGGTATAGCGATAACAGCCGCCAGTAGACCCAAAACAGCCGTCGATATAGCGATAACAGCTGCTGCTATGTGTAGTATCTTGTGTCAAGTTATTTTATCATCTAAGCTTATAATTATGCTCTTACTGTGAGAATTATATTATTTGACCGTCAATAATATTTGTTTCTATTTTTTCAGGCAGTGGTTAATTCGATGCCTGTGCCCTCTGGTACTACTTCTTCTTCTTTTCGATCACTGGTATCACACTTGGTGAGCCGTTCTCAAGATGAAATCTGTGGTTTTTGTGCAATAGGGTCTGCTGTTCTGCTGATGGTATTAGCTGCATGAACCAGTGCTTCGACTTCAGCTCTGTAGTTTGTGCAGTGTTTGCCTGTCGGTATTGCAGCTGACTCATGTTGTCCGTTTGGATACTGTATGTGCAGTCCGGCATCTCCGCTCCTAATTGCATCTTTGGCTGATCCATCTGTGTAGATCCTTATCCATGTCTCCTGAGGGTACATTTCTTCCAGCATGGCTAGGGTCAGGGCCTTCTTGCTCACATCACTGTGTTCATCTTTGGTTGTGAGATGAGGTACTGTGGTGCGAATAGCTATGCTCTCTAGTTTGTTTTCCCAGGGTGGCGGATCAAGGGTGTGGTTTGGGTCTTCTATTTGTGCTGGCTGGTGTTTCCTTTGAAGTGCTGGTACTACCATGGATATGTAATCTATAGACATATAGGTTTGTAAATTACAAAGTTTTAGGAATGGATGAATCTATAGTTTTTGTTTTGCCCCGTCCATCTCTAGTTAAGCAGCTTAAGCTCCACCAACATCCATCTCTAGTTAAGCAGCTTAAGCTCCACCAACATCCATCTCTAGCTAAGCAGCTTAAGCTCCACCAACATCCATCTCTAGTTAAGCAGCTTAAGCTCCACCAACATCCATCTCTACTTAAGCTCCACCAACATCCATCTCTAGTTAAGCAGCCTAAGCTCCACCAACGTCCAGCTCTAGCTAAGCAGTTTAAGCTCCACCAACGTCCTCTCTAGTTAAGCAGCTTAAGCTCCACCAACATCCATCTCTAGTTAAGCAGCTTAAGCTCCACCAACATCCATCTCTAGTTAAGCAGCTTAAGCTCCACCAACATCCATCTCTAGCTAAGCAGCTTAAGCTCCACCAACATCCATCTCTAGTTAAGCTCCACCAACATCCATCTCTAGTTAAGCTCCACCAACATCCATCTCTAGTTAAGCAGCTTAAGCTCCACCAACGTCCATCTCTAGCTAAGCAGTTTAAGCTCCACCAACGTCCTCTCTAGTTACGCAGCTTAAGCTCCACCAACGTCCATCTCTAGTTAAGCAGCTTAAGCTCCACCAACGTCCATCTCTAGTTAAGCAGCTTAAGCTCCACCAACATCCATCTCTAGTTAAGCAGCTTAAGCTCCACCAACATCCATCTCTAGTTAAGCAGCTTAAGCTCCACCAACATCCATCTCTAGTTAAGCAGCTTAAGCTCCACCAACATCCATCTCTAGTTAAGCAGCTTAAGCTCCACCAACATCCATCTCTAGTTAAGCAGCTTAAGCTCCACCAACATCCATCTCTAGTTAAGCAGCTTAAGCTCCACCAACATCCATCTCTAGTTAAGCAGCTTAAGCTCCACCAACATCCAACTCTAGTTAAGCAGCTTAAGCTCCACCAACATCCATCTCTAGTTAAGCAGCTTAAGCTCCACCAACATCCATCTCTAGTTAAGCAGATTAAGCTCCACCAACATCCATCTCTAGTTAAGCAGCGTAAGCTCCACCAACATCCATCTCTAGTTAAGCAACTTAAGCTCCACCAACATCCAACTCTAGTTAAGCTCCACCAACATACATCTCTAGTTAAGCAACTTAAGCTCCACCAACTTCCATCTCTAGTTAAGCAGCTTAAGCTCCACCAACGTCCATCTCTAGTTAAGCAGATTAAGCTCCACCAACATCCATCTCTAGTTAAGCAGATTAAGCTCCACCAACATCCATCTCTAGTTAAGCAGCTTAAGCTCCACCAACATCCAACTCTAGTTAAGCAGCTTAAGCTCCACCAACGTCCATCTCTAGTTAAGCAACTTAAGCTCCACCAACTTCCATCTCTAGTTAAGCAGCTTAAGCTCCACCAACGTCCATCTCTAGTTAAGCAGCTTAAGCTCCACCAACATCAATCTCTAGTTAAGCAGATTAAGCTCCACCAACATCCATCTCTAGTTAAGCAGCTTAAGCTCCACCAACATCCATCTCTAGTTAAGAAGCTTAAGCTCCACCAACATCAATCTCTAGTTAAGCAGATTAAGCTCCACCAACATCCATCTCTAGTTAAGCAGCTTAAGCTCCACCAACGTCCATCTCTAGTTAAGCAGCTTAAGCTCCACCCACATCCATCTCTAGTTAAGCAGCTTAAGCTCCACCAATGTCCAGCTCTAGTTAAGCAGCTTAAGCTCCACCAACGTCCATCTCTAGTTAAGCAGCTTAAGCTCCACCAACGTCCATCTCTAGTTAAGCAGCTTAAGCTCCACCAACAATTTGCCTGTGTTGGGATCGATTGATCGATGCACTCCCTGAATCTCAATTTTCTGAAAACTATGCAGGTAAGCTGTTGACTATTTTTAAAGTAAGTTGACTGGGCCCTGTTGCTAAAGTAAAGACATACAATTCGTAGGCTACAATTTGGCACCAGTTCATGGACTATTAAGCATTTATGACAGAATTAATTATGTAATTCATGACATAATTGATTGTGATGTCATAGATCGACAGATTGTAGACATTTATAATTTATTGTTGATATGTTCATATTATGATTTTGAATGATTTATTAATAGGTCTAGTGTAGATAATATGTTCCTAAAATGTCGATTTTGCATGATTTGTTATTAGGTTTAGGCTAGTGGGGTTCACCTAATATGCATATATAAATAAAGCTGTTGAATATTTTGAAACCTATGGTAACAACAGCGCCCAGTCAAATTAATTTCAAAATATTCAAGAGAATCTTTATTAAATAGTAAAGACACAATTCGTACAACAATGCTTAGTCCGTCATCAATTACGTGTTCGTGGCAACTTATCCACATCATTCATGGCGTAATTGATTATGGCATCATCCCACACATCATGTAGTTGATTATGACATCATATGACTGATGGATAAACTGGAAAGGTCGATTGAGAGCCATGCACAGCATCATCCCTGATAGCAATCAAATGTTGGCCCAACGTTTACCACTACGTTGGGCCAACCTAATTTTGATCATCGGCCCAATGTTGGCAATACGTTATTGGGCCAACATTGAGCCAAAGGGCATAAATCTATAAAGATAATTCAAATAGCACACCAGAAAGCATAAGTTAACAATTTAAAAATTAAAAGGTGAATATTATGTTGATTTTGTTTGATTTACTGTGAAATTTCCTATGCTGGCCCAATATTGGCAAACAAGCGATAAGCCAACGTTGGGCCGACGTAATGTCAACCTGTTGCCAATGTTGGCCCAACATCTACATGTTATCTGGGATGCAATCGGGTGCCATGACATATGTTAATTGTTATGCATTTGTGTGCTATACGTTAGTTTGTATTTTATTTCAATCAAACTTTATTGGGAAATCGGACATGTGGACATATGGCCAGATAAAACATTGTAGATGACATTAACATCGAATATATCATGCATTTATATAACTATATAGAAACAATATACAGGATAAGCATATAACTTTTAATTAAAAACGCACACACCCATGCACATTCCTACATACACCTATACGTACATAAAGACATATGCACATAATTGTACGACTTGAAAAATATAACTTGATCATCAAGTAGGTCAAATTCAGAGAATTCATTCAGTTTATGGAAGAGGTGTTCATGATTATCGCTATGAAGTGAGCAATTCATTAGAAAGTGCTTTTCTTCTTCAACTAATATATTAGGCATGCGCTACTGGTAATTAGTAATATGTGCAACATATATTTTATGTCTGACGATGTTGTCTGGTCTCTCACATATGGTGGCCCTGAAAACAGTCATTGTGACAAATCAATTATCTGACGATGTCTAGTCATCCGCAGGGACCGACCTAATCTTTTGAAATCATTAGCCAGTCAGTTAGCCTATTTGGGGATTTCATTAGCCAAATCTGGAGTTTGTTAGCCTGACCAATAACCTATCCATCTTAAATGCTTTATGATCCTGCTAGATCTTAAGGCTAATAACCAAGTAAGAGATGACCAGTAGGTCATGTAAGAAATAAAGTATTGGCTAGAATTAGATCTGTCATCATGGTTTAAGAGGAACTGACCTACCAACATATATGTAAAATCATTAGCCAGTGAATTAGCCTATTTTGACATTTTATTACCCAACCATGAAAATTATACTCAAAAGCGAATTGGCGAATGGGTAGGTCAGTCCCTGGTCATCCACATATTCCGCTACAGCTGCATTGGACAGATCAGGTGAGCTGCGGCTTCAAGCAGCATACGAGGCACTGTCCTCATCAATAATCATATAACGCGGTTGTCATCACTGGTGGTGGTGGTGGATCTAACTATGGACGCCTGTAAGTTGTATGTGCAACACACACATTTAATTAATAATCTTCTAACGGGATTGTCATCACTGCTGGTGGTGGGGGCAGCGGCTGTAACTATCAGGGCTGGGGTAACTGTAACTGACTGTAACTTGGTTACATTTTTCATGTAACTGAAGTAACTTGTAATTGAAGACTTTTTTAGTTACAGTAACTGAAATGTAACCAGTTACATTGCAGAAGTAACTGAAATTTCAGTTACTTTTCAGTTACATTTCAAACTTTTTTACCAAATTTATTACAATTTTCCTAATTTACGGCACAGCTACTGTTATACACATAACCCGCCAATATCCCAATTTCAATGTAATCATTCAGGTAAGCTGTTGAATATATTGATGCTAATTTTAATGGAAGATGTTGATGCCATGGACTTTATTTCCAAGCGTCAGTGATATTTATTTTAGAAATTTTCCATTGGAATGACTGGCTTGATTATTGGGGCAGTCATTCCAGTCGTAAATTTTCAAATATAAATCTTGTAGCCTATAAAATAGACATTTCTTGACCAAGCTTGACCATTCTATATCTGTATATGTGATATTTTACCAATGATAATCTGAATGTTATTGCTACATCAGGCAACAACAACCTTTAATCAAAATCTTATACAGCTTTTACATTAATCTACAGGTTGTTTACTAAATCATTATAGAATTAACTGTTACCGTTTAAAGTTCAAAATTGTTGAATAAAACTTTAGCTTTCTCATAGAAAATGTCCATTTGCAGACCATATTCTTTTTAAAAATTTGCCACTGAAATGACTGGCTTTGGTTATTGAGCCAGTCATTCCAGTGGTAAATTTTCAAAAATATCTTATATTTGTCTGAAAAATTACATTGCTCAAACACCTGCAAAAGCTGTTTTGTTCAGCTTTAGTGTTAAATGGTTAAAAGGATTAAAACCACCAAATGTTGAATTGCAAAGAAAGTTAAAATCTGCCACAGTATGTGTTAACAGCATGTCCTGTTCTTTTCTTTATATGCTATTGATTAGGCCAGCTTAGGACATCATTGCTCAGCAATTATACTCTAGCTAAGGTCAATTCTCAGGTGTGGTGATAAAGATCAAAGGGCAATGACATTGATAAAAGTCAAGCAGTCAACCATTTTGGTCCAGCAGACATAATTTATAAAGGCTGCGGAATTAAACTAGTGTACTGGAAAGCAGTAAAAAAGTTGAACATTTTGAAACTAATCTGACTTAAAAAAAACTGTTGCTGCCATATGGAGCAACAGCATTTGAAATTAAAATTACAAATGTAGTAAGTATAATGTACTCAGCAGATTATCTGATCGGAATCAATTTGCCATTGGAACTAATGAAAGTAATAGTAATAAATTTTTTTCATTGAAATTAAGCAAACATCAAAGCTGATGGTCATTTGGAAGCTAATTTCACTGGCAACTGTTATATTGCCCCATGGTAGATTATGGTAGCAAATCTTTCAGTCAAATTAGTTTCAAAACATTCAACCAATTATTTCTTACAATAAGATTAACGTTTGTTATATGGCATGTCTGGGTTGAAGGGTTAGAGGAAGAAATATATATGTACGTCTATGAAGACTGTGGAATTAAACGAGTGTCTTATTATTTTGGAAACAAGTTGATTGAGATATGTTATTGCATATGGCAGCAGCAAAATTCGGTCAAATTTATTAAAGAATTTTCAGCAGGTTTTATATTTTATATCTGAAATGGATTCAGTTCGGTCAATATATTATATCAGTGGTTATAGTGGTATTTTGTTTCTACTATATATCTCAATTTGGTTGACTACATTACACCTTTTATGATGACAATGACGCTCAGATAGTTCTTCATAATAATTATTAGTCAAAGTAACTCATGTAACTTTAGGTACATTATGCAAAGTAACTGAAATGTAACTATTGCTCAACAAATGTAACTGTAACTGATAAAGTGCAATGTAATTGTAATTGTAACTAGTTACATTTAAATGTAACTGACCCCAGGCCTGGTAACTACGCCTATATAATAAGTTGTACATATAAAATTTATACTACCATCAATCTTGTAGGCGACGTTCAACTAGACTACATCATCATCTACAATGGCTCAGCTACTTCGTCATCCACTTGTGCTGCTTAGGGAACAAATATGGGGTGGAAAGAAAGCAAACAGGTATCACTTTGAAACTAAAAACATATTATTACCTGACGGGATGGGAAAAAAAACCCTTGAAAACTAATATATTAGAAACCCAGTGTGTCTGATGTAACAATAATAAGGGAGATAAATCTGGATAATTTATTTCGATTGTCACTAAACCTATCAGGAGTAATCTCCCTTATTATTGATAAATCGAAATGACTGCAGTTTTAGTTGTTAATTAAAATGTGTTCATCTTTGTAGATGCATAATGTCACTATGTATATCATATCCATGGTTATGAACATGAGAAGTGGTGTTTATTATTGCAGTGAATTTGCATAATAATAGGTGATTGAAGGAAATTTCAATTTCCCTTTCTCCGTGATCTAACAATACTCGCCATTCTATTACTTCTGATACAAGCTATCCTGGATAGCTGGCCCTAGGACTATAGACTTAGTAAGCTCTACTGGCTCCTGGAACCGGGTACTCGGCTCCCAACTGCCGAGTACCCGTTTACCATGAAGCTCATTCTTGTTTGCATAGCAACAAGAGCTACATGCTTTTTTGTTCAGTTGGAGTCTTTTTCTGTATTGTGATAGCTTTGTGCGCTCTGTAAGGATTATATTGGATTACCATGGAAGGAGCCGATGATAACCAAACAAGAGATACCCATGGCTTGCCTCCGTGGGGCTGGGAGGCTGGGTCCGTAATAGAATGGTGAGTATTGTTAGATCTCGGAGAAAGGGAAATTAAAATTTCCTTCATTCTCCTTCGATCAATACTCACTATTCTATTACTTCTGATATACACCAGATTTAGACAGTAACCTGGTGGGAAGGGGCAGGCCATCAATTGCTACTTTTGCCCCTTGGAGAAAGAGTTAGACTTAAACTTGATTAATGGATACCTAAAAGGACCATCAAGTTAACGGAACCGAATCACATTTGCATCACTGCCTCCCCCCCTTTTTTTCTCCTAAGAAAAGGGAGAGAACTCACGAACATGCATCTCGCCTGAAACACAAATATGTCAAGAGGGTTAACGGCTCTTTGCATATATTAGCCTGGGAATGAGCATGAATATATAAGATGAATGAACATGATATATATATAGACATAATACAAAAAACTCTCAATCTTGAATTACCTCATGATATTTGGATTTCAGACGTGGAGCCTCCAACCATTCAGTTGTCCGGCCATCAGTGACACAATCTGGTTGACATCCTCTCACTCGACCATGTCTGCTTCTTAATTCTTTCTTACAAATGTCAAAAAAGGGAGAAGAGCAGTGTGGTCGTATAACTATCGTTTCAAAACAGCTAAAGCGAGTGGATTGGCGGAGTCTGACACATCCCTTATATAGTAATCCGTGAAAGAGGACTCACAGTGCCATTGTGCAACAGCCATGATGTCCTCTAACGGAACACCATTGTAAAGGCCGGTCGAGGCGGCTATTCCTCTAACATTGTGTGCCCTTGTGCATTGCACCTGGTGCCCAGTCACAATCTCATGGGTAGTCTGAATGCATTCGACTACCCATCGAGAGATAGAATCAATGGCTGCGGCGCCATATGGCTTCTTATGGCAGATCCACAGATGTCTAACATTCGACCATAACGAGTCTGTCCGTCTTTTGTACTTAGTCAAAGCACGGACTGGGCAACAGACACTGGCATCACGATCAAACCTAGTTAGTTTCGGTATAATATCGGTTTGCCGGGATATCTCAAAGATTGATTCTTTGACATAAACTCTGCTCTTGGCAGTAGACGCAGACCCTCTCCGGAGACAATAAATCTTTCTGCTGAAAGTACATGGATCTCACTGCGCCTTCTAGCTGAGGAAGCTGCCAATAGAAAAACCGCCTTTAGAGTCAAATCCTTTAGACTAGCCGAACGCAATGGTTCGAAAGGGTGCTTGGCCAGTACATTAAGCACTAAAGATAGACTCCAGGCTGGAATGACTACCGGTTGTCTCGGTCGGAGATTGCTCATTGCCTTCACCATCACATTTAACTGGGCCACCTCTGGACTATCCCTGTTGGCTAGACAAGGGAAACCTGATGCCAAAGCTGACTTGTATCCAGCAATTGTGACAGGAGCTAGTCCTGAAAAGAACAGCTCACAGAGAAAGTCTGCTATTTGCTGAATAGTGGATTGGAAGGTATCAACACCCTTTCCTTCATACCAGTCTGCAAATCTGTTAACCTTGTTGTTATATGACTTGAAGGTTGACCTCCTCGCAGCTGCGATGAAATTCGCAGCTTGTCGAGAAAAGCCTTCCGACGTGGAGCATTGTTTGATAACATCCACGCAGTCAATTTGAACATTTCGGGACGCTCGTGTAGGAAGCATCCCTTGGCCTGGGAGATTATGTTCGGAATCTCGGGTAACTGCACTGGATTGTACACCAGCAGATCTAGAAGATCCGTGAACCACGCCCTGCTGGACCAAAATGGCGCTATTAGCAGGACCAGGCACGGTTCCTCCCTGATCTTCACCAATATCTTCGGCAGAAGAATGGTGGGTGGGTACGCATAAGCGTGCATCCCTCTCCAGCTTATCGCCAGAGCGTCTGTATCGACGGCATTTGGATCTGGAATCGGCGAGACATAAGTCATGATTTGAGCATTTTCCTTTGTGGCGAACAAGTCCACGTTGGGTTTGCCCCAATGCTCGAAGATCCTTCGAAGAACTGGAGGGTTGAGAGACCATTCTGTTGGCAGAATTCTCTGTCTCCAAAACAAAGCATCCGCCAGAATGTTCAATCGCCCAGGAATGTGAGCTGCTTTCAAAACAACCGAGTAATTCCTGCACCATTGAATCAAGTGCCACACTTTCATACATAGTGTGGGTGACTTGGTCCCCCCTTGGCGATTTATGTATGATACTACTGTCCGACCATATCAATATCGCCTTGCCCCTGACTTTTGGTAGAAACCTTTCCAATGCCAGTTCCACTGCCATCATTTCCAATAGATTGATATGCAGCTGGCTCTCTTGGAGAGTCCATGTGCCCGAGACTGCAGGAAATGTCAATTTCCCTTTCTCCGAGATCTAACAATACTCACCATTCTGTTACTTCTGATATACAGCTGGCCTTGACAGCGGCTCTAGGATTATAGACTTAGAAAGCTTTACCGACTCCTGGGAACCGGGTACTCGGCTCCCAACTGCCGAGTACCCGTTTACCATAGAGCTCATATTGTTTGCATAGCCACCAAACAAGAGAAAACTATGGCTTGCCTCCGTGGGGCTGGGAGGCTGGGTCCGTAACAGAATGGTGAGTATTGTTAGATCTCGGAGAAAGGTAAATTGACATTTCCTGCATTCTCCTTCGATCAATACTCACCATTCTGTTACTTCTGATATACACCAGATTTGATCAGTAACCTGGTTGGAAGGGGCAAGCCATAAATGCTAATTTTGCCCCTTGGAGAAAGATTTTAGACTTCAAACTTGACTAACGGAGACCTAAAAGGACCGTCAAGTTCACGGAACCGAATCACATTCGCGTCACAGCCCACCCACCCCTTTTTCCTCCTAAGAAAAGGGAGAGAACTAACGAACATGTATCTCGCCTGAAAACACCAATATGCCAAGAGGGTTAACTACTCCCTGCATATTCCATGTATTAGCCTGGGAATGAGCATGAATATATAAGATGAATGAACATGATACATATACATAATACAAAAAACTCTCACTTATTGAATTACCTTATGCTAACAGGACTTCAGACGTACCGCCTCCAACCATTCACCGGTTCGGCCATCAGTGACACAATCTGGTTGACATCCTCTCGCCTGACCATGCCTGCTTTAGGTTCTTTTCTTACCAAAGTGAAAAAAAGGGGAAAAGCAGTGTGGTCACTAACTATCGTTTCAAAACAGCTAAAGCGAGTGGATTGGCTGAGTCTGACACATCCCTCATATAGTAATTCGTAAATGAGGACTCACAGTGCCATTGTGCAACGGCCATGATGTCCTCTAACGGAACACCATTGTAAAGGGCGGTCGAGGCGGCTATTCCTCTGACATCGTGTGCCCTTACGCCCTGCACCTGGTGCCCAGTCGCCATCTCGTGAGTAGTCTGAATGCATTCGACCACCCAACGAGAGATAGTATCCATGGATGCGGCCCCATAAGGCTTCTTATGGCAGATCCACAGATGTCTATCGTTCGACCGTAACGAGTCAGTCCGTTTCTTGTACTTAGTCAAAGCACGGACCGGGCACCAGACACTGGCACCACGATCAAACCTAGTTAACTTCGGTATAATGATCGGTTTGCCGGGATATCTCAAAGATTGGTTCTTTGACATAAACTCGAAAGCGCATGGATCTCACTGCGCCTTCTAGCTGAGGAAGCTGCCAATAGAAAGACCGCCTTTAGAGTCAAATGCTTTAGACTAGCCGAACGCAACGGTTCGAAAGGGTGCTTGGCCAGTACATTAAGCACTAAAGATAGACTCCAGGCTGGAATGACTACCAGTTGTCTCGGGCGGAGATTGCTCATTCCCTTCAACATCACATTTAACTGGGCCACCTCTGGACTATCCCTGTTGGCTAGACAAGGGATAACTGATGCCAAAGCTGACTTGTATCCAGCAACTGTGACGGGAGCTAGTCCTGAAAAGAACAGCTCACAGAGAAAGTCTGCTATTTGCTGAATAGTGGATTGAAAGGTATCAATACCCTTTTCTTCACACCAGTCTGCAAATCTGTTAACCTGGTTGTTATATGACTTGAAGGTTGACCTCCTTCTCGCAGCCGCGATGAAATTAGCAGCCTGTCGAGAAAAGCCTTCCGACGTGGAACATTGTTTGACAACATCCACGCAGTCAATTTGAACATTTCGGGACGCTCGTGTAGGAAGCGTCCCTTGGCCTGGGAGATTATGTTCGGAATCTCGGGCAACTGCACAGGATTTTCCACCAGCAGATCCGTGAACCACGCCCTGCTCGGCCAATACGGCGCTATTAGCAGGACCAGACACGGTTCCTCCCTGACCTTCACCAATACCGTCGGTAGAAGAATGGTGGGTGGGTACGCGTAAGCGTGCATCCCTCTCCAGCTTATCGCCAGAGCGTCTGTATCGACGGCATTTGGATCTGGAATCGGCGAGACATATGTCATGATTTGAGCATTTTCCTTTGTGGCGAACAAGTCCACGTTGGGTTTGCCCCAATGCTCGAAGATCCGTCGCAGAACCGGAGAGTTGAGGGACCATTCTGTTGGCAAGATTCTCTGTCTGCGAGACAAAGCATCCGCCAGAATGTTCAATCGGCCAGGAATATGAGCTGCTTTCAAAACAACCGAGTAATTCCTGCACCATTGAATCTAGTGCCACACCCTGATGCACAGAGTGGGCGACCTGGTCCCGCCTTGGCGATTTATATATGATACTACTGTCGAATTGTCCGACCGTATCAATATCACCTTGCTCCTGATCATCGGAAGGAACTCTTCCAACGCCAGTTCCACTGCCATCATTTCCAACAGATTGATATGCAGCTGACTCTCCGGGAGAGTCCATGTGCCCGAGACCTGGTGTTCTCCCAGGCAGGCACCCCACCCTTCCAGCGATGCATCCGTGTAGACGGACAGCTGGGGGTGGGGTAGGTGCAGCGAAACCCCTAATAGAAGATTCTGACGCTGTTTCCACCATAGAAGATGCGATATTATCGGCTCCAAAACTGGCACCAGTTTTGACAGGGGTTCTGTTCTCTGTTTCCACAGAGACATCAGATACAACTGGATAGGCCTTCGCATTAGAGCAGCGTACGGGATAACCTGCTCCATGGAGACCATCATGCCCAGCATCTGAAGGAACCACCTCGCCTGAATGTGGTTTCCCACTCGAAAACTCCTGAGGATGGCTAACAGAGACTCCACTCTGGGCTCTGACGTGTAAACCCTGCCCTCCTCGAGGTCGAATCGCATCCCCAAATAAACGAAACGTTGAGTGGGCGTCAACTCAGATTTCTCCTTGTTGACTATCCAGCCTAGATCTGAAAGTAACTTCAGAGTCAGAGCAGTATCCACGTTCAACCTGGCTGGCGAGTCTGCCTTGAGCAGCCAGTCGTCTATGTAGGTGTGTAGCGCCACGTTCTCTTTTCTGAGAAACGCTGTCACCGCAAGGACCACTCTTGTGAAAACCCTCGGAGCTGTCGACAGGCCAAACGGGAGAACTGTAAACTCCCATACTTGATTCTGAAACGCAAATCTCAGAAACCTGTGCCAACTCCGATTCATAGGAATGTGGAATTATGCATCTTTCAGATCGATCGATACACACCACATTCCTTTCCTCAATCCCGCCATTACCGACCTCGGCGTTTCCATCTGGAACCGAGGCGTATGGATAAACCAATTTAATGGCCTGAGATTGAGTATGGGTCTCCATCCCCCTGTGCTCTTAGGGACAAGGAACATGTTTGAATAGAAGCCTGGAGTGTTTCGGTTTACTGGTTTTATTGCTCCCTTCAGAAGCAAACCTGACACTTCCTTTTGAACGGCTTCTAACTTGTCTGGCTCCCTTGGTACGGGTGTCCAGACAGGTGCCAAAGACAGATTTTGTGGTGGAAAGTCCCACCACTCCGGCATGTAACCCTGGGATAACCATCCCAGGACCAGACTGTCTGACGTCACACCTCGCCAGGCCTCGACGAAACGCATGAGCCTTCCACCCACCATAGACGCCTCGACGTCTAACGGGGTTGTCCGGCTCGCAGTCCGCCCCCCCCCCCCCCCTTTCTTAACGAGAGAGAGTGAGAACCATTTCGTTCTAGGCACGACGGGTATAACTGGCACCGCTGCTCCTGTCGCACAGGCGCGGTCCAGGCGGATATGAAGGGAGCTTTCGTACCCTCAGGTACGCTTCGGCCCCTTCTGTCCGCCCTTTGAGGCCTTACCCTTACCCTTCCCGCCCCTAGGGCGGTCAGGAGCAACATTGGGGAGGGTAGGCGCCTCTACAACCTTCCTGGGCTTCTTTGCCGGCGGTGGCTCCGAAAACCCAGCTGAAGCAGAAGTCGCAACAGGCCTGGCTTTCGCCTTGCCCTTATGCTTCTTCTGCTTCTTTGAAGGCTGTCCCGTTAGCGGTTTCCCAACAGTCCCTAGTGCGTGCGCTTGCCGCACTAGCTCTAGCTGTAGGTTTACCGCTAACCGATTCTGCGCGATACTGGCGGTATCTTCTAAGATGGCCCGCGCTTGGCCACCGAAGATGCTAGGCCCTGTCAGGGGCGTCCCAAGAAGACGCTCCCTGACTGCCGTAGCCGGATGCATATGGTCAACGACCATTTGCCTCCTGGACTTCGTCACTCGCGCTTGCACCCTTGCCAATGCGTCCATCGACAGCACCAAGCCGTCATTAACACATGAAAGCGCCACAGGTGGCACAGGGTGGCCTGCCCCCGCTTCAGCCCTCACCGACTGAAGGAGATGATACGAATGATTGACAGCGCTCATCGCTGCCCTCACACCCTCATCGCATAGGGACAGGACTTCTTCCTGGTGTACTTGAGATTTATCCACTAGTGCCGGACCGGGGCCACCCGACCCGGCACTCTGGACTCCCAGTACCCATCGGTCATCCTCCGTGACCGACGGGACTACACCATACCTGTCGTATTCCCCCCGCGGAATACGACATCTTGCCCGCACCTCCCTGGAGGCCGCAGGGAGCTGACCCTTGGTCATTAGTTGTTTGCTATAAATAGCATCCAACAAATCTATGAACCGTGGATCCAGTCCCACTGACTGGATCCGGGCCGCCGGCAAAATCCCCGTCCTAATCGACGCAACCGACGGACGGGGCGCATCTTCATCGGCCGTGGCCGAAACCACAGACGGGTCAACCCTGGCTAGCCATGCCAGAGCATCCGACCAATCTACCTCCGACGAAGACACCCCCGCAAACACGTCACCCGTTGACGTGCTCACGGGTCTGCCAGCCACGGCCTCCCGGCAAGGAGCCACGGCAGGCACTCCGCTACGACACGGTTCCGCCGCCACCCCATGAAACACTCCGGTCCATGGGGTAGGTCCGCACGGACCCGTAAGTCGCGGAACCGTAGCCGGACATGGGCGCCAACGGCACCCCACGTCCGGCTGCCGGACCAGGCGAGATAGGTGAGTACCACGCCTGGCCCGGCACACCTGTTCCCGTGACGGCTGGTGACAAACCAAGCCGCCCGGAACCGGTGCACGGTAACGGATTGGCCTCAGCCGCAGGCGGAGCCGCTGACCTGGCTTGCGCCAAACCAGACAAATGGAGGCCGGTTCCGTCCAGGACGGAATCAACCTCCATATTCTCCACCTGCGGCTTCATGGGCCGCAGCAACCTCTCCTCCTCGGCCTCCTCGTCTTCAGACTCCGAAGAGCCGTCACTAGACGAGTCAACTGTGGAGCCGTCCTGGTGGACGGCTCCCACACCTGACGGACCGGCCACCGCTACTGGACCACCCGGAGGTGGCCGCAGAGACAGAACCCGTCTGGCCGAAGACAGACGGGACTGCCAGGGGGCCGTACGAGACGGCCCCCTCGGTAACCAGTCCAGAATCCTGTCCAAGGACAGGATCCGTACCAGGCATGGAGAGAAACTGCCCCCCAACCTTTGGTAGCATGGACGACACCAGCGTGGGCAGAACGCTATGCAGAAAACCCTGCATAGCCGGACCAAACCACGCCAGCGGTGCCATCTCCGCCACCTCCAGCTGGGGACGTGGAGCACCACCACCGGCCGAACCAGGCGCTCCACGATTTCGTCTCGGACCGCCTGACCCCGCGTCAGACCCAGCCAAGTCCTTCTGCGCAAGGAACTTAACCATCATCTCGACGGACCACACTGCACAAACATTACACCTATGATCTATATTACACAGGGAACACCTAAAACAAGCATGGTCCTTGAACACTACACGGACAAACTTATGGCATTCGTCACATGGCGGGGCTGGCTTGGCCTATAAAATAAGCACAAACCTACAATAAACAAGCGGAACGAGACCCGGATGGAAGGCAGACAATTAATTTTCAAATAATTTTGACTCATAAATTAACCGTAACCTCCCCGCACCCCACCCCGCTACAACAACGATCGCATTGATTATGACGACAAGAACGCGGCGGGCATCAAACACACCCATAATAGATCCTCCAGGATGTGTAACGGCTCCAGGAATCATATCGCATAGCATTCGGGGTATATTTACTAATCAATATAAATTATACTCCTAACGAAAGCAGCACGATATGTGAAGAAAACAACAAAATGTATAACAAACTGCTGTATCACACGGTAAAACCGCAGACCACGCATCTACTCAAGAATTTTGAAACCACCGATCATCGCAAACCGATCGTGATCGCACGTAAACTTGATCATTCTAAAGTTTCCGGTACCATTTTTAGTACGCAGCACCCAGAACAAGATGCGCGAATTAATGAAAAAATTTTTCTTCACATAAACATCCGAGCGACCGGGTGTGACGTCACCCGCTCGGATCCTACGGAAAACGATGTCAGCCGATATTCGTGTTAGAAATACCGTAGCAAACACCTATTTTCATATCTGCCGATCGCCTGTTGAGGGTTAAAGAAGGCGATCGTCTGGCATATATCGATGTTAGCACACGTCCCAGATTCTATGGGGTCAGAAATTGGAACATGCGACACAACGAAAAATTTAGAGACCTAAGTCTTTTAACTATGGATAATAAAGAACGATACAACCTGGTTATCTTCGGCGGCATTCTCCATAGTCCTTAGTTATCCTTTCACGAACACACAAACTATCACAGATTAAAGACTTAGATCTTTTGTTTCACAAAAAAACCCACTAAAATCCTTAATGCAGAAAGCATGTATTGCTCTTGTTGCTATGCAAACAAGAATGAGCTCTATGGTAAACGGGTACTCGGCAGTTGGGAGCCGAGTACCCGGTTCCCAGGAGTCGGTAAAGCTTTCTAAGTCTATAATCCTAGAGCCGCTGTCAAGGCCAGCTGTATATCAGAAGTAACAGAATGGTGAGTATTGATCGAAGGAGAACTGGTGTTGTCCCAGGCAGGCCCCCTCCATCCCTCCAGCGATACATCCGTGTACACGGACAGCTGGGGGAGGGGTAGGTGCAGCGAAACCCCTACTAGGAGATTCTGACGCTTTTTCCACCATACAAGATGCAACATTATTGGCTCCAAATCTGGCACAGCTTTGACAGGGGTTCTGTTCTCTGTTTCCACAGAGACATCAGATACAACTGGATAGGTCTTCGCATCACAGCAGTGTACGGGATTACCTGCTCCATGGAGACCATCATGCCCAGCATCTGAAGACACCGTCTTGCCTGAATGCGGTTTCCCAATCGAAAACCCTTGAGGATGGCTAACAGAGACACCACTCTGGGCTCTGACGGGTAAACCCTGCCCTCCTCGAGATCGAATCGCATCCCTAAATAAACGAACTGTTGAGTGGGTGTCAACTCGGATTTCCCCTTGTTGACTATCCAGCCTAGCTCTAAAAGTAACTTCAGTCAGAGCAGTATCCACCTCTAACATGGCTGACGTGTTTGCTTTGATCAGCCAATTGTCTCTGTAGGTGTGAAGCGCCAAGTTCTCTTTTCTGAGAAACGCTGTCACCGCTAGGACCACTCTAGTGAAAACCCATGGAGCTGTCGACAGGCCAAATGGGAGGACTACAAACTCCCACACTTGATTCTGAAACGCAAATCTCAGAAACCTGTAATAACTCCTGTTCATTGGAATGTGGAAATATGCATCTTTCAGATCGATCGATACACACCACATTCCCTTCCTCAATCCTACCATTACCGACCTCAGAGTTTCCATCTGAAACCGAGGCGTATGGATAAACCAATTTAATGGCCTGAGATTGAGTACCGGTCTCCATCCCCCTGTGCTCTTGGGGACAAGGAACATGTTTGAATAGAAGCCTGGAGTGTTCCAGTTTGCTGGTTTTATTGCTCCCTTCAGAAGCAAACCTAACACTTCGTTTTGAATGGCTTCTAACTTGTCTGGTTCCCTTGGTACGGGTGTCCAGACAGGTGACAAAGACAGATTTTGTGGTGGATCCGCTCCCTTCTTTCCGCCCTTAGAGGAAATAGACTGGATATGGGGTGCGGGCAAGATCCACATCCTAATTCATGCCACGGATGGCTGGGGTGCATCCCCCTCGGCCGTGATCGAAACCACAGACGGGTCTACCCTCGCTAGCCAAGCCAGAGCCTCTGACCAGTCTGTCTCTGAGGAGGACACTCCCGTGAACACATCACCCGTTGACGTGTTCATGGCCCTACCAGTAACGGCCTCCCGGCTAGGAGTCATTGCTGATATGCCAGGAACTCTGGTACCGTACGGTTCCGCCACCACCCCATGAAAAACACCAGTCCATGGAGTAGGCCTGCATGGAAAACCGTGCGGACCCGTAATGGTTGAAGAACCGTGGCCAAACACGGGCGCTAACGGCACCCCATGCCTGACCGCTGGACCAGGCGAGATAGCTGAGTACCACGCCTGGCCAGCCACACCCGTCACCGTGTCGGTTGGCGGCAAACCAACCATCATGGTACCGGTGCCCGGTACGGTACCGGAGTGGCCTCAACCACGGGCGGAGCTGCTGCCCTGGCTTGCGCCACCTGGTGGACGGCTCTCATGCCTGATGGACCGGCCACCGCTACTGGACCACCCAGAGGTGGCCGCAGAGAGACAGAATCCATCAGGCCGGAGCCCGACGGGACTGCCAGGGAGCCGTCTCGTCGGCTCCCTCGGCGGCTAGTCCAGAACCCTGTCCAAAGGTCCGAACCAAGCACGGGAAGAGACTGCCCTACAACTTTTGGAAGCAGGAACGACACCAGCGTAGGCAGAACACTATGCAAGAAGTCTTGCATAGCAGGACCAAACCACGCCGGCGGTGCCGTCTCCCCAACCTCCGGATGCAGACGTGGAATGCCCCCCCCAAGGGCCGAAACGGATGCGCCACGATTTGCTTTCGGACCACCTGACCCTGTGTCAGACCCTGTCAGGTCCTTCTGGGCAAGGAACTTGACCATCATGTCGGACGACCACACTGCACAACGGAAACAGACATGGTCCTTGAATAGAACCCTCACGAATTTATGGCACTCGTCACATGATGGCGGGGCTGGCTTGGCCTATAAATAAGCACAAACCTACAATAAGCAAGCGGAACGAAACAGGAATGGAAGGCAGACAATTAATTTTCAAATAATTTGATCATAAATTAAATGTTAACCCTCCCGCACTCCACCCCGCAACGTTACAGCAAAGATCACATTGATTATGATGACAAGAATGAAGCGAGCAATAATACACCCATAAACTGATCAGAAATTGGAACATGCGACACAGACAAAATTTTGAAGACCTAAATCTTTTAACTATGGAATAACATGGAATTATACAACCTGGTTATCATCGGCTCCTTCCATGGTAATCCAATAAAATCCTTAGAGAGCGCACAAAGCTATCACAATACACAGAAAAAGACTCCAACTGAACAAAAAAGCATGTAGCTCTTGTTGCTATGCAAACAAGAATGAGCTTCATGGTAAACGGGTACTCGGCAGTTGGGAGTCGAGTACCCGGTTCCAGGAGTCGGCAAAGCTTACTAAGTCTATAGTCCTAGGGCCAGCTATCCAGGATAGCTTGTATCAGAAGTAATAGAATGCTGAGTATTGATTGAAGGAGAAATGAGATGTGGGCTATGATTCTTAGTGTAATGAATTGGCATGCGAAAGTCGAAACCATGTAGGCCTATTGATCTGATGCATTGTACCAAACATATATTACAACCACCTTTTTATCACTTATATACAATTTCAAGCACGCATACACTCGCTGATGACACACACGTAGGCACCGGTACATGAATTATTATAAATATTTTTTACAATATGTGATGTGGTGGCTGTTCATCATGAATATAGGCAGGGGTCGGCCTATATATGATTATAATAACGATATGCGTTGTATGAGTGTTTATTATTGTTGCGAGAGAGAGAGAGAGAGAGAGGAGAGCGGGGGGGGGGGGGGGAATTTTCAACAAAATATATTTGAACTTGAAACAAACCTTTGCGTTGCATATGCTAATCCTCATTGAATTTTGAGAACCAACAACCACTCAAGTGTTCCACTAAATTTAAGAACCACCAGAATTCACCTAGAATCAAGTTGCTGCCTTACGCAAACACGTTTTAGTTGTCCACCATTAGGTAGGTGGTCCTATACAGTTAACTAATTAACCTCCAATACTTAAGATCCACCATCATCATACATTAGCATTTATTTAGATTGGGGGCTCCCAGATATGCCAGACAGTAATAGCGAGTGGTCCACTTAACCCTTTCATCGACAACTCCATGAAAAATCTACTAAAACAAGAAACAGACGTTAAAAATTTAGTGTCGTATATAAATTAGAAAAAATCGGTTAAAACTAAAACCAAATCGACTAAATCTATCAGTGTTACCATTGTTAAACTGTAATAAAATGATTAATACATCTAACCACCGATAGTGTCAGCTTCGATGCTTAAAACTCACTTTTTAGAAGACGTCACCAGTTTCCGTGATTGTTTACATTAGCAACGCTAAAGATCTCTGCAGTATCATACAATCCAGCCAATATAATTTTATTCTGTCTGTTGTTTCAACATCACAAACATTTAGGCATGCACATAAACACATGTAAACTTAACCCGTACACAAATTAAACAGTGTAAAACTGTAATAACACCTTTTTCCGATAGATTATTGTCTTGTAACAAATAAAAACAAATACTATTAAAAATAACGGAGTATAATTAAAAATAAACACTAAAAATATATAAAACAATTAACAATAATAATAAATTATTTTAATTATTTTTAAATGTGTGAAAAAATACCCACATCAAAACGTACATCATCACAAGCCACACTTCACTACTAGGCATATAACTTGCACCTGTACTCCCCCCGAACCAATCTTGATTACTTACTAACATTCTTGAAATTGTTCTGTTTCATGTCTGTCTCTCCTACGGCTGTCCCCTGTCTAAGCTTTTCCCGAGTTGCCGCGGGACAGAGAAATAACTCTACATACACTATACTAACAATTAGGTTTGTGTTTCTATCCTGTTTGTGATGTTTGTCTAAGCACAATATTAATAAAAATCGAGTAATAAACTATACACCTTATTAAACTGCCATACTAACCACATACAATATTTGGTACAAGTAAGCAACATGGTATGCCAGGACTGTAAGGACCCTGCAAAGCCTACAGAATTTAGATCATCAGACTATTGGCTATGCAAAGAGTGCGACAGAATATGAGAAGAGGAAGTATATAGGAAATATCTATCAACACAATGCTCACATCAAGCCAAAGTAATTACTAGCATGGCACGCCAGAAGCCCAAACAATCAAACCCATCAATTAACATCTCCGCCACTGAAGCAGTTGTTCAGCCAACTCCTCCAGTTAGTGTGTCAAAGTCTCCCATGGGTGTGTATACAACCCAAAATGAGCATTTTTCTACACCAGACATTATGACATCAAGCTTGTCAACAAATACTTCTCCGACTGGCTCTCACACACAGCAAACATGTGTTGTTGAGCCTCCTATCACAAACATACTACCAGATATGACTGATCCTGGTAACCAAGAAGAAAATGAAAATACCCATACTCTACAGATTTTATGCCCCTGCCATGAACCAAATAATAGGTATATGATAATGTGTTTTAATTGTAAGAACTGGCAACACTACCACTGTACTAATCTGCCAACTTATATGTTGTCCACCCTTACTGCATCCCGGCGCAGATACATCTGTAGCACCTGTACGACAATCTCAGACCATATTGCAGAATACATCGAATGGCGTAAAACACCAGAAGGCTGCCATGTTGAACCAGCACCCAACAGTACATGCCAACATGGACCAGCTCATATAAGTACGTCCCAAGACAATAACACAGTAGCTGCTGGACCTTATTCACCGTCCCAGCAACCTCTAATGGAGACATCCCCTAAAGTTGCAGACCTACCAACTGCACAAATCCAACAAACGGTAACACATACTAATGATGTAAGCCTAACAAACATGGAAATGCAACAAACTCTAAATGCTACATCAACAAATGATGTAAAACTAGCTAAAAGATCCTCACATAGCACAACAGTACCTACATCTAATCCTACCATAGTTGATCTTGCTGGACAAATAAAAGAAATCCAAAAGAGTCTTGAATCGCTGAGTTATCAAGTAAAGAATCTTCAATCCACCCCTCACCATGGTGTAGAGCATAATAATACATTCATAACTCCAGTTATCAAAGATGTTTCTTCACCAACATACAGACCGATACCAGTTCTAACCAGGCAAACGCGACAGTTAAATTCAATACCCAGCAGTGCAGCAACTTCACAATCCTATCAAACATCAAGGGAATTTCAATCCACTGGTAGGCAGACAAATCTGAATATAAATACAAACCAGCAAACCTATCAACCAACCACAGGACATTCTCAAATGAGACAGAAATACAATGGTGATAGTATGAACTCACAAGCCTATCACCGTCCAGAAAATGTCCAAAATAAGCAGAAATATAATAACCAGAATAGTAACATCACAAAGGCAACAGGTGATATATCTTACCAGAATGGGACTGCTACAGCACAGTATCATTCCGATGTTACTCCAACAAGGGACCAGATGAAACGCGTCCTAATTATAGGGAGCTCAACGTTGAGGAAGTTTAGTGGATGCTATATGTCCAATGACACCATGAACATCAACATTAAAACTCTAAGAGGGTCTTATATTATTGACATACACGACCACATAGACAGTTATCTTTCTGCAAGCAGTCATGATGCAATTGTTATCCATGTCGGAAGTAATGACATCGTGAAGAGTAATCCACATGAAATGGTAAAAGACTACACATTGCTGCTGCATAGGATCCGTGCTATCTCACCGCACATACAAATATTTGTATCCTCACTACTACCTAGACCTCTGAATGCACATGAAAATAGTCTAACATTGGAATTTAACAGCATGCTGCTTAAACTGTCAGAAACACAAAATGCAATATTCATAGACAATTCCCAGCTCTTCAATGACCCTAGTGGAACAGTTTACACAGAGCTATTCCATGACCGCATTCATCCAAATGTCAATGGAACGCGTGTTTTGTCAGAAAACATTACAAACTATTTAAGCTCGATTCTTATAATGTCACAAACTTCGTACATGACACCTATGCTACAGAATGTAGACAATCATTTCATGAATCCTTATTTTCACAATGGGAGGATGCATGGGAGGAGTCACCAGAACTACAATGCAAAGAGCTCCTGGGCAAATCGGGCCCCCACCTACCACCAATCACAGTACAGACCAACCCAGTACTATCACAATTTTCAAACTGTACAGTAACTAATGACCCAGCAACTGTAAAGAGATTTAATGGCATACATAGTAATTTGCATGACACTGTACATACATCAGAACATCTCAATTGTTCTAACTTTTGCTTTGATAAGTCACATTGTGCGAATGTAGATTCTCTATTTAAATGGAATGTTTTAAATACTGGTAATGTACCCGATGATTGTGTCCTTAAGGAACGTTGTTTCCCTATATCCACTAGAAACTGTTTCACTTTACTTTCAGACGAATGTGTAAATAATAAACATGGCCAAAGTCTGACACAATCTCTGGTCGGCTCCAAAATTAGAGGAAATAAACCAAATAATGTAAATACGAAATGTACAAAATCAATTAATGAGATTACGATCCTCTATACAAATGCTGACGTCTTTACACGTGAGAAGAAAACCGAACTTCTGCACATAATACAAGATGACCCACCAGATATCATAGCTATAGTTGAAGCCAAGCCAAAACACTATAGAACTCAACCTAGTATAGCAGACTACAATCTAGATGGCTACAGCATTGAAGATAAAAATATTACTACTACAATAGGAAGAGGTATCTTACTATACATAAAAAGCACTTTATCTTATAAACTACTAAGCATTAACCAAAGTATGTTCGAAGAATACATCCTCTGCGACATACGATGTAAACATGAAACACTGCGTTTGGGAGTGTTTTATAGAAGCCCAAACTCTAATAACCAAAACAATAATGAACTCTGTCATATTTTAAAGGAAATACACACCACTAACCTGCACTCGCTTATTCTAGGAGACTTTAATATGCCACATATTAATTGGTTTACAAACACATACAACACCTCTAGCTCTAGCCTAGACTTTACGTTTAAGTTTATTGAATCTGTAAGAGACTGCTTCTTACAACAGCTAATTTCAATGCCGACTAGAGGGCGTGTGTCCGACAAGCCAACAATATTGGATTTAGTATTTACTAATTACCCTGACCTGGTGGATAATATTCATACAAATGCGCCACTTGGAAAAAGTGACCATTCCACTATACAGATGGAGATTCGCTTAAATGGCAAATTTACTACTACAAGTAAAACAAGGGTCTGTTATGATAAAGCAGATTATAAAGCTATAATTAATTTCTTAAATATAGACTGGAACATACGCCTAAAAGAAATAAACGATATTAATGATATGTGGCAGACCATATTTGGAATGTGTCAAGAAGCTGAAAATAAATTTATTCCTAAAAGAACAATAAAAAACAAAAGGCACAAATATCCTCTTGACCAAACTACAAGAACCAAAATAAACAGGAAGAAGCGACTATGGAAAAAATATATTGATACAGGCGGTAACCGTAATATATATGATGAATATTGTAAAACAAGAAACCAGGTTCGAAGAGAAACAAGAAAAGCACAGAAACAATATGAGAAAAATATTTCTATATCAGCCAAAAATAACCCCAAAAGGTTTTGGAATTATGTGCAATCCAAGACTAAAGTCAGATCAGGTATTCCAGATCTGCAAATACCTAGTGCCACTGAGCATGATATGGAAGTGTCATTTACAAAAAATGATAAAGAGAAGGCAGACACCCTAGCCAGCTACTTCAGATCAGTATTCACAACAGAACCTGACGATGATTCCCCAACTATTCCTTGTAGAGCCCACGTGCCAATGGGTACATTAAAGATCACACCTGAAATTGTAAGAAAAAAACTTGTGAATCTCAACACTGCTAAGTCACCCGGGCCTGATAAACTCCATCCAAGATTCCTTTATGAACTAAGCTACGAACTAAGCCTGCCACTATCAATTCTTTTTAATAAATCACTAAGCCTGGGAACATTACCACAATGCTGGTTAAATGCAAACATCACACCAATTTTCAAAAAAGGCGATAAAACCAAACCAGACAATTACCGTCCAATTAGCTTAACATCTGTTGTTTGTAAAATAATGGAATCTGTTATTAAAGACACGATTATGGAACATCTTAGGATTAATAATATGCTATCAGAAAAACAGTATGGTTTTATAAGCGGCCGATCAACAGTTCTCCAACTTTTGACTGTTCTTGAAAAATGGCTACTGACGGGCAACCAAACTTGTTCCTGGTATGCGTAATCTACCATATCACGTACGCCTCCAAAAGTTAAAGTTACCAACATTAGTATTTAGAAGATTGCGTGGCGACATGATCGAGTTATATAAAATTCTCAGCACTAAATATGACCACGTTACTGCAGACCTTATTGAGCGACAAGACACAAATAGCATAACTCGAGGCCACAGCCTAAAAATTAAGAAAATAAGACCAAGACTCAATATACGAAAGTTTTCTTTCCCGTTGCGCTGTACTGATCAATGGAATAAACTACCCGAATCCGTTATCAGCGCCCCCTCAGTGAATTCTTTCAAAGCTAGACTAGACAAGCTATGGGAGTCATCCATTACGCTATAACTACGACTGTGAACCCATCTGTAATATTTATACTCCAGAATCATTATAACATAGCCAATGTATAATTGTTAATAACAACTTAATAACATTAAAATGAACCATAAATATATGCAGCCCATTCCTGACGTTAGAGGCTTGTTGACGCCTGCTGTCAGTAGAGGATTCGTATAAGTTCGTATAAGAAAAAGTACATTCCTTCGGGGATAAAATATATAAATAAGCAACAGCTTCCAGTCAAATTAATTTCTAATTATTCAGCCATCTTTCTGTATGATGGCATTGAAATTGGGATATGGGGAATTCGTCGGTGAATGGGTTAAGAACCACGATCATCATACATCATCATATCAGGTGCTATTTCACATGTTTTTAGAACCACTATCAGGAAACCTCAAGTGTTTCGCCTTAAATACAGGTGGCGCTATGCACTAGGCTATTTATTCACTAATATTTTTAAAAACCGAACAACCTCATCATCATCATACATATGAACGGGGTCTTTTACAACCACCGTCAACATTGATTATTCAGTTTGAACCACCGCAATGTGTGCATTAAATGTTGTTGGCATTCATTGGGAGAAAGGTTTCAAAATTTCGCCGACGATACCATCCTGTATGCAAATATCGCTAGCACAGCTGATGCTGACCGCCTTCAGTCAGATCTAACTAAACTAGGTGAATGGGAGCAAGTATAGCAGATGGGCTTCAATGTTGGGAAGTGTCACTCCCTCACAGCTACCCAACGCCGAAAACCAATAGTGTCAAATTATCAGCTACATGGTCACACCCTCGAATGTGTCATTGCAGGATACCTAAGGCTAACGTTTACAAACAAATTAAGCTGGAGCAAACACATACAATCGCCTGCTGCCAAAGCTAATAGAGCTAGTGCCTTTGTGTACAGAAACCTTAAAGATTGTCCAATAAAAGTACATAGCCAGTGCTACAAAAGCCTTGTTTGACAGATCCTTGAATATGCATCCACTGTATGGAGTCCACATCAACAAGTTGCAATCAATGATCTTGAAATGGTCCAACGACGGTCAGCTCGCAGAACATGCCGTGTCTTCAGTCGAACACGCAGTGTCACAGCTCTAGTATCGAAGCTATCACTTGACACATTGAAATCATGCAGAGCCACTATGATGTACAAAATCATGAATGGGCTAGTCGATGTACAACCTCGTGGTAATACCATCACCACAAGCAAACACCAAACCTGAGTCCAGCATAGACTGTTGGTTCCACACACTCGAACGAACATCAAACTCCACTCCTTTTTTCCATCCGCAATCCGCATGTGGAATAGTCTACCAGCAGCTGCAGCATCTTCTATAGATGCCTTCAAGTCGGCACTGCATGGGTGGAGTTATGAGTGAAGAAACATACCAGAGGACGTGTTTTTAACCTGTACAAATATTTTTAACTTTTAGCACCTGTTTATTTGCTTGCGCATGACACTCAACATTGTGGGACAATACTCGATTTTGGGTCATCACAGTATTATGAAGAATAAGAAGATTAACAATATAGTGCGACATACATAGCGGGTAATAATAGTAGGAGCAATACGCCTATTAGTCTCTGTGAAGAGCCGCAGTCTACTACTGCAGTAGTAGACTGCGGCTCTTCATAGAGACTATACGCCTATAGGAATAAGCCAGGATATAACCTGGCGGCTGTTATTGATCTACCGGTGGCTGTTTTCGACGGCGGCTGTTATCGTCATACACCGATTTTAACCCCTCACATAGGTTTACTATGGGCCTTCGGTTTGCCACAAAATTTGGTTAACAAAAAATGTAAATAAAATTATCTATAATGTATTCAATGTCTACAACATTTTAATAAGTAAGGCAATACTATTATGATGCTTTTCTCGCGATACGAAGAAAGCGGTAAAATTAAATAACAGAAATAAACGCTAGTTACCACTTTTTGTGAGGGGTAAGAATAACGATATAGGCCTATATTTCCGTTTGGGCAGGCTGCCGAAAACGAATTAGTATTTGCGGCTGCCAAAATTACATGGCTGCCGAAACCGCCTGGGACCATGACTATTTGGAAATCTCCATATACGAAAACCGGTAACTGCTTTACTTATCAGTTAAATCAGTATATGTAGACGTCGTGATACCGAATATAGAGATATATGGCTTACTTATAATAACTAAATATTACGAAACAATTAAAACTTGCATACGTCACAAATTAAACCTGCTGCCGCAACGAACTAGCAATATTCTTCTTCTTCTTGAACTTGTCTTCTGTAGATCCCATGTCTCGGAACTAATTTCCTTTGACGAACACCCTTGCGGAGTAGTTTACACGTGATTCAAGATTCAAGATTCAAGATTATTATTTTCATATTTAGTCGACATTATCAGAAATTACAACAGGCAGTCCATACAAGGCAAGCCTATGAAGTGGTGGACTCCTAACATATAAACATTAATTGCAAAATATAGTAAAGATAGATAGATAGATAGATAGATAGATATAAAGGTTTGATAGATAGATAGATAAATAGATAGATAGATAGAAAGATAGATAGATAGATAGATAGATAGATAGATAGATAGATGGATGGATATATATATATATATATATATATATATATATATATATATATATATATATATATATATATGTAGATAGATAGATAGATAGATAGATAGATAGATAGATATATATATATAGATAGATAGATAGATAGATAGATGGATAGGCCAAGCACATGAGGGAAGAGAACCAATTATGGCCCATTTAATAAACCTAAGGAGGACAAGCCAGCACTAAAAGCAGTATCAACAAGGCATCCGACTAGCTTCTCTGCGGTGCCGTTGGACTTGACCAAAAAGATGCGTGAGTCTGCACACAATAAACCAGTTACTCTCAAGGAAGCAGACAGCAGTACCACAATGCAGCCTATTTTTAGACAAAGGACATCAGGGGCGACACAATACCTAGTAATCCCTGATCAAGAAGAAAGTATAACCGAACTATGTCAAGAAGACTGCATCACTACCCCTCAATCTCCTCTGGTACGCTGCAAATAGCAACCAAAGATTGATGGTATTAGAATAGCCTCTTTCAACATGCACTGCTTTAACTCTAACAAATTAACCCTGTGTGACCTGTTGTGGCACCCTGATGTAGTAGTAATTCAGGAACACTGGCTTCATCAATTTGCTACGATGAAGAGAACCCAATTCCACTCACGGGCAGAACTAAAGGCAAATCGTGAGTCAGCATCCTCTGGCATAAGTTCTTGGACCACATTGTAGAGCTAATTGAAGCAGATCAAGATCCATACTACTGAAACACCAATCCTTCTAACTTGTGTATATATGCCAAGTGGCAGCAATAATGAGACAGCATACCAATTCAGAGACAAGACTCTGGAAATCACAGACCTGTTTAATAAATATGCACACACTGATCATATACTAGTTGGCGACTTAAATGGTTCCATGCATGGATTGTTGTACATCCCAGAACAAGTAGTAAAGGACTTCTGCCAGAAAGAAGACATCAGCCTGTCAACTCTTGATTACCCAGAGACATTTACATTCATCTCCTTAGATGGAAAGAGGTGCAGCATAATTGATTACTTTCTGGTAAAGAAGACACATAACTGTGTGGTGACAGGGGTTAGAGTATCTAGACATCTTCAGTAACTGCTCAGACCATAGGCCCCTCTCATGTGTCATTTCCTGTGCTCTCGCACCAACACAGAACTCCAAACCAATTGCAGCTCAAGAAGGCAGACTGTAATGGGACAAGGCAGACATAAGCAACTCAACAAAGAGAACGCCCAACTTGTGATAGCCATAGTGGATCAACATGACCAGAATCCAGGCAGCAGACTTGTAGTCGAACTATTTACACTCGATCTCATAAACTGTCTTCGAAATTCAGAAGCAAATGTGGTGTCTGGATCAAAGCCATGCAAAAGTCATATGCCTCCGATGTTTCCAGAGTGGACTGAGCTACACCATCAAGTCAAGAGTAAATTCCACCAGTGGAAAATGGAAGGCCAGCCAATAGAAGGTCTCACAGTCCATCAACTTAAATTGCTGAAGCACCAACTCCACTCATGCCAGCGTCATAATGAAGCTACAAAGCACATCAATCCAGAAATTGGCCACAAATGACCAGGTGTTATTCAGCAAATTAGTTAGGCGTCAACGCAGCAGCCAAGCTAACACTACCACTGTATTAGAATATTGGGGCATTAGCTACCATACCACAGAAGAACGGCTATTGGGCTGGCAGAGTCATTTTCAAGACTTAGCTAATCCCACCTCTGATGTCAACTTCAATATCGACTCATAGTCCATCGTTGAAGAAGATTTGGTGGAAATCAAAACACTGCTGTCTATGAACACTGACCAGTTTAAAGCATGGCGACCCAACGAAATCGCTGCCAGCATTAAGAAACTAAATCATGGTAAATCACAGGGCAAATTGGGCCTCACATCAGAGCAGAGTGGGTCCCGACATAGTCCCAAGGCCCACCAATTTACTAAATACAATAATTCAAACATCATTCATCCAATCTTTCATCAAAAAGGTATCTTACGCCCCATTCTGAAGAAAACGAAGAACAAACGAGACACAACAAATTACAAAGGCATTACAATCATCAGTGTCATTGGCAGGTGGCTGGAGATCTTCACCCTATTGCGAACAAGACACATAATTCAATCAAACCAACACCAACTGCAGAAAAGTTGAGCTAAATATTCACCGCCCTTATGCTTCTTGAAGTGATCCATGATTATGCAGACAACAAAGAGGACCTCATTGTCATCTTCTTCGATGCCGAAAAGGCATTCGATCAAATTTGGCATGCAGCCCTGTTCAGGAAACTGAAACTGATGAACTTTCTGGTTGAAATGCTATGCCTCATAGTCGACTGGTACACTGGTTTCCATAGCCAAGACCGATGGCAAGGCCTTTTGTCAACCGAGATCATGCTCCATCAAGGAAACATTCAAGAAAGCACAATTTCACCCCATTACTTTAAGGCTTACATTAAGAACACCCTATACACCATACCAGACAAACACATATGAGCAACTATAGGCGCAGAATTTGTGGCAGCTATAGCCTGTGCAGACGATATCACCTTAGCTTCACCTAGCTCAGCCTTTGAAGATCAGGTGGTCACAACGGTAGTAGGCCAGCAGCTGAACCGAGACCGCATCAAAATCAATGTAGGGAAGATGCAAGCTATTTACATCAACAACGCTGGTAGCAATAGAGACACCCCACTTCTCCAGGTTAATGGCGAGCCCATCCAGTTTGTTCATACAGCAACCCACGTAGGCATCTTGCAAGGAACTGGTGGGGACACGAATATTAATATGAGATGCATTGACGAAAGACTGGAATATGCCACAAAAGCCATGTATGTCTTATTGGGAGTGGAACTACATGTCCGCAATGGATTAAACCCTGCAATATTCTGCAACATAGGGACTGTATATATTCTCCCTATCTTACTGTATGGATGTGAGCTCTGGATATTAAACAGGAAACAGCAGGACCGCTTAGAGGCTTTCCAGCGAGAGAAGCTACGCCAAATCCTAAACCTCCAAGAGCGGACAGCAAAGATAGCAATTCTCGGCCTTGTGGGTATCATCCCTTTTAGAGCAGAAATTGACATCAACGCCATCTGTCTATTTAGAAATCTCATCGAAGACAATAACTCAGCAGAACTCAGGGTCGCTAGACAGCAGTTAGCAGCCAAACACCACACATCCTCCAGCTGGTTCATTCATATTGAAAAGAGACTACAAGAATATTGACTCCCTAGTGCACATACACTGCTAGTTATCACCCTAGAGAAGGGTATGTGGAACAAAGATGTCCAAAAAGCTGTCATCAGTTACTGGCAGGAATAACTTATGGCAGATTACAGTCATCTCTCCTCCACACGATGCATGTCAGCAGACTCGCTCCTCAACAAAGTGGCAGCAGTATGGACTACATCCATAGCGATGACAATGCAAACACTCAAAGCGAGGGTGAAAGCTAAGGTTCTATGTTGGGCTCGCACACTACAGTCTACAAAGGCACTCTTTGATAGATCAAAGACAACCTCTCCAGTCTGCAAATTATGCTGCAAAGACCCAGAGACTAGACTACACTTCATCTTTCACTGCGAGGCCTTGAAGGGAACCAAACTGCCATATGTTAACTGCCTATACGAAATCTTGAAGAACGAAATACCAGACATCCACAATAATGATGATGTCATGCTCCAGCTCATTATCGACTGTAGACACACCACATTCCCAGGCACACCGTTAAATATGCTGATCTCTCAGAACATACAACTACACATGGAGTTAATCTCCCAAGATTTGATCTACTTCCTATACGTGGATACAGCTCCATATGTGTAACTAACACAGCGAACGATAGGACAATGTGCCAAATTAATCCATAAATAACTTTCATTAAAGACATCGCAACGTTTTATAGTCACAGTATAGTTCTCATTCAATACATTTTTTGTCAACTAGCTGGAGTTTTTTCCGGGGTGCAAAGACAAAGACAGAACTTCGAACACAAGGACAAGGTATGACATATATAATATGATGTAACATAAACAGACATATATTACATGAGATTATATGAACATTAGGTATATACATGTAGGATACAACAGTAAAACAAGACAATTACATTTATGAACATAAAGGGATGGAGGGTGGGAGAGGGATTGGGTGTGGGAAAGAGCTCGTCTATTATATATTACCATGTTATTATTATTATTATTATTATTATTATTATTATTATTATTCCGGTGAACAGGTGCCTTGTTATAGTCAGACTACATCACAGTTCATAATAGCTCATAATAGAATTGATAATGCTAAACGAAGTTGGCATGCTTCCAGACCAAGACAGTAAGTTAACATGTTTATTAGTGAGAAGTGTTCCGCTGAAGGGAGGCAATATCTTCCATCACTATGCTCAGAATGCCAAACAGGACACAGCTCGCTTTGGAAGCATTCCACATCCTACCAGAGCTGTGTTGTGTAACGGCCATGGTGGTGATGGTTAGTGGTGTGGTTTCTAGTAGTTGTCAATAATTATGTCTTTGATGAATTTTTTGGATGATTTTAACGTGCCAGTTTGTGTGCGTATGTCTGTATCTGTATTATTCCATAATTGTATTGCTTGGTAGGATGGTGTTCATGTGGCTGCCTCTGTTCGGTGGTATGGGACGTGTAGATTGGAGCTTGTTCTTGTGTTGTGCGTATGTATGTCTGCACTTGTTGAAAAAAGATTGGATAGAGATGAGGGTAGGTTGCCATTGTGGTAGTCCTTTAGAATTGTGTATAATTGAACCCTTCCAATGTCTTCGAGTTGTAGGATTTTGTTTCTTTTGAAGGTATCTTGTCCACATACTGTTTGCGAAAATAGTTTGATAGATTGCTTTTGTAGTGATTTTAGGGTTTTTTAAAGCTTCGTTTGATATGTATTCCTTCAGATAGCATTGCAGTAGGTTATGTGTGGAAGTATCAATGGGCTATACAGAGTTTTTTAGGATATAAGATGGAAGATATGACTATATGATATAAGTTAAATGTTTGTCCAAATAGACTCCTAGGAATTTAACATACTCGGCCTCCTGTATGTCTTGTTTGTCTATGTAAAGTTTTGGGAGAGCAGCTTCTTCTGGTTGTCTAGATCTTGTAAATAGTATAAAGTTAGTATACTAAATTAACATTTAGAGATAATTTATTAATTTTGAACCAATTTATAATCTTTCATTATTCACATTTTTGTATAGAGTATTTATATCCTTATGTCTACCAAAGACGTTGGTATCATCTGCAAATAGCGTTAATGAAAGTTGGTTAGTGGCATTGCGTAAATCATTTATGCATAGTAAGAACAGCATGGGTCCAAGGATTGAATCCTGAGGTACACCACAGACTAATTTCTTGTTTCCTGAAATAGCACCATTAAATTGAACACATCGTATCCTGTCAGTCAAATAATTTTGAATCCAATCCAGAGCGGTGCCTCTTAAACAGTAATGTGACAATCTTTTCAATAAGATTTCATAGTCAATAGTGTCGAATGCTTTAAAAAGATCCAAGAACACACTGAATGTATGTTCTTTATTTTCCAAGGACTCAGATACTTTTTCTATCATATCCACAATGGCAAACGAAGTAGAGTGTTTTTTCTCTGAAACCAGGCTGAGATTTGTAGATAATTGAATATCTATTTAAATAATTAACAATTCTGTTGCAATATAATCTTACCAGGAGTTTCGAAAAAGGTGGAAGCACTGAGACTGGTCTATAGTTAGTAAAGTCAGATGGCCCTTTAGCTTCATAAATAGGTGTTACTCGTGCTATTTTTAGTCTTGATGGGAATATACCTTGTGAGAGTGAGAGATTGCAGATGTGATTTAGTTGGGTGAGTATTTCTGTTACACAGTGTTTACAGATTTTCCTTTTAAAGTTGTCAATACCTGCACTTTTAGTCGGGTTAATTCGCATCAAGATTTTATAGATTTCTTCTCCATCTGTTAGTGTTAAGAACATTGAGTGTTGGTAGCTGCTGACATATAGTCTTGTATATTTTTGTACATTTATGATATCATCATCATCATCATCATCATCATTTACCAGGCATATACCATTGCCTTCGGCGGACAACCTAGTTGAATCCATGGCATTTATATTTTGCTACTGAAGAAATGATATTCAATCTTGAACATTGAATCTTGCAGTGTTCAGATATGATGATGATATCATAAATGTGCAAACTACTCCGCAAGGAGGTGCGTTTAAAGGAAAACATCCACCGAGAAAAGTCTTCCTATACAACAAAGCCAACTGAGACAAGATCAACGAAGAACTTGAAAAAGCACAATAGCAGTACTTCAACCGTGTTCCATTAACACACACAGTTGACAACAACTGGTTCTTCTTCAAAGAGTCCATCTTCCAGACAATGGCAAAGAACATCGCACAAAAGGTGCGAGGAAACCACTGTGATATACCATGGATGGCACATAACATAAAAATACTTATAAGACGGAAACACAGAGCATACAACACAGCAAGAATGAGTGAAAGAGAAAAAGAGAGAGAAATTTCAACATCTAAGAAGACAAGTACATCATGCTGTCAAAAATCCTAACAAAACAACATGCTAGATCCCGATGATGATAAAAGCATTAAGAAATTCTGGAGATATATAAAGTCCTGACGACAAGACATTGTGGATATCAGCACCATCAGGAACCAATGTCAAATCATCACTAATTCTAAGAAGAAAGCAGATGCTTTGAACGACCAGTTTACCCATGTATTCACCAGAGAATGCGTTCACAACATGCAATCCATGCCACCAACACCATACAACGCCATCAGTAACATCCAGATAACGTCACACAGAGTGGGGAAAGCCCTACAGTGCCTATAGATGTCACCATCAACCGACCGAGATCAGATTCCAGCGAGAATACTCAAAGCAGCATCAAGCAAAATAGCACCAATTCTTGCGTCATTATTCCAGCGGACACTTAAGGAATCTGTTATACCTTCAGAGTGGAAGTACACGAAGATAACACCAATTTTCAAAAAAGGCAACCAAACAATGGCATCAAACTACAGACCTGTCTCACTAACATCGCTGACATGCAAATTGCTTGAACACATTATCGCAAGTCAAATAATGCAGCACCTAGACAGAAACAACATACTACATCCAAATCAACATGGTTTCCGTTCGAATCACAACTCATTCTGATAGCACATGACCTCTCACAATTCTTGAACCAACGGAAACAGACCGAGGTAGCCGTCCTAGACTTTGCAAAAGCATTCGACATAGTACCACAACAATGCCTACTGTTGAAACTATCTCTATTGGATCCAAGGAGAAATATTAAACTGGATAGAGTCGTTTCTCACCAATAGGCAACAGAGAGTGGTACTCGACGGGATGCCATCCAATTCAACACATGTCTTGTCGGGAGTTCCACAAGGATCAGTATTATGACCCATCTTGGTCCTAGTGTTTGTAAATGACATCACTGATGAAATCCAGTCAACAATCCGACTCTTCATGGACAATTGTTTTCTGTACCATACAATAGACTCAAACGAAGACCAAAAAATGCTACAGAATGACCGTGACACTCTCATAGCATAGACAGAAAACTGGCAAACGGAATGCAATGTTTCAAAATGCTACATTCTCAAAATCACACAACGAAAGTCTAGCATGACCAGCACATACACCATAAATGGCCAAACTCTAGCCGAGACATTATCGAACCCATATCTTGGAGTAGAGCCGAGTTGCAAACTTAAATGGAACAAACACATCTAAAAAATCACAAGCAAAGCTCACCGGACCCTTGGCCATTATTGGTGAATTTTAGCTCCTCAAAGTTATCAGATATTTGTAAATTTGGGATTCTGGATCTATCTTTCGTCTTGGATTGGACATAATTCCAAAATTTGTTGGGATTCTGCTTAGCACCTTTGGATATGTTCTTTTCATCTAGTTTCAGTGCCTTCCAAGTTGCCTGTCGGACCTAATTTCTTGTCCAGCAGTATTCTTCGTATAATATCTCACTAGCTTTTACTAGGTATTTAATTACCCCTATCATAGCAAAATCTGGTCTTTGGCTTGGCAATGATGCATCCATCTAAGTGGATTATGGTTCCAATTATGGAGTGATCGTTTTTTCCGAGAGGTGCAGCATGGTGGATATCGTCAACTAGGTCTGAATTATTAGTAAACAATAAATCTAAAATTGAAGGTTTGCTGGATCCATACCCTTGGGTGGGCTTTGTTATTCTTTGTTTCAAGAAGCAGTAAAATAAAATCATGTGTAAATTCGGGAGTCAGATTTGTACAATGACTACTGTATGTATGCAATGACAAATTGATGTGTGGCATGTTAAAATCACCTAACATAACTGTATGCATATTTTTGGCACATACCTCTTGAAATAGTTTTGCTAGCTCTATGTTGTTTTGGCTGTTCGTGCTTGGTCTCCTAAATACCACCCCGAATCTCAGCGTTTCTTGCTCTGATCGAAGATCACAGATGATAATTCTTCAAATGAGGTCTGGGTAGTGTTTACCAGTCTGTACGATAGGGAATTTCTTATATATAGATGGAAGCCTCTACCTTTGGTATTGGTGATATTTACTTCTTCAATAATATAGCCTTCCAGATTGTATTCTAATAAATTTGGTGTTTTTAATATAATTCTTTGGCTTAAACTCAGTGATGGCTATACTATGACAGGATTCATGTTGTATTAAATGTATGAGTTCACTTTTCTTTTCTAGGGTAAACACATCAGCATTTGCATAGAGAACTAAGATGTTGTTTTCAGATCTGCTTTCAGTGTTAACTAACATGTCAGGCATTTGTTGTTTTTGTTTGGTAGTGTTCTAATTTAGGAGGGTTGGGAAGGTATCTACAGTTATATTTGTACCAACAGGCACGTCTTGACAAACTGAACATTGTATTGTCAATCCTCAGTCCGCATGCTCGACTATGGGCTACACACCACCCTCTGGCACACCATGCCTCATATGCTGCAGGTGTCTCTTGATCCATCGCTCACTATTCAGAGGGGTTAAACATAGGCGACGATGATCTCAGCCATTGCACCCGTTGCTAGCCCTAGAATCGCGGCCTCCATTAGTGTAACACGTTCACCCATGATCTTGGTGGCAACTGTGTAGGAGGCACCACTGAGGGCGATCTTTGGGATGGGGTGAGTTATTCCAAGACAGGTCCCAGCCACCCCACTCACCACTATAGCGAGGACAGCCGCAGTGGCGACGGGAAGAACCTCATTTCACCCTGCCATCTTCACCATGGCCACATTCGCTGCCATGTTACTGGCGACATGGACTGCCAGAGGTTTTGCCTTGGCCAGTAACTTCTGTGTCTTGGTTCGCAGCAGGTTCTCCACCTTCTGAAGACTTGCCTGGATCTCGGGCAGTTGCTTCACGATCTGTACCTTTGACGTCATTGTTTAAGCACTGAGTATACAATGCGGTTAAACATCTGCGTCCCCTGTCCAGAGAGCTAATAAGATCTTCCCAGTCTGCCTCTGCCAGGTGTCTGAGTTGGTACTCAGGGATATTCATCTCACTATTGAAACATCCTAAACATGTCCGGGCTCACGCTATGCGAGAAGTACTATGATGTCTTCCGGAGGGAGTTGAAGGACTACAAGAAGAAGACACCAGATGAGCTCGCTCAGCTCTCCGGTGCTGAGCTGACAGAGGAGATGACAGCTGTGAAGCTCTATCTAGGATTTGGTAAGGGACAGATCTGCTTCCTCGAATACCTTATCATGGGCGGGAGTATCGTCGAGAAGCTCCTGCAAGCTAAAGGTTTCTACAAGGATCGGGTGTATCTGTCAGATGTGTTCCAGCAGTTGCAGACCGCCATGGCCTCACCAGACTCAGAGCTGAACAAGGCTCTGCGATACTACAAGCTGGAAAAAGGTTGCGCTGCCGAACCCTCCATCCCTTGGATGTGCATGTTGGCAGCGGGTATAGGGGCTGTAGGGCATGCCAAGCTGGTTCAGTGTCTCACTGTGGTCATCACTGCTACTGTAGATAGTCAGGATAGTCTTATAGCTGATTTGCTAGCGGCGGAGTAGGCTGATCCCGATAGCTAGGCCTGACATCACATGTAGAGCTACCACGGAAAGCAGTGTTGTGTCGACTGGCTGCAGTATCATGGCACCTGGAGCTGCCGCGTCGACTGGCTGCAGTGTCAGGGTCGAAATGACTGTATTGCTCGTACTATGCGTAGGTGCGCTGATGGCAGTGTTGAAGCCGAAGTGGACACCAGGGGAACTCCACTCGACTATCATGTTGTTATAGCCCCTGACTTGGAGGTCTTCGATGTTCACGATCATGTTGCTCGGAATCAACCGTAGGTGTGGCGAAAAAGCAAAGTCAAGTTTGCGACTGGCCTTCTGCAACCCCTGCTGGAACTTAGCAATAATACTACTCGGGTCTGGACCTCTGCTCCGCTGACACCATCTATTGAATGCTGCAGCTGGGTATGTGCCGTAAGAAGGCAGTAGCACAGTGTTTCCAGGGACTGGTTGATCCGAACGATTCCTGCTGGTGTGAGGCCTGAGATTGTGTGTGGGACAAAGTACTTCCATCCATCTGGATAGTCCTGCCGCAAGCCAGTGATGTGCATATTTTGCACCAGCGCTCCAGGGTTGGAGTCTGGATCGAACGACAATGTCACTGTCTTCCGACGGCCTACTCGTTGGGGGGGGGGGGGGGGTTGTTGTCGATAGGGGAATCCTGAGTAGTCATGTCTCGGGTCACCGTACATAACCACTAGACTGCTGTTGTCACCACCATGCCACCGATAGTCTGGGTGAGCGCTGAACTCTCTCTGTAGTCTGCTGGCCGCTGAGATGCTATGACTTTGAGCTGTGGGTCGAAGGGATGTGTATCAGGGAGGCTTGCACCCAGCTCATGCATGATTCGTCGCACCATGAAGGACATGTGGAATCTGAGACAGCTGGCGATGAGCACAGCTTCAGGAGTACCAGAATAGAAGTGAAGCAGGGTGGAACTTACTCCACATCCTGCCGTGGCACACCACACGGCAAAGTTCAGCTGCTGATTCCAGTATGAGAGGCTTGGAGCAGCCATCCAAGTATGAGCTTGCTGCGCATCCTTTATGGTGATGGGGCGTTTGGTCAGCGGTTGTGGGTTGACGGAGAAGCTGGTTCGGGACCGTCCATCCACTGTGATGGAGAACGGTGTTAGCTCTGGTATATCATCCAGTAGACCTCTCAGGCCAGTCAAGGGTGTACCCAGGAGGGGCGGTTGGCTCCGGATGACTGTCGTGGGGTTCAGTGGGAAGGCCATCTATACTGGTGTTCTTAAAGCTACCGTACAGGCAGCACACTATTTGTAGTCATCTCGACTCCAGAGACCAGCGAGGCGACCTCGCCGTAACATCTCGCTTTTTAACTCCTCCATATCAACCCGCCCGCTGGAGCCTTTGAGGTATTGCTTTCGCACTTTAGGTTTCTCCGTGCAGTACAGGGCTTGGACCTTCAATATATGGTGGTACTCTTCATTGGTTACCTGGCCATCCTCGAGAGCTTTGCTGACAGACTCGTCGATAGTCTGTAGCATACTCTGTGCCAGTGCCACATACTTAGCATGCTTCTCCAGCCTCCTTGTGATCTGCTGCTGCCCCACCCCAAGCCCGTGGCCAAGACAGTGGCGGCTAGTGTCACGCCACCCAGCATGATGGTGATGATGACCTCCCACCCCTATAGCGAGAGTGGCCACAGCTGCCACCCCAGCATTGGCTCCAATCACACCCGCAGCAGACGTTGTAGGCTGTCTTATATCGCCTGTGTGTTCTGCTGTACTTTTCTGCCTCATGGGTGAGATTCTGTCTGATGTTATCTATCTGCTGGAGTCGCCAGCCGTGGATGGTACCGCCCTCGTCAGCCGTCAGGGAGGAGTAGATTTCTGGTTGCTTCCGCCACTCTGATTTTGCCATAGTATACCTGGAGATTAAAGCTGCATCACCTGCAGAATCTGCTCATGAGTCCTAGAAGGGTACATTTTGGAGAGCCTGGCGAACCATGCCAGCTTGCTGGTGTCGAGACAGACGTCTCTTAGACAGAGGTCATCTAGCACTATGTCGTGTGCGAGTAGATGACCAAGATAGTAGGTCCGCCGCTGGATGGCTTTCTTGGTCTTACACTTCTGCGCCATCTCCTCTTCCCACTCTATGACATCTGGCTCATCCTCGTCTGTGAAGACACCTGGCTCATCGTCGTATGTGAAGACATCTGGCTCATCGTCAGATGTGAAGACATCATCCCACTGACTCTCTGGCTCATCCTCGTCTGCAGTCTCCGCTACATCATCCGTGGTCTCCGCTACATCAGGCTCATTGTCGTATGTGAAGACATCGTCCCACTTACTCTCTGGCTCATCCTCGTCCGCGGTCTACGCTGCATCGTCCGCGGTCTCCGCTGCATCTGGTTCATCACCCCGCTTACTCTCCTCCAGGAGGGCCTGCCAATATTGAGAACCTTCACTGTTCCTTCACCTCCTTGCAAGGCTCGCGTTCTGTTGATACCAGCTCTTCCACTGTATTCGCTCTCTTTCTTGTTGCAGTGTGAGCCTCTGTTTGTTTAAGGCCTTTATCTGTGCAGGGTCATGAAGGGGCAACCCTGTAGCTGGCTCTTCATCATCTCGGCAAATGTCAGATATTCCTGGTGTGATATCATGTTGTCGTCAGGTCAATGAGTAATAAGAGTGTAAACTCTAAATGGGTGTCCGATATCCCATCTGTGCTGACATATATGTTAATGGAGGTGTGAACAGGCTAGGACTGATAGGTTTCCATAGGTTGCTGTTGGCACCTGGGAGATACTCTATCACGTCCCAGCCGACTTCTACCAGTGAGCTGCTGTGGGCACTGCCCGGAGGTTGATGTAGCCCATCGGCGTGTATGTATGTTGTGCCCCACTGGGGCACCTTGAAGACGACCCATTCTACATGGTACCGTACCATCCGTCTCCCCTCTAGAGAGGGTAAGATTACGTTCTCACCACCGGAGAGCAGCAGTCAGACAATCGGCATGGTTATATGTCTTGTTTAAACGCCTCCGATGGCGTGCTATGGAACGCATATTTGCTCACTCGACTGGTCTTGCTGACCTGGCAGATGTGTACGCAGTTGATGCTGCCAAGGTAAAAGAGAGCGATGGCAAGTCATTTGCCCTACAGTACGAAGCAAACTCAAAGGCATTCTCCCTCCATCCCATTGGTGGTGATGGGGTGGAGCTGCTGACAGACCACAAGGATGTGTCGAATGAGCGCCTGGGTCGCAACATAGATGCCCACAAGATCGTGTTTCGGTACGATTTCCCGAAGAGGAAGTACATCCTCGAGCCGTTGAGTGAGCTCTTGGATACAGAGGTGACAGACATCAACACCCTAAATAACGACCTCAGCTTTCATCTGGCCAAACCCTATTCGAGCGATGCCCCGCCGATGGGCCATGATGGCCTGCTATTGACTCTGGCAAAAAACCTGCAGTTCATATTTGAGAAGAATGAAGTGTGGTACCGCGCTTGACCTGGGGGTGACTGGCAAACATGGTTGCCCTTATATAGGCATCCCGCAGTCATTGACGTAGAGGTTACTCCCCTCTCCACTGTTGTGAAAAAGGATGGGACAGTTCGAAAGCTCTACAATCGGGGATCATCCTTCCTCACTTACATAGGTGAAGGTGTCTCCCTGACGAGGATGGGTCCCCGGATCGGGGTTACAGGTGGAACGTCGTCTATTCGATGGACCAGAAGAAGCTGTTAACCTCCAGGAGGGCACCCTACGGTTAGATGGTGTGTCACATGTCTCCAAAGTCAAGGGTGCTGTTAAACTGCTTCAGCGAGTCGGACTCACTAGCCCGCAAATGACTCATATAGTCCTAGAGCTACGTATCTTAGCCGGCGGCAGAGTGAAGCAGCTAGCCCCTGCCCCTGAGGGGATGAAGATCACTATCGATCCGGATGAAACAGGGCTCGATCTGGTACAGATATTGCTCGAGGGGTTCACTCTGTTCAGCTTAACTCTTCATATATAGCCATGATTCTCATCATACTGCTCGTGCTGGCGTCTACAGCAATGGCACAGGGCGCTGAGACTGCCATGATATTGGATGCCAAGTGGGCCCACTTCCGGGATGACCCCCAGTACAATCCTTGGGTCGACCCCTTGCAGAGAAACATTTACGACCGCTTTCACTCACGTGAAGAGATCAAGTCTGTCTGCCACTTCTATGGGTTGGAGAGGGTAGGCCGTGGTTGTCTGCTTGCTGAGCACCAGATTCTCTGCGTAACATGTGAACATGCCAGAGTCTGCCGTGGTTCACATGCTAATCACTTTAGTCTCCTCCCAGGTGAGTGTTGCCAAGGTAGATGGAAGCCCCTATGGGTGGTCCCATCATGTTGATGTGACTCGGCAGAGACTACGTGTTTGCCTGAGCCTACACAGAATAGAGAGAGGGAGAGAGAGGCCGGCCCTGTGGTTGATGGCGATCAGTGGTGTATATCACTGCGGAGGCTTGTCTCTAAATGGGCGTTCAGACCCTGGTAGTAGTAGTGTGATACTACATCCCTGGCGGCCGTTTGGCGATCCGTGGTGGCCCCCGCAACCTATGCCCCAAGGATTTAGAAGGCGGTGGTATCATTTGCCTAGTAGTAGTGTCGGAATTAAAATGATACAACCTCCCTCAACTGGCCGCCGTTCGGCGATCCGTGGCCCCCACCACCCTCTCAATCCCTGGGGCCTCCATCTAGAGGCATACCAACAACCTGTCTTAACAACCCTGGGCCTCCACCTAGAGGCATACACCAACCACATGTTGCACCAACCTATGCCCCATGGATTGAGAGGGCGGTGGGGGCCATGGATCGCCGAACTGCGGCCAGTTGATGGAGGTGGTATCATTTTAATTCCGACACTACTTCTTGAGCTGCCATCTTGCTGAGATGCTGATAGTGGTGAGCAATTCGTCATAGACAGGAGCGAGTTACTGAAGGATCAATATGTGATTTCTCAGCAGTTGGGTCATATGCATTCACAATGTGCTATTCAGTGGTAGTGTCGTTTCTCATTGCTATGGTTAGTTCAATAATTGCAATGCGTTCACTAATATATGGAAAACAGAGGACATTGTCTATCAGATTTTGTCGAATTACAAACCATAACCCTCGATGATTGGGTTCATTCTGCTAGACTAGATTAGTTTATGGTCTGGCAGCAAGGGGCATTCTTAACGAGTGGATACTTGGCATGCATGTTGTAGTAATCGCAGTCTATTTTCAGTTGTCTAGACCGTGAAACTTCCAGATTGTGATAGCAAGCTCAATGGGACGTAGCGGTGCTCGGGAGTTTCAAATACAGTGATTGGTTTGTTTTAAGAAAATTAGACATGATCATGCTATTGCATGTATGCGGTTATCAGTTCGCAAACATTGATGGCGTAAGATTTTCAGAATGTATTGATGGATGAAACCGCATGAAGGCGTCATCATCCCCTCTAGGTGTCACTATTTCAAATCATGGAGATAGTCAATATAATGAACGCATCAAGAAACTTTTCTAACCGTTTAGCAGCAGGACTTCCCCTACCATAATAGTAGATGGCGTCTTAATAAATGATCTCATAGTTAGTCTAGGAGAAAGAAAATCTAGTATAATATACGTGACACTCTTATCTCCACTTACTATGCAAAAATATGCATTGCAACGGGTCCTCGAGAACCAGCCGATACTTTCGCAAGCGTTATAGCAGTCGTAACATTGCTAACATCATTCGGGAGAAATTGTTAAAGTATGGACACCGATGGCCAGAGAGCATAATTTCCAACGATGCACTATACAAGATGTGTAATACGCCGCCGCTGTCTGTAAAAGTCGCCCAGCAAAGATGGTTCATGTTTGGCCATGTGCTAAGGATGCCAGAAGAGACACCAGCACAGAGAGCCTTGGAATTGGCCATACTCGGAGCCAGCAAATACAGAGTCAGGAGAGGACATCATTGCATAAATCTGCTAAGCGTGCTACGAGGTGACCTCAAGAAAGCAGGATTAGGTACACTCAAGTCAAGAATGGACCTGAGGAAGCTAAGGATTTTGGCTGAGGACAAGTCTAAGTGGGCAAAAGCGAAGAAGGACTGAATGCAGCTGTAGGCTGTTTGTACTACTACAGCCGCAGAATACAGTAATCATACATACATATGGAGGTGACAATACCCCTACTATCCTGCCAGCAATAGAATCAACATAGTGAGAGACTGTTCGTCACGTAGGTATCCAGCTTTCAGAATGTATTCAAGGACAAGTTAGGGAGATCAACTAAGTTACAACTCAGTGTTTGACACAACAGGACAGACTTCCTTGATAATTTACCTCTGAACTTCATCTGAACCTCTTGTCTCATCCATAGATATAGAATCTATGGAATATATAGCGTTACCATTTTAATACAGTAAAGACGTAAACACAGCACCACCACAGTACGTGGAATCGTTTGGAATAGAACATAAGTCATAAGTAACATACGTCATAAGTAACATACGTCATAAATAACATACGTTATAAGTCCAGGAAATTAGCCTGATTTTAATGATTTTCTTTTGCCGTGAATAAATCTGTGCTGGTTACATTAGTTCGATATTTTATTCTTAGCTTAGAAATAAACTATTAACATAGACCACATTTTTCCAAGTTGACATTCTTCCAGAAACGAGGAGATGCCGACTCTATAGTCACTGCCTTCTGAATGCGTATCCTGGACGCCTGTTTCTGGGCTTACGGTGGTTCTTTAAGACGGGAGGTTTCTGTTATCTTCTGATTCACTCTAACGTCTTACTATACCTTGTACGAGGGCGGATGGACCTTTCCAAGTTTATTCATCGATCATCTGACGTCATAATTAACTAGGTGGAGCTTAGCTAGATATGAGCGGGTCATAGCTAAAATGAAGACGATATTTTTATAATGACGAACAGGTTTCATCGAAGCTCTATGTAAAACATGCTTAATAAGTTGAATATACAGAACACATTGAGATTTAAGTGTATTATTGAGCACTGCTGTTGTTGTAGTTAATTATAATTGATAAGTATTAGAGTTGCGATGAATAGCAATACGTAGTTTAGGTACCAGATGTAGCTATGCTCTATATCCGGCTTTGATTATTTACTGGTCACGACTGGTCCAGAAAATCTAAGTCTTCGCGTAGTGGATGTTTATTAGAAGACTATTTTTGAAAACTTGACACTGGAATTACTACTTCGGTTATCAAACCTGTTATTACAGTGTTAAATTTTCCAAAAATATTTTCTATTGCTCCGCTGATGGGGTATTTCTCAAGACCGTTGCGAAGTCTAGTTCTGACGGACCTGCGCTTTAACGGTGTAAAATTTAAATGGGTAAGCGTGCGAATAGAGGGATCCAGTCAGTTAGCCAAGTATATGACGTCATAATCAGGTACGTTATAGGTAGGCTGACGCCACAATTAAAATACGTCATCAATGACGTATCTAAGTCCGACAGGGACTCAAAATAGTCCGTAATGTGTAGGAATTGAATGTCTTTACTACTTAATAACCATTCTGTTGAATATTTTTAAAACTAATTTGACTGGGCACTGTTACTACCATAGGCAGCAACAGTACCCAGTCAAATTAGTTGCAAAATATATTCAGCAGCTCACCTGTATAGTTTTTTGGAAATTGAGAGTCAGGAAGATCGGGTTCGATCCAAACAATGGCAAAGCGTGGACAGCGCTTAGCTAGAGATGGGTGGGGGATAGCTAAACGTGGATTCGTCCATTCTTACCTGCGTGTATAAGGCGCGTCATCGGTCAGTGTGATGGGTGGTAATCCCAAAAGCCTCTGATACCATACTCATACTCAATACTCGCTGGCACAATACTGCTGGAAACTACTGATACTATACGCTATAGACACCAGAGACATTCTGCGTACCGGTCAAAACACGCATCTAACAGTCACCGGTTTACAGGATTTCAGTTTCACCCTGTCTCACCGAGGTAATAAATGACTTTCCTAAATATAGGCTACATAGGCATATCCCGCCTCTTTGTTTAGGTGTCGATGATGTCAATTCTCGTGACAATGTTTAGACGAGGGGCTAAACGTCTCGCCGGAGATAAAAAGGGAAACATCACATTTCCACATCTCTCGTCTTACGAGAAATGAGTCCTCGCAATATGATTGGTCAATTCAAAATAGGCAACCAATGAAATAGAAGAATCCATTTCTAGCTGTTCCCGCCAATTTCTCGCCTGTTGGAATTGATTTATATACTTTGAATCCTGACTTCCAGAATACCATTTTCTCTATACAGGTATGCTGTTGTATATTTTGAAACTATTTTGACTGGGTGCTGCTACTGCATATGGCAACAACAGGGCCAAGTAAAAGTAGGTTCAACATATTCAACAGAATGTTACGTAGTAAATCCAATAAAGACACTTGACGCACCTTTGTTAATGCCCATGACGGAGCTAGATACGTAATTCACTATGCATTATGATTGTGACATCAGTCAACATGTGACGTAATTGATTATGACGCCGTATACTTGAGTGACAGATCGGATCCATCCATTGTGCGAAGCCTCATCTTAGAAGATATGACTAAGCGTTGGTACAGAAGATTGGATAAAGACAAAAAAGCGCCTATCATTGATTGCCTACATTTTAGTAACACTTCTTTGTTTTCACGATATCCATTCATGGAGCACATCAAAGTCCATCATGGGTCGCTGTAGTATGTACTACGTCTATCTTATCACGTCTTTTCCCAATCCATATCACTTTATCCATTTTCTCGATTGTAGTTCAGTAGGGACTATATGGCAATCCTAGAATCGAAACATCGTGTTTGTCTGTTTGTCATGAAAGACCAACATCCCCGCCCCACGCCCCCACACCAATAATTAGCGTACTTGATAGACACCATGGTGCTAGTCATATTAAAGGCGAGCCTGTCGCAAAACCATTATATTGATATTTCGTTACCGCGATTGCTACAATGTAATTTGCAATGTAGCAAGTGAGACAAGCTATAATTGTGGCCATAGAAATCTAATAAGCGTAAAATGCCTATGACCCACTCAAATGCAGAATTTCAGTACAGTATTTTATCATAGTCTCCAACAAATATGTTTTTGTTGCTAATTCTATTACGTAGTCGAATGAAGTGTTAGATTAATACAGCCAATATAAGTTTATTTATGATAGAAGTATATACATTTGCGTCTGTTCAATTTCTCTTCGATTTACCAAAATATTATTTACTCATTTTTGGAAGCTATATAAGCTGCTGGTCGGTTGCGTCAGGCCGTCCGAACATGTCACGGGCTGGACGGTACAACGCGTTCCATAGTGACGGCCGACAGACCGACTTATTAATTGCGAGTCACAATTATTTATTACCGTATTTGAGGAGTAAGTGATCTTGTGCGTTAACCTGTGTTCAAACCTGTCTATAGCGGACACCCACTTTTGTGACCAAAGTGTGATGGTTCATTAAGACGGATGGTCAACATCTCACACGTCTTAAAACATTCACCATTTGGCATAAAATTCTATATTTACCATAGCATTTATTATGAGACTACCAGACTTTAGTGACCACATCTTTAATGTCTTCTTACGTCCGAAGACGTGTGGCCATAATAGACAGGTTTGCATGGAGTTGTCATATTTTTAGAATCGAATGGGTAGGGTTCATTCTTGGAAAGAATATATGCCCTAGAAATTTAAAGTGTCTGAGTGACTCACTTGCACTAAGACGAGGCTTGTGTTTTTGTTCAGTAGATGAAGTTCAACTAATATTGTTCGTTGGAATGAGATTGCGAATGACATAATCTAGTGCTTCTTTAAAAATAAGTGGCCGAAAAATCATCTGTCTTAAAGAACCAGCAAGCTCTGACCTACAAATAGAATATATTATAATAGCAGATTTGTTTTAAAATGCCGGCTAATAGATGGATAGATTTGAGATTATTATTCAGCTACAGATGTTGTCGCATTTAATAGAAGAGCGGTAGTGGTGCATTCACTAACTATTCATGTCCACATGACCTTGTGATCAATGCTGACAATATACATTTATTGTACCGCTGTAAGGGATTCCTAATTCGGACAACAAATACATGACTCGTGTATTTCGCAGCAAGTGCAGTGATTTATTGAACAACAACAAGTTGTGTATTCAACAAGATTTGTAGTTGTGGATTCGACATCAAGCACAGTAGTGTAATGCATTGAGTGTGTTCGACATCAATCACAGTAGTGTAATGCATTGCGCGTGTTCGACATCAGGCATTGATTGTGAACGACACATACTCGGTGTTATTCTACAAATATTCACGTGTATGAGAAAAAACTAAACCTGTACCATCCAGTATACAGTTATTTAATGATGGCGAACATAAGCTATACAGTACTTGACATGCAGATTATTTCATTCATGAAAAACTATTATCCTATTCCTCCAGCTATCTACAAAAGCATTCTAGTCACCATTTTCGGTATTGGACTGTTTGCTAACTCAGTACTAACCGTGTACCTGGTCTGGTCAGGCAAGATTAAGTCTCCTGTGTTTACTATTTTAACAAGTCTGTCGGTCTGTGACATCGGGACTTGCACCACGTCCATTCTACTTGATTTAGTCTTATACGAAGAGATTATTATCCCGGGACCTGACGTGGCTTGTAAGGTCATCGTCTACTTAATCTATGCCACGTACTGTTCAAGTCTGGTGCACCTCATGTTTCTAGCAGCGATCAGATTTTGGCAACTGGTATACCCATTGTCTGCACGAGCTTCTATAACCGCTGGTATGATAGCAAAGTGTTGTCTCTTGCTCTGGACGGTAGCACTAGTTGCCACGATCCCGATCCCAGTTGTTGTGGGGACATACGTGGTGTATAACGAGGGTAGCTCGCACGATTTCTGTTTCTTTCACGGTGATTATCGCTTAAAGGATATTTTCTTTAATATCTTCTTCTTTACCATACCCCCGTTAGTGACTGTCTTTCTTCATATTCTCAAACAGTATATTCTGTCGCGACGTCGCCGAGAGTCCAGCGAGATTACCAAAGATCAAGGGCGCAGTACCAGCGCTCGTACTGTCACACTAATCACTGTGTTGTTCTGTATATCCGTGATGCCTGTTAACCTCCATAATATGTACCATGAGTTTTTTGGATTTCCGAAACCATCTTATCATTTCGTTGTCTACAATTCCACATGGCTTATAGCATTTTCTAACAGCATATTGAATCCATTTCTATACTTGTTCAGTTCACCTGAGATTAGAAAGGATGTTATCCGCATGGTTCATAGCTTTGTACATTGTAAAGGGTATGGCTGATCAGGCCTTGTCGGAAATCTCGCAAAACAGTGACCATTCTACACCATATGCGCTGGATAAGATATATGGGTGATGAATGTATTTATATCCATAGGCAAAAACAGTTTTAAGCTGCTACTTGACTCCATATGCTAACAGATACAGGGACGATCATAGGATATGTGGGATCCCGTGCTAATTTTCTGGAAACTGGACTTTTGGTCCGTTAGAAGTGCCAAACTAGTATGGTTAGTTTCCTGGAGATAGGACCGACGGATGTCTGAGTGTCTTGTGGAAATATTAAAATCGTGATGGTCTAGGACGTTATCATCCGTGTTCAGAGTGATAACCAACATGCTTATTTTCCGTTGCTTCCTCAAATGTCTGCTGACCGAATTCCCAGCGTTAAGTTCTGCTTGTCTCACAACATCAGAGAATGGATAAGGAGTACAGTATCAGCCTATAAAAGTGTGTTCTAAGCGTACTACTGGTAATGTCTTTCAAGTTCAGTCTCAGGGTATTTTTTACTACATTCAGAAACTGTAGAACATTAAGCAATACGTGTTGCTGGTAATCTTGTGCGCGTATTTATGGACCCGCTTCTAGTTGACCTCCGCCCACTTTATATGCACGTACGTGTATGCATACATGCATTCGTACCGATTTTAAACTCCAATAGTTGACATTTGTAGAAATGTGTTCGTGCATAGAACAGAAAGGAAAAACAATTATTTACAAAAATAGTTTCATTTTCTTTACAAAATATTGTAGCGCTGATCGACTGGTCGGCTACTGGCCGTACCACCTACGCTGGGTCCGGCCGCCCGTCCTGGATTCGTTCCCATAGCGCACCCCCTGGGTAGAGCAATACGCGTGTATAAGCCTATACAAGAGGAATTTCGTCGTGAAAACGACTAAGTTCATTAGAACGCATGGTGCACATGCGCGCACCTACCTCTACTTCGAGGACCCACGTGAATTACGACCAAGAGCGAGTATGTACTTTTAGTGTACCGAGTTGGTACTTTTAAATCCTTGTAATTTACGTATTCTCGTCACGTCTGGGATCTATCAAGACCAGAAGTTGACGAGCCTTCCAAAAACTATAAACCATTTCAAAATCGGTTCAGAAATGGCTGAGTTATCGCTGATTTTCCCCGTCAAATTATGCTCAAAATATACAAATAACGTCGTAATCGCGTGTATACATATATATATATATATATATATATATATATATATATATATATATATATATATATATATATATATATATATCTAGGTAATTAGTGATCTGTGTACACGTGACCTACTACGTCATCTACACATCTATATATATATAGTAATATATAGATATTTGTTTAAACGTCACGGAATTCTAGCGCACTGATTGGCTGGTTCAGTAAATTATGTTTGCTTGAGGCAGCCAGTTCTGACGTTCCAGCGAGTATAAAAGGGGATGATCTCAGTAGATCAGGAGCATCGTCGGCCAGGGGCCGAGAAGTCGAGAGCTGTCCACAGTGTGGGACCTTGACGAACAGCCCGGAAAACCGAAGACAGATACCTACATCACCTCGGTTCCTGATGGTTTTCAGTTCAGCTCGCAAGAAGCAGTTCTCAGCTCACCGCACCGCAAATTTTGGACGTTCCCGGATGGAAAATCTGCTTCCCCTCCTTTTACATCCATAGGAGGAAGTTTCTATGCGGTGAGCCCCTTGCGGGCCAGAATGTAATTCTACGTGATGTAGAGCAGCGATGTCTCTTGGTGGATGACTCACCGGATCTGCCAACCACGCCGAAAAGTGGACTTCAACCACCTCACTGCATGTCGTGTGTGTTTCTTTTAACTTTTTGACCGCAGCCAAGTAAACTTTGCCCGGTGCGCCACAAGAGCTATTTGCTTTAAGATGTACATGCATTAATTACAACTAAATAAGTAACCCTCTTTGTTAATGGGTTATGATTAACTTTCTTACTACCGTCGTCGGGCTGAACTTTTCGTCACTTACCGTATCTACCTTGTATGACTTACTGTGAGTAGTTGATAGACATACTTCAGTACTCTGTTTCACTGTCCTGAGCTCGTCCGTTTCTACACTGGAGCATCATGTGGAGACCTTCTTGTGGAAATCAACTACGGGGATGTGTATGATTAGGCACGTCCAGCCTCAGAGAATGTGTCGACTCGTGCCACGAATATAGTGGCGCCTCAATTTCAGTAACACATAGTAGCCCGTTCCGTGCGGGTGTCTATCAAGTAATCAAGTAACTATACATGGTATCTTTAATTATAAAACTTTCACTGTTTATCTTATGATTTCTTTATTATTACTGTTTATATTTTTCCTTGATTACTGTAGGTGTTTTAACTAACCACACCACATTAGGTGCATCAACCAGTATTACCACTGTTTTGATCAATCCGTATACTGGCATTGCTCTGTACTTGGTTAGTTAGGTATATGGCGGGTAGCCATCTTGTTGATGTTTTGCTTATTTGTAGAAAACTTAGGACTGCAGTGCATTAGGAAATACTATACAGCAACATTTATATATGCATCACTTACCCCCGCCATTAACACTTTTTCACTGAGGTCGCTGTCTGGGCTATAACTCTGTTTAGCCTGGCATGTTACGACTATACCTGACTATTCAGCTCGATAGGATAGGTTTAATGTGATTAGAGACAATTTCTTCGTTAGGAGACATATAGAGTATGCCTCTTTTCCGGTCATTGCGGTAATCTAGCCCAGAACTCAGGCAAGGTTGTGTAAAATTGGCCAACTTACCTATAGGGCCTTATATCTATAAAAGTTATTGTCCCTCCTCACGTTCCACTAAGCCGTATGGCTTCTTAATCTATCCGCACGTTGGACTGATCCGACTCTGGGAAACTATCGGAGGTTTTCAAGCAGTGATGACCAAAGTGTGGTGTCACACATAGTTAGTAATCTTTGCCAAAGAAGGAAGCACTGCGAAAACACATTATTATTGCTATTTGATAGGTAATTAACCTTATTTTTCCCAGCCCGCAGTGCATATTGGGCATATTGAATGTAACCCTAACGGCAGGTCAATAGGTAGCTCCATAGGACTTGGTGACGGACGAGATGTGCATCTCCACCCACCCTCGATTTAGAGGCAGCATCATACAATGGACGTAACACTCGCGTGCTCACCGGCCATACACCAGGCTAAACATAGCGGAAGGACAGCACAAATAAAAGCGGCACCTACTAATGCAGCATCTTGGAACTACATAAGGCAGTGACTTGGGAATCCTTTGGGAATCGCTCGTCCCGTCTTCACGTGAACCAGCAAGCAACACATTAGTTGTTTTTTCACTAGGATGGTCTTTCTCCACAGCATTTGGCAAGATGTTGGAATCTGCCACGCCCTTATGGGAAGGACACTTGCGGTGGATATTCGTCTCTCTATCCCCACCATAACGATAGGTCAGCCATCAAAATCTGCTTGTGTTATATGTAGCCATTGTCCGGCAATATTTTATGTGGTTATGGAGCAAGTCACCCGGATTCTCACCAAGCTCGGGTGTCTTGCAAAGTAACATGTACGCACACTGCCCTTGGAGGTAGATGCTTTCGAAAGCAACCTACGGGAAGCGGGGCATCTGCGCCCAGGGAACAGCTGTATCCAAAGATAGGTAGGATACCAGCCATTTGCAGGCTAAACTATTTTTTGTTTCTAACACCTAATAGGTAGTTAGGCATAGCGGAAGGACAGCACAAATAAAAGCGGCACCTACTAATGCAGCATCTTGGAACTACATAAGGCAGTGACTTGGGAATCCTTTGGGAATCGCTCGTCCCGTCTTCACGTGAACCAGCATGCAACACATTAGTTATTTTCTCACTAGGATGGTCTTTCTCCACAGCATTTTTGGTTGAATAAAAGAGTGGGCCCATTTAGGCCAGCTCCTTTCCTCCACTTCGGCGGTGTAGGCATTTTCCTGTGATGGAGGCCCGCGCGAGGCACTTGCCTCTCACAAGTTATCCAGTGATGGCGGCCCGCACGAGGCTACTTCTTCTCACTAAGAAAAGTAGCATCTCGAAGTAATGCCCGCGTGAGGCACAAAGCCTCTCGCCACGCTGGGAACTTCTTTTCCTTTTCAGCATAGGGGTATAATAACCTATATTAAGTTAATCAGTGATCTCGTTATGGGAACCTCCCTTGTGGGGATACCTCTTCTGACCTACGGGTCTGTGTGGTACCTCCGGTGTCACCACGTTTAAAGTACATCAGCTGGCTCTATGTCATGTATTATTTTATTCTCATTTTTATATTTCAAACTCATTTGTTTGTATATGTTACCCTGTATCATTTTTGATATTTTTCATATAAGTCCATACCTCTAAATTACTATGGACAGGCATACCGGTGATGCAAATTCATGGGCAGACACCGTTCACTTAAATGTTAGCGGAGATGGTCACATGGAAAACCGGAACAATTGAGTTCCACCAGCATTAGGAGCTAGTCTTTGTACCACGTGGAACAGTGTCGCATGGAATCCAGAACCCCGAGACTCAGAGCTAACCAGCCCTCTCGTTCATCGTGCACATGCCGCCCGATGACTGAGCGATATGCACCGGAACGACCTGACATTACCCCATGCGCTACAAGTGGCGGCAGATGTGGGGCTCGAAGAACAACATGAAGTGAACTCATGCCCACACCTTTCAGCGGGCTAAATTCACTGTCTACATTCGGCGATGACTCCCTCGATTTAGAGGCAGCATCATACAATGGACGTAACACTCGCGTGCTCACCGGCCATATACCAAATTCCAGCAGTGCGGAACAACCAGAACCACACCTACAGCAGTTCTTGCCCATCAGTGAGGGGACATTCCGTGATACCTCACAAGCGGTAACTGAATTCTGCACATTATCAGACATCCGCGAATATCATCAGGGCCGGACCGTGAACGATCTCGTCAAAGACCCCTACAGGGGCATAACACATATCCTTCACAATATTACTATTCACCAACATCATCGGTAGGTGATATGTGGTGGGATATCCATATCACATGTCTCCCCTAATAAATATACCATCTCATTTTCAGGGAATGGGACGACATGAACGGGAGGAATCAGCACCTCCGTTCCAACGGTACATCAGACACGCAACACATGACACCCGTCAGCTTACAGCACCACCACCATACGAGGACTGCCTACCACCACAGCCTGAAGAACATCAGCGTCATCTTCACAACATACCGCCACCCGTCTATAGACCTACACCTGTCTATGGACCCGCATCAGGATGGACTTCAGCAAGCTTAAATACGCGACATTATGAAAACGAATATCATTCTCGGGAAAGGCAGCCTCCACATCATCCACATCGCCGATGGGAAACACCAACACCACCACCACCACCGCCACAGACGCATCAACCAACATCAGCATTTTCATCAGTCTCCCGACTACCACCACCACCCGGATCTTCACCACTCGTTTCATCACGTGGACCTGGCAGAGTCATTCTCCCCCCGGAATTTAGTGAATGACTGGACCAATTATAAAGTCCAGTTCGAGATCATCAGTCGAACCAACAGGTGGAATGACCAACAAATGGGTGAATATCTCACCGCGAAACTATCTGGTAAAGCCTTGCAACTTCTCGCGGATCTCGGTACTGATTACACACCCACCTACACACAACTGGAAAGCGCATTGTCGGAATGGTTCAGTGACACAGCCCTTGGGGAAATGAGTCATCTTCAGCTAGAAAATCTGCAACAACGTGCGGGAGAGTCATTGCCGGAATTAGCTAGTCGCATCCGGAGACTTGTCACCCAGGCATACCCCAGCACCAACATCGAGGGGGTTACTCACCTCCACCTAAACACTTTCATTGACACGTTGAGTGGTGAACCCGCTCTCAAGGAGAAACTATTTCTCGGGTCAACCGGAGGTTATCACAATTAACAGCCACCGCAGTATGGATCGAAAACTTCTTGGAGCGGGAGAAAAATAATTCCTGCCAACTTCATCCAATCAATGAGCTGGATGGTACCAACTTCGCCACATCAGCCAACAACTGCATTACACCTACCTCAACCCCAGCTACAGAAACATCCGCACAACAACATGCAACGCAAGGACAAAACACTAACCCACTAAACATAATCACGCACCTAGAGGAAGGGGGCATGGCCAGAGAGGAAGCCACAACGGAGCCCTGGGACGTGGCAACCAGCAAAACTACAACAATCGCCCCAGCATGCACGAAAGAATAGACGAGATCAACAAACAAATCTGCACACTCATGTGATTGTTATATGTCGTTTCGATAACTTTCCAGGATCACCAGATGGCTGTTCATGTAGAGAACGTTGTTATGTAGGTAGCATTCTCCAAACCGCTGGTAGTAGTATTTAGCCATTGCAGATAGTGATGTAACAGATTCCCGGGGAAGATGTACCCCCTCCTGGATCCATGCATATATGTGTCATGTTTGCTCGTCTGTTGCTTGTTTGTGTGCGACTTTCTCCGGGTTCCACCCTGCATACCGCAATTCGGAGAACTCCAGAGATGGCTGTGTAGATTGTGTCACGGTTGCGGCCTCTTCATGTTCATCCTCCAGCCTGATTCTGCTGAGGGCATCGGATATTCCATGCAGTTTGCCGGGACAGTGAACAACGTTAAAGTTATAGGCCTGCAGGGATTCCTGCCATCTCGCTACCTGGCCCTCTGGATTTTTAAGGTTTCTGGCCCTGCGTAGTGAGGCATGGTCTGTACGGAGAGTAAATGGGTGGCCGCACAGAAAGTGTTTATAATACATGATGAAATGTACCAAGTAAAGGTAGTTCCCGCTTCGTGGTTGCGTATCTTCTTTCCATTTTATTTGATGTACGCAAGCCATAACCCAGTACCCGCTCTGTTCCATCCTCTGTGACCTGAGATAGAACCGCGCCAATGGCGTAAGCCGATGCGTTAGTGTCCAAGATGAAATTGAGGTTGGGATTAGGATCAGCGAGAATTGTGGCAGTCGTGAAGAGTTCCTTCAATGCCCGGAAGGAACCTTCACACTCACTCGTCCACTCAAATTGTCAATCTTTTTTGGTGATCTTGTAAAGAGGTGAAGCAATCTCGCTGAAATGATGGATGTATCTGCGATAGTACTGGCAGAGACCTAGAAAACTCCGATTTTCAGTGACTGAAGAGGGGGTTTGCCACTCTGCTACTGCCTTAGTCTTTGACGGCTTAGTAGCCACTCCACCACCGGATATGACGTGTCCCAGGAACTCGACACTCTGCCTGAAGAGATGACATTTGGTTTGAGCTTTAAGTTAGCCATGCGGAATCTAAAAAGCACAGTGTTTAAATTGTGTAGAGTTTGCTCAAACATGGGACCAAAGACGATTACGTCGTCGATGTAACACAGACAGATTTCCCATTGCAGGGTGGTTAATACCTGCTCAATGAGATGCTCGAAATTTCCAGGAGCGTTACACAAGCCGTAGGGCATCTTGCGGAATTGGAAACGACCATCCCTACACACGAATGCAATCTTTTCCATGCCAGCTTCATCTAGCCATTGAAAGAACAGTTACATGGTTAAAACAGAGATTCCACTGGATCAGGATTCGCGATGGTGTGAAGGCATGGTTTGCCAAATGTATCCCATGTCAAAGATGCGCTGTTGGCTAGCACCATTACGCACCACTACAAACTAAAATTGTTAATGTACCATGGGAGCGAGTGGCTATTGATGTGCTCGGACCCTTGAATACAATGGATGACGGAAACAAGTACATCCTCGTATTACAAGATTATTTTACGAAGTGGGTAGAAGCATTTGCTTTGCCAGGCCAGGAGGCATCCAACGTAGTGGAGGTCCTGGTAAGTAATGTATTCTACCGCTTCGGTATGACCTGTGAGCTACACTCCGATCAAGGAAGTAATTTTGAGAGCTGGCTGATCGCCGAGCTCTCCAAATTGTTTCACATCGTGAAGACCAGAACTACACCTTATCATCCACGCGGTGACGGCATGGTCGAAAGATTCAACCATACACTGGCGGAGATGTTGACGAAGGAAACGCGCCTTGATTGTAGAGATTTGGATCTACGACTTCCATATGTGCTCATGGCTTACTGCAGTTCCGTACATTCGAGCATGGGTTACACCCCTGCTCGGTTAATGTTAGGCCATGAATTAGCCTTGCCCCTGGATCTGGATATGCCCTGGATACCTGGAGAGAATAATTGAGCTTCTCTCTACGTCTAACTCTTGCGGCAGTGGATAGAACAGGCACATGAGTTAGTGAGAGCAACCTTGTCAACTGCACACTGGCGGCAAAAGACGTGGCACGACCGGAGAGTGCATGGAGATCTGTATGAAGCAGGAAAGATGGTATGGGTACACAATTCGTGATGATCTGCAAACGTGCCAAGTAAACTGAGTTACCAGTGGAAAGACCCCTATGTGGTAGTAGGTAAGACGTTGGACGTGACCTACCATATCCGTGCTTCAGATGGCCTGACCTCAGTCATCCACTTCGATCGACTTAAACCATGTGTCGGCGACAACCCAGCACAAGAGCTCGGACTGGCCATTCCCCGTGACACCAGTACCCAGACAGAAATTTCTATGGTTTCCAACCATTAGCGCAGAGCACCGCGGTGCCAGTTCAGCCAATCTTCTACCAAGCTAGAAGTCTGGTGAACGAGCGGCTAATGCTGAGGACGATAACAAGATACGTACTCGCCCTCTCCCTCCTCAGCACTGGTCTACTCGGTCTGGAAAGTCGTATCTGAAGACTTTTTCGTTTGTTTTGTCCAAGGGGCGGATGGAAAAGTTGTTCCACCGATCTCTTCTTATTCCCACCCACTTCATGCTATACCCCCATTATAGAGTTACCACAAGCGGAAGCTGAGGCTGACCCAAGCCATGCTTCCTGTGGAGTGGAACATGTAATGAATAGCATGGAAGTGAAGAGGTCGGATGAGGCCTTGGCGTATCTAAAACCACAGAACTGTACAACTAGATATACCCGACCAAGCCCCAAAATCGCCAGACCAATCTCCACCCAAGCCGAACCCTTAACCATGATGGTGACCAAGAGGGATAGGCTCCTCAAAGTTTCCTGTGAATAGGCGGCGAGGCTCCGGGAACACGTAAAAAAGATGGTTGTAAAGTGTAGAGGAGGTACTGAAGGCCTCCGTGTCTAACGAAGGATGAATTAACATCCTACTGTGGCACCGTCTAGTCGGCGCATTGTTTGGGCTGCTGAACCTGGTAAAAGTAAGTGGACAATGCGTGGTACATGGATGACAATCCACACCCAGGGCACTACAGGGCTCTGCAAACAATTGGTTCGGCTTTGTCAGAGATGCTCTGCAGGCAAGGCTGGGGCAAACTGTCACAGTTCGTATACTTTTGGCAGATGGATACGTTTCAGACCGTCGGTTGCCCCTGAGCGTGAGCTCAGATGGTGATCATTATTGACTGGGTCGCCGGCAGTTATCTTGATCATGTCAGTTCATCAAGATGTTTCTGGTTATGAGTGGTTAAGCTGGCGCAATGTACAGTCAGGCCATGGCAAGCATTCGTATTGTGAGTCATGCCTCCTGTGATCAGAGATCATGAAAAGTGATTCTTTGGGAAGCAGGAGGGTATGTGTGTGAGACGGTGTAACCTGTCACTTGCTGGACGGGAGGAGTGGTCTGGGACCCAGGTACCTGGCTGGTACGATCTACGCAGGGCCTCTCAGGGTCTTTATTTCAGGCATGTACGGGAAGGCACCTAGCCTAGGTTGCATCCTGTGTCGGAAACTGGGCGTCTGTCCGGCGTGGTGGGGACAGGGAACCACACCTGGAAGGCCAAATGGTGCAATGCCACAAATGCCCCCCCCCATCCAACCGCCGTGTAACGGGAGATGACCACATTCCCCACCCCCACCCTCGACCAAGGGCAACCCTCTCCACAAATGTCCTCCAAATTCCAAACCCCCTCCCCACCCTGTGAGCAGTCAGGACATTACACCACAGACAGATTGCAAGTCACATACAGAATACACTTGCCTTCAAGGTTGGATACGCCAATTTATCGTTGCGCATAACACACATACTCGGTTATGCTCAGCATAACAGAGACATCCATGATCGGCAACAACACTGCTTAGCAGCACCTAACGGTTTTAATTAGGAACGGTTAGAGACATAAAGCTTTCCGCATCAAATCCATCCGCACAAGATGCAGGAGAATTATAATCTCCCGCAAACCCCGACTTCCCACAATAACAACAGACTCGGCATTCACCAACATGGAAACCTGGAATACGCCTACCTCGCATAGCATTGACATCATACAGCAGCCCGGATGTCCCTACAACAGTACACTATCATCATCAACACTAGCTAACATTTCTCCCGCACACGTCTTCTTATCCAGTTACGGGAGAACTGATCATGCAGCAGATAGGAGGGATGCACTGCAGCCATCTACAGTACGCGCTACGGGGGAAACACCCACAAATGCCCCTGTCCCTCACGGAAACGTCGTACGGAAATAGCTAACGATACTATACCTCATTCACACATAATAACAGTCAATATTATTAAGAGAGAAAGATGCCCACAGTCTGCCATCGGTCATAAGTAGGATTTTGCCACCGAAAAATCGAATTCGATAATGGATTGATCAAAGTTATGACAGCTACCTTTTTGTCATCCGTGCTCTAAAGTAACTCTGTCCCGCCCACGGGCTCGGCCATCACAGAGCGAAATACATCATGTCCGATAAAGTTGACATCGCACCACAGTAACCCAACCGCACCCCGCTGCCATAAACACGTCACATTTTCATCACAACACAAGACTCATCCACCAATAACCAGCCACGCGTATCAACTAAATTCGCCAACATGGTAGAAACACAGACACTCAGGTTGACTGTATTCACAATCTCCATACGATGGAATTGTATTTGTAAACTGTGTGCACTCATATTTCCGATCTGTAGTGTAATTATATTAATATGTCTGGTCTAGGTAGGGATGAGGCTAGTCCTACCCATAGAGGAGGATGCTTGGCAGCCCACTCAACCGGGAAACACAGCTATCTTGACGGGATCAGTAACTTTGATTAACCGCAAGAGTATGGATGTTTAAACCACACAACAAATTACCTACAGCTTTACTGTCAGACCTTTGATTAAGAACACAACTGTTCTACTGTGTATACAAATCATTAGCGCATGGGTCGGTGAAGCAGCATCAAAACTTTGACAGTATATTTACAAAGAGTATCTCAAAAAGATTCTCTTACCTGCGTTCCAGCCAATAATCAACACAGGCTGAGAACTACCTATTTACGGATAACCAAGTCGCATGTATAAGACCTCGCCCAATATAGGGACGCTATTTCAGACAGAACCAACCGTAAAACATATATTTCCATTCTCCACATCAACAACGAATATACATCAGCAGCATGACTCAGCCATTAACGTAAACAATATCTAAGTTTCCGATCAACCACGTGTTTTCACGAGCCATGTGACCTTGACTTCTATTCACTCATCACCAACAGTAACATCAATCACATTGGCAGCAGTAACCACTAGCACCAAGACCATCACGACAGCAATCACCACGCGGATACCACTTCCCGCAGCAACAGACAGTGATATGAACATTTGTGACACCACCACCGCCTCCCGTGCATTACCGTCCAACATAAAGATTCCAGAAAGGGCCACATATAGTAGTGAGACCTCAATTGTTTAGGAGAACCCACCACAACCATCCCCTACCAGTCGCGGAACTCAGACTCGCTGGGGAAACTTCGCAGTGGAGACGTGTGGGCATTTCTGCCACGGATGCAGCAGAATTTTTCAGTAGTGATGCGCGGAATGGAACATTCTTAAATATTATTACCTTATTTTTGAAAAACTGTTCTTATTATTATATATGTTTTACCAATTGCCACCCGGTCCCTAGGATGACTACGGTCATCCTATACAGCTGTGCAATATTCTTGCCCAGCTGTGTCTCACTAAAAAATGATCACTGCGGATCCCTGCGTTGTAAGTACACAACGTACCACAGTGAAATAACTTCATAATCCTGTCATGCAGTCTCAGCTACGCTGGGGATGCCTGATAAACTAGCTTTTTCATTCTTATTATGTATCTTATTTTTCTTATTATTTTTCTTCCCATGTTGGAACGACGGGACTGCTTGTGGGCCAGCGAGATCTGCCCATGTGGACCCGCTATAACAGGCCACATTTAATATATTAATCAGTATACATGTTGCGTATCCCTTTATTTACCCGGGATACGCAGGTATTTAATCTATAATTATAATACTCATTACAGGCATTTTCAACATGATTATCTTATATGTTTTTATATTATTATATTAACTTAAATTGTGGTACGTTGGAGCTTGGGTGTTCTCTGCAGAGAAAATAATTATCTGCACCCAAAGAGAACACCCATGCGAGCTATTGTTTTGGTAGTGATAGAACTGAAACAAAAGTTAGCACGAACCGAGAAATGAACAAAAGAAAAAAAAGAAAAGGCCTGGAAAGATAATTCCAGGTTAAAAATCAAAACTAAAAGTATGTCTCCCTTGTCCTCATCGGCACCTCTATGTGCTCTGTCTTTTATAACACGCATCTATTGCGTCACTACTCCTCTCAGGCCACATGCCGACCCGGGAAGTCTATAATTCCTGCCTAGCATGCGTCCGTGCATGTGATCCGCAGTACGTGATCATTTGCCATGGATGTCAAACTAGGAGGGGATGGTGTAGCGCGGATCAACCGGTCCGGGTACTGGCCGTACCAGCTTTGCTGGGTGCGGACCGCCCATCCTGAATTCGTTCCCATAGCGCACCACCTGGGTAGGGCAATACACGTGTATAAGCCTATACGAGAGGAATTTCGTTGTGAAAACGACTAAATTCATTAGAACGCGTGGTGCGCATGCACGCACCTGCCGCTACTTGGATGACACACATGTGTTATGACCAAGAGCGAGTATGTACATTTAGTGTACAGAGTTGGTACTCTTAAATCCTTGTAATATACTTATTCTCGTCACTTCTGGTATTTATCAAGAGCAGAATTCAACGAGGTTTCCAAAGCTATAAACCATTTCAAAATCGGTTCAGAAATGGATGAGTTATCGCTGATTTTCCACGTTAAATTATATATAGATAATTAGTGATCTGTGTACACGTGCCTACTACGTCATCTACACATCTATATCTATAGTAATATATATATATTTGTGTACACGTCATGGGATTCTAGTGCGCTGATTGGCTGGTTCAGCAAATTCTGATTGTTTGAGGCAGCAAGTTCTGACGTTCCAACGAGCATAAAAGAGGATGATTTCAGTAGATCAGGAGGATCGTCGGCTGGGGGCCGAGAAGTCGAGAGCTGTCCATGGTGTGGGACCTTGACGAACAACCCGGAACACCGAAGACAGATACCTACATCATCTCAGTTCCTGACGGTTTTCAGTTCAGCTTGCACTGAAGCAGTTCTTGGCTCTCCGCACCACAAACTTTGGACGCTCCCGGATGGCTGTCTGGGGGCAAAATAAGATCTAGAAATATGCTTCCCCTCCTTTTACATCCATAGGAGGGAGATTCTATGTGGTGAGCCCCTTGAGGGCCAGAATGTAATTCTACATGATGTAGAGAAGCGATGTCTCTTGGTGGATGACTCACCGGATCTGTCAACCACGACGAAAAGTGGACTTCAACCACCCCACTGCATGTCGTGTGTGTTTCTTTTAACTTTTTGACCACAGCCAAGTAAACTTTGCCCAGTGCGCCATAAGAGCTATTTGACGCACCCGCACCGTATGCTTTAATATGTACATGCATTAATTACAACTATGTAAGTAACCCTCCTTGTTAATGGGTTATGATTAACTTTCTTACTACCGTCGTCGGGTGGAACATTTCGTCACTTACCGTATCTACCTTGTATGACCTACTGTGAGTAGTTGATAGACATACTTCAATACTCTGTTTCACTGTCCTGAGTTCGTCCGTTTCTATACTGGAGCATCATGTGGAGACCTTCTTGTGGAAATCAACTACTGGGATCTGTGTGATGAGGCACGTCCAGCCTCAGAGAACGTGTCGGCTCGTGCCATGAATATAGTGGCGCCTCAATTTCAGTAACACATAGTAGCCCGTTCCGTGCGGGTGTCTATTGAGTAATCAAGCAACCATACATGGTATCTTTAATTATAAAACTTTCACTGTTTAATTGGTACTGATGACAAATAGGTACAGTACCGGTCCTGGGACCGCATCTTATGATTTCTTTATTATTACTGTTTATGTTTATCCTTGATTACTGTAGGTGTTTTAACTAACCACACCGTATTAGGTCCATCAATCTGTATTACCACTGTTCTGATCAATCCGTATACTGTCATTGCTCTGTACTTGGTTAGTTAGGTATATGGCGGGTAGCCATCTCGTGATATGTTTTGCTTATTTGTAGGAAACTTAGGACTGCAGTGCATTAGGAAATACTATACAGCCACATTTATATATGCATCACTTACCCCCGCCATCAACACTTTTTCACTGAGGTCGCTGTCTGGGCTATAACTCTGTTTAGCCTGGCATGTTACCGACTAAACCTGACTATTCAGCTCGATAGGATAGGTTTAATGTGATTAGAGACAATTTCTTCGTTAGGAGACATATTGTGTACGCCTCTTTTCCGGTTGTTGTGGTAGTCTAGCCCCACACACTGGCAAGGTTGTGTAAAATTGGCCAACTTGCCTATAGGGCCTCATATCTATAAAAGTTATTGTCTTTCCTCACTTTCCACTAAGCCATATGGCTTCTTAAATGTGTGGATGTCCCTATCCGCATGTTGGACTGATCCGATTCTGGGAAACTATCGGAGGTTTTCGAGCGGTGATGACCAAAGTGAGGTGTCACATAACCTCTCCTGTATCTACGGATACTTAGTAGTTAGTAATCTTTGCCAAAGAAGGAAGCACTGCGAAAACACATTATTATAGCTATTTGATATGTTATTAAACTTATTTTCCACGGCCCACAGTGCATATTGGGCATATTGAATGTAAACCTAATGGCAGGTCAATAGTTAGCTCTATAGGACTTGGTGACGGACGAGATGCCCATCTTCACCCAACTCGTGTAGTGTCTGGGCAAGATGTTGGAATCTGCCATGCCCTTATGGGAAGGACACTTGCGGTGGATATTCGTCTCTCAATCCCCACCATAACGATAGGTCAGTCATCAAAATCTGCTTGTGTTATATGTAGCCATTGTCCGGTAATGTTTTATGTGGTTATGGAGCAAGGCACCGGGATTCTCACTAAGCTCGGGTGTCTTGCAAAGTAACATGTACGCACACTGCCCTTGGAGGTAGATGCTTTCGAAAGCAACCTATGGGTAGCGGGGCATCTGCGCCCAGGGAACAGCTGTATCCAAAGATTGGTAGGATCCCAGCCATTTGCGGCCTAAACTAGTTTTTGTTTCTAGCACCTAATAGGTAGTTAGGCATAGCGGAAGGACAGCACAAATAAAAGCGCCACCTACTAATGCAGCATCTTGGAATTACATAAGGCGGAGACTTGGGAATCCTTTGGGAATAGCTCGTCCCGTCTTCACGTAAACCGGCACGCAACACTTTAGTTATTTTTTCACTAGGATGGTCTTTCTCCAAAGCATTTTTAGTTGAATAAAAGAGTGGCCCATTTTCGGCCAGCTCTTTTCCTCTGCTTCGGCGGTGTAGGCATTTTCCTGTGACAAGGGCCCACGCGAGGCACTTGCCTCTCACAAGTTGTCTAGTGACTGCGGCCCGCACGAGGCTACTACTTCTCGCTAAGAAAAGTAGCATCTAGAAGTAATGCCCGCGTGGGCCACAAAGCCTCTCACCACGCTAGGAACTTCTTTTCCTTTTCAGCATAGGGGTATAATAACTTATATTATGTTAATCAGTGATCTCGCTATGGGAACCTCCCTTGTCGGGATACCCCTGCGGACTTACGGGTCTGTGTGGTACCTCTGGTGTCACCACGTTTAAAGTACATCAGCTGGCTCTATGTCATGTATTATTTTATGCTCATTTTTATCTTTCAAACTATTTGGATTGTATAGGTTACCCTGTTTCATTTTTGATATTTTTCATATAAGTCCAAACTTCTAAATTACTATGGACAGGCATACCGGTGACACAAAATCATGGGCAGACACCATTCATTTCAATGTTAGTGGCGATGGTCGCATGGCCCCACCGGAACAATTGAGTTCTACCGGTCTTAGGAGCCACGCTTTGTACCACGTGGAAAAGCATCAAACGGGATCCGGAATCCCGAGACTCGGAGCTAACCAGCCCTCTCGTTCGTCATGCCGATATCACCCTGCACGCTACAATATGTCTATTAGTGACAGTGACAGATATATTGTGTGAAAGGACATATGATTCAAAGCAGTACAGTCGGACCTCGAACATATGTTTGCAAACTGGAAGCTGATGAGCCAATGGGTGTTAATCTGCGAATCTAAAAGCACGGTATTACCTGCTCGCTCAAAGTGAACTCTAAATATTTAGCAAAAGAAGCTCTCTATGGGAAGCGAAAGTTAAAAACAATTATGTCATCCGAGTCACCAGCTAACAAGCACACGCAGATAGTTCTCAATCTGATGTTAACAAAAACACGCAGATAGCTCTCACTCTGATGTTAGCAAGAACATGCGGATAGTTCTCACTCTAATGTTAACAAGAACACGCAGATAGTTCTTAGTCTGATGTTAACAACAACACACAGATAGTTCTCAGTCTGATGTTAACAAGAACATGCAGAGAGTTCTCAGTCTGATGTTAGCAAGAACACGCACATAGTTCTCTGTCTGATGTTAATAAGAACACGCAGATAGTTCTCTGTCTTATGTTAACAAGAACACGCAGATAGTTTTCAGTCTGATGTTAACAAGAACAAGCAGATAGTTCTCAGTCTGATGTTAACAAGAACACGCATATAGTTCTCAGTCTGATGTTAACAAGAACACGCAGATAGTTCTCACTCTGATGTTAGCAAGAACACGCAGATAGTTCTCACTCTGATGTTAACAAGAATACGCAGATACTTCTCAGTCTGATGTTAACAACAACACACAGATAGTTCTCAGTCTGATGTTAACAAGAACATGCAGAGAGTTCTCAGTCTGATGTTAGCAAGAACACGCACACAGTTCTCTGTCTGATGTTAATAAGAACACGCAGATAGTTCTCTGTCTGATGTTAACAAGAACACGCAGATAGTGCTCAGTCTGATGTTAACAAGAACACGCAGATGGTACTCAGTCTGATGTTAACAAGAACACGCAGATAGTTCTCAATATGATGTTAACAAGAATACGCAGATAGTTCTCAGTCTGATGTTAACAAGAACACGCAGATAGTTCTCAGTCTGATGTTAACAAGAACACGCAGAGAGTTCTCAGTCTGATGTTAGCAAGAACACGCAAATAGTTCTCGGTCTGATGTTAATAAGAACACGCAGATAGTTCTCAGTCCGATGTTAACAAGAACACGCAGATAGTGCTCAGTCTGATGTTAACAAGAACACGCAGATGGTACTCAGTCTGATGTTAATAAGAACAAGCAGATAGTTCTCAGTCGGATGTTAACAAGAACACGCAGATGGTATTAAGTCTGATGTTAACAAGAACACGCAGATAGTTCTCAATATGATGTTAACAAGAATACGCAGATAGTTCTCAGTCTGATGTTAACAAGAACACGCAGATAGTTCTCAGTCTGATGTTAACAAGAACACGCAGATAATTTTCAGTCTGTGTTAACAAGAACACGCAGATAGTTCTCAGTCTGATGTTAACAAGAACACGCAGCTAATTTTCAGTCTGTGTTAACAAGAACACGCAGATAGTTCTCAGTCTGATGTTAACAGGCATACGCAGATAGTTCTCACTTTGATGTTAACAAGAATACGCAGATAGTTCTAACTCTGATGTTAAGAAGAACAAGCAGATAGTTCTCAGTCTGATGTTAACAAGAAGACGCAGAAAGTTCTCAGCCTGATGTTAACAAGAACATGCAGAGAGTTCTTAGTCTGATGTTAGCAAGAACACGCACATAGTTCTCTGTCTGATGTTAATAAGAACACGCAGATAGTTCTCAGTCCGATGTTAACAAGAACACGCAGATGGTACTCAGTCTGGTGTTAACAAGAACACGCAGATAGTTCTCCATATGATGTTAACAAGAATACGCAGATAGTTCTCAGTCTGATGTTGACAAGAACACGCAGATAGTTCTCAGTCTGATGTTAACAAGAACATGCAGAGAGTTCTCAGTCTGATGTTAGCAAGAACACGCAAATAGTTCTCGGGCTGATGTTAATAAGAACACGCAGATAGTTCTCAGTCCGATGTTAACAAGAACACGCAGATGGTACTCAGTCTGATGTTAATAAGAACAAGCAGATAGTTCTCAATATGATGTTAACAAGAATACGCAGATAGTTCTCAGTCTGATGTTAACAAGAACATGCAGATAGTTCTCAGTCTGATGTTAACAAGAACACGCAGATAATTTTCAGTCTGTGTTAACAAGAACATGCAGATAGTTCTCAGTCTGATGTTAACAAGAACACGCAGATAATTTTCAGTCTGTGTTAACAAGAACACGCAGATAGTTCTCAGTCTGATGTTAACAAGAACACGCAGATAATTTTCAGTCTGTGTTAACAAGAACACGCAGATAGTTCTCAGTCTGATGTTAACAGGCATACGCAGATAGTTCTCACTTTGATGTTAACAAGAATACGCAGATAGTTCTCAGTCTGATGTTGACAAGAACACGCAGATAGTTCTCAGTCTGATGTTAACAAGAACATGCAGAGAGTTCTCAGTCTGATGTTAGCAAGAACACGCAAATAGTTCTCGGGCTGATGTTAATAAGAACACGCAGATAGTTCTCAGTCCGATGTTAACAAGAACACGCAGATGGTACTCAGTCTGATGTTAATAAGAACAAGCAGATAGTTCTCAATATGATGTTAACAAGAATACGCAGATAGTTCTCAGTCTGATGTTAACAAGAACATGCAGATAGTTCTCAGTCTGATGTTAACAAGAACACGCAGATAATTTTCAGTCTGTGTTAACAAGAACATGCAGATAGTTCTCAGTCTGATGTTAACAAGAACACGCAGATAATTTTCAGTCTGTGTTAACAAGAACACGCAGATAGTTCTCAGTCTGATGTTAACAAGAACACGCAGATAATTTTCAGTCTGTGTTAACAAGAACACGCAGATAGTTCTCAGTCTGATGTTAACAGGCATACGCAGATAGTTCTCACTTTGATGTTAACAAGAATACGCAGATAGTTCTAACTCTGATGTTAAGAAGAACAAGCAGATAGTTCTCAGTCTGATGTTAACAAGAACACGCAGAAAGTTCTCAGCCTGATGTTAAGAAGAACATGCAGAGAGTTCTTAGTCTGATGTTAGCAAGAACACGCACATAGTTCTCTGTCTGATGTTAATAAGAACACGCATATAGTTCTCAGTCCAATGTTAACAAGAACACGCAGATAGTGCTCAGTCTGATGTTAACAAGAACACGCAGATGGTACTCAGTCTGGTGTTAACAAGAACACGCAGATAGTTCTCAATATGATGTTAACAAGAATACGCAGAGAGTTCTCAGTCTGATGTTAACAAGAACATGCAGATAGTTCTCAGTCTGATGTTAACAAGAAAACGCAGATAATTTTCAGCCTGATGTTAACAAGAACACGCAGATAGTTCTCAATCTGATGTTAACAAGAACACGCACATAGTTCTCTGTCTGATGTTAATAAGAACACGCAGATAGTTCTCAGTCCGATGTTAACAAGAACACGCATATGGTGCTCACTCTGATGTTAACAAGAACACGCAGATAGTTCTTAGTCCGATGTTAACAAGAACATGCAGATACCTCTCACTCTGATGTTAACAAGAACATGCAGATACCTCTCACTCTGATGTTAACAAGAACACGCAGATAGTTTCAGTCTGATGTTAACAAGAACACGCAGATAGTTCTCAGTCTGATGTTAACAAGAACACGCATATAGTTCTCAGTCTGATGTTAACAAGAACATACAGATTGTTCTCAGTCTGATGTTAACAGGAACACGCAGATAGTTCTCAGTCTGATGTTAACAAGAACACGCAGATAGTTCTCAGTCTGATGTTAACAAGAACACGCAGAGAGTTCTCAGTCTGATGTTAGCAAGAACACGCAGATAGTTCTCACTCTGATGTTAACAAGAATACGCAGCTACTTCTCAGTCTGATGTTAACAACAACACACAGATAGTTCTCAGTCTGATGTTAACAAGAACATGCAGAGAGATCTCAGTCTGATGTTAGCAAGAACACGCACATAGTTCTCTGTCTGATGTTAATAAGAACACGCAGATAGTTCTCAGTCCGATGTTAACAAGAACACGCAGATAGTGCTCAGTCTGATGTTAGCAAGAACACGCAGATGGTACTCAGTCTGATGTTAACAAGAACACGCAGATAGTTCTCAATATGATGTTAACAAGAATACGCAGATAGTTCTCAGTCTGATGTTAACAAGAACACGCAGATAGTTCTCAGTCTGATGTTAACAAGAACACGCAGAGAGTTCTCAGTCTGATGTTAGCAAGAACACGCAAATAGTTCTCGGTCTGATGTTAATAAGAACACGCAGATAGTTCTCAGTCCGATGTTAACAAGAACACGCAGATAGTGCTCAGTCTGATGTTAACAAGAACACGCAGATGCTACTCAGTCTGATGTTAATAAGAACAAGCAGATAGTTCTCAGTCTGATGTTAACAAGAACACGCAGATGGTATTAAGTCTGATGTTAACAAGAACACGCAGATAGTACTCAATATGATGTTAACAAGAATACGCAGATAGTTCTCAGTCTGATGTTAACAAGAACACGCAGATAGTTCTCAGTCTGATGTTAACAAGAACACGCAGATAATTTTCAGTCTGTGTTAACAAGAACACGCAGATAGTTCTCAGTCTGATGTTAACAGGCATACGCAGATAGTTCTCACTTTGATGTTAACAAGAATACGCAGATAGTTCTAACTCTGATGTTAAGAAGAACAAGCAGATAGTTCTCAGTCTGATGTTAACAAGAAGACGCAGAAAGTTCTCAGCCTGATGTTAACAAGAACATGCAGAGAGTTCTTAGTCTGATGTTAGCAAGAACACGCACATAGTTCTCTGTCTGATGTTAATAAGAACACGCAGATAGTTCTCAGTCCGATGTTAACAAGAACACGCAGATAGTGCTCAGTCTGATGTTAACAAGAACACGCAGATGGTACTCAGTCTGATGTTAACAAGAACACGCAGATAGTTCTCAGTCTGATGTTAACAAGAACACGCAGAGAGTTCTCAGTCTGATGTTAGCAAGAACACGCAGATAGTTCTCACTCTGATGTTAACAAGAATACGCAGCTACTTCTCAGTCTGATGTTAACAACAACACACAGATAGTTCTCAGTCTGATGTTAACAAGAACATGCAGAGAGATCTCAGTCTGATGTTAGCAAGAACACGCACATAGTTCTCTGTCTGATGTTAATAAGAACACGCAGATAGTTCTCAGTCCGATGTTAACAAGAACACGCAGATAGTGCTCAGTCTGATGTTAGCAAGAACACGCAGATGGTACTCAGTCTGATGTTAACAAGAACACGCAGATAGTTCTCAATATGATGTTAACAAGAATACGCAGATAGTTCTCAGTCTGATGTTAACAAGAACACGCAGATAGTTCTCAGTCTGATGTTAACAAGAACATGCAGAGAGTTCTCAGTCTGATGTTAGCAAGAACACGCAGATAGTTCTCTGTCTGATGTTAATAAGAACACGCAGATAGTTCTCTGTCTGATGTTAACAAGAACACGCAGATAGTGCTCAGTCTGATGTTAACAAGAACACGCAGATGGTACTCAGTCTGATGTTAACAAGAACACGCAGATAGTTCTCAATATGATGTTAACAAGAATACGCAGATAGTTCTCAGTCTGATGTTAACAAGAACACGCAGATAGTTCTCAGTCTGATGTTAACAAGAACACGCAGAGAGTTCTCAGTCTGATGTTAGCAAGAACACGCAAATAGTTCTCGGTCTGATGTTAATAAGAACACGCAGATAGTTCTCAGTCCGATGTTAACAAGAACACGCAGATAGTGCTCAGTCTGATGTTAACAAGAACACGCAGATGCTACTCAGTCTGATGTTAATAAGAACAAGCAGATAGTTCTCAGTCTGATGTTAATAAGAACAAGCAGATAGTTCTCAGTCTGATGTTAACAAGAACACGCAGATAGTACTCAATATGATGTTAACAAGAATACGCAGATAGTTCTCAGTCTGATGTTAACAAGAACACGCAGATAGTTCTCAGTCTGATGTTAACAAGAACACGCAGATAATTTTCAGTCTGTGTTAACAAGAACACGCAGATAGTTCTCAGTCTGATGTTAACAGGCATACGCAGATAGTTCTCACTTTGATGTTAACAAGAATACGCAGATAGTTCTAACTCTGATGTTAAGAAGAACAAGCAGATAGTTCTCAGTCTGATGTTAACAAGAAGACGCAGAAAGTTCTCAGCCTGATGTTAACAAGAACATGCAGAGAGTTCTTAGTCTGATGTTAGCAAGAACACGCACATAGTTCTCTGTCTGATGTTAATAAGAACACGCAGATAGTTCTCAGTCCGATGTTAACAAGAACACGCAGATAGTGCTCAGTCTGATGTTAACAAGAACACGCAGATGGTACTCAGTCTGATGTTAACAAGAACACGCAGATAGTTCTCAATATGATGTTAACAAGAATACGCAGATAGTTCTCAGTCTGATGTTAACAAGAACACGCAGATAGTTCTCAGTCTGATGTTAACAAGAACACGCAGAGAGTTCTCAGTCTGATGTTAGCAAGAACACGCAAATAGTTCTCAGTCTGATGTTAGCAAGAACACGCAAATAGTTCTCGGTCTGATGTTAACAAGAACACGCAGATAGTGCTCAGTCTGATGTTAACAAGAACACGCAGATGGTACTCAGTCTGATGTTAATAATAACAAGCAGATAGTTCTCAGTCTGATGTTAACAAGAACACGCAGATAGTTCTCAGTCTGATGTTAACAAGAACACGCAGAGAGTTCTCAGTCTGATGTTAGCAAGAACACGCACATAGTTCTCTGTCTGATGTTAATAAGAACACGCAGATAGTTCTCAGTCCGATGTTAACAAGAACACGCAGATAGTACTCAGTGTGATGTTAGCAAGAACACGCAGATGGTACTCAGTCTGATGTTAACAAGAACACGCAGATAGTTCTCAATATGATGTTAACAAGAATACGCAGATAGTTCTCAGTCTGATGTTAACAAGAACACGCAGATAGTTCTCAGTCTGATGTTAACAAGAACATGCAGAGAGTTCTCAGTCTGATGTTAGCAAGAACACGCAGATAGTTCTCAGTCTGATGTTAGCAAGGACATGCAGAGAGTTCTCAGTCTGATGTTAATAAGAACACGCAGATGGTACTCAATCTGATGTTAACAAGAACACGCAGATAGTTCTCAGTCTGATGTTAGCAAGAACACGCACATAGTTCTCTGTCTGATGTTAATAAGAACACGCAGATAGTTCTCAGTCCGTTGTGAACAAGAACACGCAGACAGTACTCAGTGTGATGTTAGCAAGAACACGCAGATGGTACTCAGTCTGATGTTAACAAGAACACGCAGATAGTTCTCAATATGATGTTAACAAGAATACGCAGATAGTTCTCAGTCTGATGTTAACAAGAACACGCAGATAGTTCTCAGTCTGATGTTAACAAGAACATGCAGAGAGTTCTCAGTCTGATGTTAGCAAGAACACGCAGATAGTTCTCAGTCTGATGTTAGCAAGGACATGCAGAGAGTTCTCAGTCTGATGTTAATAAGAACACGCAGATGGTACTCAATCTGATGTTAACAAGAACACGCAGATAGTTCTCGGTCTGATGTTAACAAGAACACGCGGATAGTTCTCACTCTGATGTTAGCAAGAACACGCAGATAGTTCTCACTCTGATGTTAACAAGAATACGCAGATACTTCTCAGTCTGATATTAACAACAACACACAGATAGTTCTCAGTCTGATGTTAACAAGAACATGCAGAGAGTTCTCAGTCTGATGTTAGCAAGAACACGCACATAGTTCTCTGTCTGATGTTAATAAGAACACGCAGATAGTTCTCTGTCTGATGTTAACAAGAACACGCAGATAGTGCTCAGTCTGATGTTAACAAGAACACGCAGATGGTACTCAGTCTGATGTTAACAAGAACACGCAGATAGTTCTCAATATGATGTTAACAAGAATACGCAGATAGTTCTCAGTCTGATGTTAACAAGAACACGCAGATAGTTCTCAGTCTGATGTTAACAAGAACACGCAGAGAGTTCTCAGTCTGATGTTAGCAAGAACACGCAAATAGTTCTCGGTCTGATGTTAATAAGAACACGCAGATAGTTCTCAGTCCGATGTTAACAAGAACACGCAGATAGTGCTCAGTCTGATGTTAACAAGAACACGCAGATGGTACTCAGTCTGATGTTAATAAGAACAAGCAGATAGTTCTCAGTCTGATGTTAACAAGAACACGCAGATGGTATTAAGTCTGATGTTAACAAGAACACGCAGATAGTTCTCAATATGATGTTAACAAGAATACGCAGATAGTTCTCAGTCTGATGTTAACAAGAACACGCAGATAGTTCTCAGTCTGATGTTAACAAGAACACGCAGATAATTTTCAGTCTGTGTTAACAAGAACACGCAGATAGTTCTCAGTCTGATGTTAACAAGAACACGCAGATAATTTTCAGTCTGTGTTAACAAGAACACGCAGATAGTTCTCAGTCTGATGTTAACAGGCATACGCAGATAGTTCTCACTTTGATGTTAACAAGAATACGCAGATAGTTCTAACTCTGATGTTAAGAAGAACAAGCAGATAGTTCTCAGTCTGATGTTAACAAGAAGACGCAGAAAGTTCTCAGCCTGATGTTAACAAGAACATGCAGAGAGTTCTTAGTCTGATGTTAGCAAGAACACGCACATAGTTCTCTGTCTGATGCTAATAAGAACACGCAGATAGTTCTCAGTCCGATGTTAACAAGAACACGCAGATAGTGCTCAGTCTGATGTTAACAAGAACACGCAGATGGTACTCAGTCTGGTGTTAACAAGAACACGCAGATAGTTCTCAATATGATGTTAACAAGAATACGCAGATAGTTCTCAGTCTGATGTTGACAAGAACACGCAGATAGTTCTCAGTCTGATGTTAACAAGAACATGCAGAGAGTTCTCAGTCTGATGTTAGCAAGAACACGCAAATAGTTCTCGGGCTGATGTTAATAAGAACACGCAGATAGTTCTCAGTCCGATGTTAACAAGAACACGCAGATGGTACTCAGTCTGATGTTAATAAGAACAAGCAGATAGTTCTCAATATGATGTTAACAAGAATACGCAGATAGTTCTCAGTCTGATGTTAACAAGAACATGCAGATAGTTCTCAGTCTGATGTTAACAAGAACACGCAGATAATTTTCAGTCTGTGTTAACAAGAACATGCAGATAGTTCTCAGTCTGATGTTAACAAGAACACGCAGATAATTTTCAGTCTGTGTTAACAAGAACACGCAGATAGTTCTCAATATGATGTTAACAGTCAAACGCAGATAGTTCTCACTTTGATGTTAACAAGAATACGCAGATAGTTCTAACTCTGATGTTAAGAAGAACAAGCAGATAGTTCTCAGCCTGATGTTAACAAGAACACGCAGAAAGTTCTCAGCCTGATGTTAACAAGAACATGCAGAGAGTTCTTAGTCTGATGTTAGCAAGAACACGCACATAGTTCTCTGTCTGATGTTAATAAGAACACGCATATAGTTCTCAGTCCAATGTTAACAAGAACACGCAGATAGTGCTCAGTCTGATGTTAACAAGAACACGCAGATGGTACTCAGTCTGGTGTTAACAAGAACACGCAGATAGTTCTCAATATGATGTTAACAAGAATACGCAGAGAGTTCTCAGTCTGATGTTAACAAGAACATGCAGATAGTTCTCAGTCTGATGTTAACAAGAAAACGCAGATAATTTTCAGTCTGTGTTAACAAGAACACGCAGATAGTTCTCAGTCTGATGTTAACAAGAACATGCAGAGAGTTCTCAGTCTGATGTTAGCAAGAACACGCACATAGTTCTCTGTCTGATGTTAATAAGAACACGCAGATAGTTCTCAGTCCGATGTTAACAAGAACACGCAGATAGTACTCAGTCTGATGTTAGCAAGAACACGCAGATGGTACTCAGTCTGATGTTAACAAGAACACGCAGATAGTTCTCAATATGATGTTAACAAGAATACGCAGATAGTTCTCAGTCTGATGTTAACAAGAACACGCAGATAGTTCTCAGTCTGATGTTAACAAGAACATGCAGAGAGTTCTCAGTCTGATGTTAACAAGAACATGCAGAGAGTTCTCAGTCTGATGTTAGCAAGGACATGCAGAGAGTTCTCAGTCTGATGTTAATAAGAACACGCAGATAGTTCTCAGTCTGATGTTAACAAGAACACGCGGATAGTTCTCACTCTGATGTTAGCAAGAACACGCAGATAGTTCTCACTCTGATGTTAACAAGAATACGCAGATACTTCTCAGTCTGATATTAACAACAACACACAGATAGTTCTCAGTCTGATGTTAACAAGAACATGCAGATAGTTCTCAGTCTGATGATAGCAAGAACACGCACATAGTTCTCAGTCTGATGTTAGCAAGAACACGCACATAGTTCTCTGTCTGATGTTAATAAGAACACGCAGATAGTTCTCTGTCTGATGTTAACAAGAACACGCAGATAGTGCTCAGTCTGATGTTAACAAGAACACGCAGATGGTACTCAGTCTGATGTTAACAAGAACACGCAGATAGTTCTCAATATGATGTTAACAAGAATACGCAGATAGTTCTCAGTCTGATGTTAACAAGAACACGCAGATAGTTCTCAGTCTGATGTTAACAAGAACACGCAGAGAGTTCTCAGTCTGATGTTAGCAAGAACACGCAAATAGTTCTCGGTCTGATGTTAATAAGAACACGCAGATAGTTCTCAGTCCGATGTTAACAAGAACACGCAGATAGTGCTCAGTCTGATGTTAACAAGAACACGCAGATGGTACTCAGTCTGATGTTAATAAGAACAAGCAGATAGTTCTCAGTCTGATGTTAACAAGACCACGCAGATGGTATTAAGTCTGATGTTAACAAGAACACGCAGATAGTTCTCAATATGATGTTAACAAGAATACGCAGATAGTTCTCAGTCTGATGTTAACAAGAACACGCAGATAGTTCTCAGTCTGATGTTAACAAGAACACGCAGATAATTTTCAGTCTGTGTTAACAAGAACACGCAGATAGTTCTCAGTCTGATGTTAACAAGAACACGCAGATAATCTTCAGTCTGTGTTAACAAGAACACGCAGATAGTTCTCAGTCTGATGTTAACAGGCATACGCAGATAGTTCTCACTTTGATGTAACAAGAATACGCAGATAGTTCTAACTCTGATGTTAAGAAGAACAAGCAGATAGTTCTCAGTCTGATGTTAACAAGAAGACGTAGAAAGTTCTCAGCCTGATGTTAACAAGAACATGCAGAGAGTTCTTAGTCTGATGTTAGCAAGAACACGCACATAGTTCTCTGTCTGATGTTAATAAGAACACGCAGATAGTTCTCAGTCCGATGTTAACAAGAACACGCAGATAGTGCTCAGTCTGATGTTAACAAGAACACGCAGATGGTACTCAGTCTGGTGTTAACAAGAACACGCAGATAGTTCTCAATATGATGTTAACAAGAATACGCAGATAGTTCTCAGTCTGATGTTGACAAGAACATGCAGATAGTTCTCAGTCTGATGTTAACAAGAACATGCAGAGAGTTCTCAGTCTGATGTTAGCAAGAACACGCAAATAGTTCTCGGGCTGATGTTAATAAGAACACGCAGATAGTTCTCAGTCCGATGTTAACAAGAACACGCAGATGGGACTCAGTCTGATGTTAATAAGAACAAGCAGATAGTTCTCAATATGATGTTAACAAGAATACGCAGATAGTTCTCAGTCTGATGTTAACAAGAACATGCAGATAGTTCTCAGTCTGATGTTAACAAGAACACGCAGATAATTTTCAGTCTGTGTTAACAAGAACATGCAGATAGTTCTCAGTCTGATGTTAACAAGAACACGCAGATAATTTTCAGTCTGTGTTAACAAGAACACGCAGATTGTTCTCAGTCTGATGTTAACAAGAACACGCAGATAGTTCTCAGTCTGATGTTAACAGGCATACGCAGATAGTTCTCACTTTGATGTTAACAAGAATACGCAGATAGTTCTAACTCTGATGTTAAGAAGAACAAGCAGATAGTTCTCAGTCTGATGTTAACAAGAACACGCAGAAAGTTCTCAGCCTGATGTTAACAAGAACATGCAGAGAGTTCTTAGTCTGATGTTAGCAAGAACACGCACATAGTTCTCTGTCTGATGTTAGCAAGAACACGCACATAGTTCTCTGTCTGATGTTAATAAGAACACGCATATAGTTCTCAGTCCAATGTTAACAAGAACACGCAGATAGTGCTCAGTCTGATGTTAACAAGAACACGCAGATGGTACTCAGTCTGGTGTTAACAAGAACACGCAGATAGTTCTCAATATGATGTTAACAAGAATACGCAGAGAGTTCTCAGTCTGATGTTAACAAGAACATGCAGATAGTTCTCAGTCTGATGTTAACAAGAACATGCAGAGAGTTCTCAGTCTGATGTTAGCAAGAACACGCAAATAGTTCTCGGGCTGATGTTAATAAGAACACGCAGATAGTTCTCAGTCCGATGTTAACAAGAACACGCAGATGGTACTCAGTCTGATGTTAATAAGAACAAGCAGATGGTACTCAGTCTGATGTTAATAAGAACAAGCAGATAGTTCTCAATATGATGTTAACAAGAATACGCAGATATTTCTCAGTCTGATGTTAACAAGAACATGCAGATAGTTCTCAGTCTGATGTTAACAAAAACACGCAGATAATTTTCAGTCTGTGTTAACAAGAACATGCAGATAGTTCTCAGTCTGATGTTAACAAGAACACGCAGATAATTTTCAGTCTGTGTTAACAAGAACACGCAGATTGTTCTCAGTCTGATGTTAACAAGAACACGCAGATAATTTTCAGTCTGTGTTAACAAGAACACGCAGATAGTTCTCAGTCTGATGTTAACAGGAATACGCAGAGAGTTCTCACTTTGATGTTAACAAGAATATGCAGATAGTTCTAACTCTGATGTTAAGAAGAACAAGCAGATAGTTCTCAGTCTGATGTTAACAAGAACACGCATAAGGTTCTCAGCCTGATGTTAACAAGAACACGCATATGGTGCTCACTCTGATGTTAACAAGAACACGCAGATAGTTCTTAGTCTGATGTTAACAGGAACATGCAGATACCTCTCACTCTGATGTTAACAAGAACATGCAGATACCTCTCACTCTGATGTTAACAAGAACACGCACATAGTTCTCTGTCTGATGTTAATAAGAACACGCAGATAGTTCTCAGTCCGATGTTAACAAGAACACGCATATGGTGCTCACTCTGATGTTAACAAGAACACGCAGATAGTTCTTAGTCTGATGTTAACAAGAACATGCAGATACCTCTCACTCTGATGTTAACAAGAACATGCAGATACCTCTCACTCTGATGTTAACAAGAACACGCAGATAGTTTTCAGTCTGATGTTAACAAGAACACGCAGATAGTTCTCAGTCTGATGTTAACAAGAACACGCATATAGTTCTCAGTCTGATGTTAACAAGAACATACAGATTGTTCTCAGTCTGATGTTAACAGGAACACGCAGATAGTTCTCAGTCTGATGTTAACAAGAACACGCATATAGTTCTCAGTCTGATGTTAACAAGAACACGCGGATAGTTCTCACTCTGATGTTAGCAAGAACACACAGATAGTTCTCACTCTGATGTTAACAAGAATACGCAGATACTTCTCAGTCTGATGTTAACAACAACACACAGATAGTTCTCAGTCTGATGTTAACAAGAACATTCAGAGAGTTCTCAGTCTGATGTTAGCAAGAACACGCACATAGTTCTCTGTCTGATGTTAATAAGAACACGTAGATAGTTCTCAGTCCGATGTTAACAAGAACACGCAGATAGTGCTCAGTCTGATGTTAGCAAGAACACGCAGATGGTACTCAGTCTGATGTTAACAAGAACACGCAGATAGTTCTCAATATGATGTTAACAAGAATATGCAGATAGTTCTCAGTCTGATGTTAACAAGAACACGCAGATAGTTCTCAGTCTGATGTTAACAAGAACATGCAGAGAGTTCTCAGTCTGATGTTAGCAAGGACATGCAGAGAGTTCTCAGTCTGATGTTAATAAGAACACGCAGATGGTACTCAATCTGATGTTAACAAGAACACGCAGATGGTACTCAGTCTGATGTTAACAAGAACACGCAGATAGTTCTCAGTCTGATGTTAACAAGAACACGCGGATAGTTCTCACTCTGATGTTAGCAAGAACACGCAGATAGTTCTCACTCTGATGTTAACAAGAACATGCAGAGAGTTCTCAGTCTGATGTTAGCAAGAACACGCACACAGTTCTCAGTCTGATGTTAACAAGAACATGCAGAGAGTTCTCAGTCTGATGTTAGCAAGAACACGCACACAGTTCTCTGTCTAATGTTAATAAGAACACGCAGATAGTTCTCAGTCCGATGTTAACAAGAACACGCAGATAGTGCTCAGTCTGATGTTAGCAAGAACACGCAGATGGTACTCAGTCTGATGTTAACAAGAACACGCAGATAGTTCTCAATATGATGTTAACAAGAATACGCAGATAGTTCTCAGTCTGATGTTAACAAGAACACGCAGATAGTTCTCAGTCTGATGTTAACAAGAACATGCAGAGAGGTCTCAGTCTGATGTTAGCAAGAACACGCAGATAGTTCTCAGTCTGATGTTAACAAGAACATGCAGAGAGTTCTCAGTCTGATGTTAGCAAGAACACGCAGATGGTACTCAGTCTGATGTTAATAAGAACACGCAGATAGTTCTCAATCTGATGTTAACAAGAACACGCAGATGGTACTCAGTCTGATGTTAACAAGAACACGCAGATAGTTCTCAGTCTGATGTTAACAAGAACACGCAGATAGTTCTCAGTCTGATGTTAACAAGAACATGCAGAAAGTTCTCAGTCTGATGTCGGGATATGAAGATGAAATCACATTGTAATTGAATCCTCCATGCACGCTATTACATATTCCAACTGCCTGCTTTTAAAAGATTCATAGAGTCAATTCAAGATCGATTCAAGAACATTAAATAGAAAGGGCGATAATGGGTCAGTATCTTTGCTAAGCTGCCCATGATCTATGTAAACGACACCGCCACCATACCAAAGCAACCCGACAGCACCATACATGAAGATGCCCTTGCAATATAGATGCTTCCTGAGTTCACCACACACCATCTCCAAATGGTCGAAAACAACATACTCAAGAGTTACTAGCCAACACATTACAACCTCAAGTTACACAGAGACAAGTCAATGACTACGATCGTCACGCTATCACATGTAAAGGGAAGGAAATGCCGAAACCCGGTGAACATTCGAATGACTTGCTGATCTTCCTAGAAATACAGCTCGACGCAAGACAATCAATAATCTATCAACCATGTCGATTTGTCTGGAACAACATTGGGAACAAGCTCGATCTTATACCAGGCTTATAATGGTGATGCATAGCATGATTCCAATGCATTAAGTAACAAAAGGAAAGCTGTCAAAGTGCCAAACATGGGCCGAGGAATGACCCAGTTAGTGTCTAACATAGCGTTCATTAGAGAACAAAAACAGCTCCTACGAAGACATTGAAGTCAAAAGGCCAGCTGAACCACCACCAGACTCCTGGAAAATGAACTAACAATAGAGTGAAGAGACAATTCAAACCACAAATCAAAGATTTGAGAATATCTCATAACTCCACACAAGAAACTTCTTGGGCGTTAGTTGAAGTGATTAATTTAGTGGGACGGACACTAGACAAAATCAGCTTTAATATGGTTTGCAATATATTACCAAAAGAACAAAGTTCATGTGAGCTGCCTACCGTGCCACCTGAGTTGCTTGTGATGCATCACCCGAACACCAGGCTTATATGGAGACTCGTCTTGACATATGACTCTTTAGATGAAGCGGTCCGATATAGAGGCTATGCCATTTACAATAAACATGTCGACGGAGTTTAAACAACATCTTTATATCCACTGGAAACATAAAGGTACACACATTAACCCTTTCATGACTAAGCCGGACCAAACAGGTCTCACTAGTAGTTGTAGCGTGGACCAACCGGACGGGTACTAACCATCCCAGCAAAGCTGGGTACGGAACGGCCACTCTGGATTCGCTCCATGCACGCCCCCTAGGTAAGATAGCACGCATACATAACCATATACATACGCACGCGTCAGAGCTTCCCTGACAACACGTCTCGGAATTGGAAGCGAGTGAATACCTATAGTGTCCTAAATGCTTATAATTTATCCGCTCTCATTGTTTTGTTGCCGATTAGGACCACAATTAAACGAGCTTTCTAGAACTGTAAACCATTTTAAAATCGGCCCAGAAATGGCTGCGTTATCGTCGAAGCTCCCCGCTAAATTATACTTAGAATATTGCTATAACATCGCAATCTCGTGTATATATTTAACTAAATACAGAGTGATTTGTACACGTGGACGACACGTCACTAGTATACCAGCACGCTGATTGGCTGGCGCTCGGCCGCTGATTGTTTGAGGCGCCCAGCTCTGACGTCCCAGCGAGTATAAAAGGGAATCAAGCGCCTTGCCGGCATGGAAGCAGACCCGCACAGGACAACTGGACCACCAGGATGACGGATGTAACGGCTGACCTTCAGTGATCTTCACTTCAACCAATGTCCTACAGATCGCAGCACATCTGCGGTGGTAGGAAGTCCTCGGCTTCCACGAAATTTTGCATGCTCCCGGACGGCCATCCTGGAGTAATAGACTAAATTTATAGTTAGGCCTACTGCATTCGGACTTTCGTAGGGAGCCTTTCCGAGAGCGGGCCGTGCAGGCCCAGGGTGTGAATTCTACATGATGCAGAGCTACGGCGATTCTTGGTGGACGACTCGCCGGATCTGCCAACCACGCCGAAAAGTGGACACTAATGTCCACACTGTATGCCGTGTGTGTTTAATTAACTTTTGGCCACAGTCTGGTGGATCTTTGCTAGGTGCGCCGCAATAGCTATGCGATGCATCCCGCACCGTGTGTCAGTTTATGTAACTGCTCAACCTTTGCAAGCCCTCATTATTTACGGGCAAAACTTTAACTTTACTACTTCCGTCGCTGGAGGGAGAACTTTCTCACCTCCATATAAATTGTGATTTAGCTACAGTGACTATCTAATAGACATTACTTCATTGCTCTGTTTCACTGTCCTGAGTTCGTATCGCATCTACCCTGGAGTCAGCGTGTGGAGACCTGCTTGCAGAAATCAGCTGTGGAGATCTGCATATGGAAACACGTCCAGCCTCAGAGAACGTGTTGACACACGCTACGGATATGTTAGCGCCTCAAATTTCAGTGACACATAGTAGCCTGTTTCGAACAGGTGATTATTAGGTATTCAAGTAGCTATACATTGTAAATTTAATTATTATTCATTTCCGTATAAGGTACTGATGACTAATAGGTACGAACCCGGTCCTAAGACGGCAATTTATAATTTCTTTGTTACTGTTCATATTATCCTTATTTCCTGTAGGTGCTTTATCTAACCGCACCATTTAGGTCTATCAACCTGATACGTACTACCTCATTAATTATTATATAAATTGTCATTGTTCCTTGCATTATTTAGTTTGTGAATATAGCAGGTAGCCATCCTGTTGATATGTTTTGTTTATTTGTAAAAAACTTAGGACCGCAGTACGCTAGGAAATACCAAACAGCAAAATTTATATCCGCACCACTTATTCTCGCCATCAACAATTTTACACTGAGGTCGCTGACCGTGCTCTACTATTTGAGCCCAGCATGTTACCGACTAATCTTACTATTCAGCTCGATAGGATAGGCTAAAGTGGTTAGGGACAATTTCTTTATTAGGGGACATATAGTGTCCGCCTCTTTTCCGGTTGTTGCGGTAATATAGCCCCGCACTCTGGCAAGGTTGTGTACAATTGGCCAAATACTTATAGGGCCTCACATATATTAAGCTATTGTCTCTTTTCATGATCCACCAAGCCGGATGGCTTTTTCAATTGTTTGAACGTCCCATCTACACATTGATCGGATCCGACCCTGGGAAACTATTGGAGGTTTCCGAGTGGTGATGGTCAAAATGCGGATTCACATACATCTCCCCCGTATCTTCGAATACATGTTAGCTAGATAACCCTGCCAACAAACGAAAGCACTGCGAACACATATAGTTATAAATGTGAGTTTGATAGTTTATTTACCGGCCCGCAGTACATATTGGAACTTAATCCTAATGATAGGTTAAAAGTTAGATCGGTAGGACTCGGTGATGGACGAGACACGCATCTCTATCCAACTCATTGCAGTGTCTGGGAAGGATCTTGGAATCCACCACGCCCTCACGGGAAGGACACTCGCGATGGATATTTGCCTCTCTACCCCCACCTTAACGATATGTCAGTAATCAAACGTGATGTCTGAAATGTAGCTATTGTCCGGTGATGTTTTATGTGGTTGCGGAGCAAGGTAGCCAGATTTTCATCGAGCTCGGATGCGTTGCAATATAACATGTATGCATGCTGTCCATGGAGGTAGATACTTTTTCAAAGTGACCTACGGGAAGCTATGTGCCTGAGCCCATTGGACATTTGTATCTAATGATAGGTAGGAATCCCTGGCACTTGCTGCCAAAGCTAGGTTTCGTTTCTAACACCTAAATGGTAAGTTAGACTGTAGAAGGGCGCGTAGCAAAAAAAGCGGCATCCACCAATACAGTATCTTTGGAACTACATAAGACGATGACCTTGGAATTCTTCGGAAATCGTCCATCCCGCCTTCACAAAATCCAGTATGCATCACCTTAATTATGGCTTCACTAGGATTGTTTTTCCGCACGTAGCATTTTCTGTTGAACAGAGGAGTGGCCCTTTTTGCAAGCTCCTTTCCTCCGCTTCGGCGTTGAGGGCATCTTCTTGTGACGGAGGCCCGTGCGAGGCATTTGCCTCTCACAACCACGAGATATCCTGTGACAGAGGCCCGTGTGAGCAATGTACCTCTCGCACCAACAGCAACATCTTCGGTGATGGAGGCACCTTCCTCTCGCAACAACACGATTCTCTTCATGTATGTTAGGTGTATACTAGTTTATATTAAACTAACCAGTGATCTTGATACCGTTCTCCCTTACAAGGGTACCTCTGCGGATTCAAAGGATCTGGATGGTATCTCCAGCGAAACTACGTGGAAAGAACACCAGCTAGCTCTATATTGTGTATTATTGTGTGCTCATTTACTGTCAAACGATTTACCTTGTTTGCATAGTATATATTATTACTGTTTAATTACTCAGTATTCCATATCTCTAAATTAGTATGGTTAGACATACCAGTGAACAAATAGTTGGGACAACACCGTGTGGTTTAATCTCAGCGGCAATGGTCGCACGGCCCCACTGGAACAAATGTGTTCCACTGGCCTTAGGAGACGGTCTTTGTATTTTGCGAAGCGACGTCATACAGGATCCGCAACTCCGAGATCCGCAACTATCCAGCCACCCCGTTTGTCGCGCAATTGTGGTGCGACGGGCGGATACTTCATGGCGGACCAGCACGTACCCCCACGAGCTACATAGTCATGAGGAGTGTAGGCCAAGCGAACTGTTTTTTGAAATTTTACCATTGAAATGACTGGCTCGATAACTGAGCTAGCCATTCCAGTGGTAAAATTAAAAGAAATAGTGCTTCTCATGGCCTACAAACGGCCATTCAATAAGGAAGTATTTAGATTTTCTTGACAAAATTTAGACTTTAAATGGCTAAAGCGTCCAATCCCTAAATCAAATCATAAGCCGCAATCATCCCAAAGAGCATGATTTATGAGGTGGCAAATTAAACTGGCTATATCAATCTCAGTTCATGCACACCACTGCTAATAATTTCGAAACTGATTTAAGTAACAGTATATAATCACGTGTTTACTTTGTATCTGTACCTGATCGAAAAGAACAATAATTAATAGTACTAAGCAAATTGTGTACTGGAGCGATATATCTTTGTCTTTGGTTAATAAAGGGGAACCATTTCTAGCCATGCCCCGCCCATTTCTCTCCAAGCTCAGCCCACGCTGTACATGTGTTGTGCCCGATGAAAATACGTTGAATCCTGAATTACCGGCATCCTAGTTTCAATCTAACTATGCAGGTAAGCTGTTGAATATTTTGAAACTAATTTGACTGTGTGTTGAGCAAACTGTTCAACAGAGTGTCTATTAAACTGCAAATCCAACAAAGACATACAATTCGTACACTTGATGGACGTTTCGAGCTTCATGACGGCGTTATACTACGTCATTATGATTGCTATATCATTATGCACTAGATCAGTTACCTTGAGCTGAGGGGATACATTCATTTAAATATGTCATGAGTAAAGAAAGCTATGATAATGGTTGAATCCAGCTTATAGATCAATCATTTCACGTCATAATCAACTATGCCACGTGTAGTTTGACGTCAGAGTCAATTACGTCATGAATGACGTGATTATGCTCGTAATAAACGCTTAATAGTCTGTCAAGTTGTATGAATTGTATGTCTTTACTGTTTAATAAACATGTTGTTAAATATTTTGAAACTAATTTGACTGGGCGCTGTTACTGCCACAGGCATCAACAGCACCCAGTCAAATTGGTTTCAAAATATTGAACAGCTTACTTGTATAGTATTCGGGAGATGGAGATTCAGGGTTTGCAGGGATCTATTGATCTCAACAAGGGCAAAGCGTGGGTGGAGCTTAGCTAGAAATGGGCGATGCATAGCTAAAACTTTGACAATCGAAAATATGTACAGCTGTAAACGTAAGGGTTGTATACATTATACACTTATAAATATATACACGTAAACTCGCATGAGAAATATAATTCTCAACGTTTCGGTAGTATAGTTAAGAATTAATGTCTCTACATTTCGGTTCTTATGGTTTAGTGAGTAGACTGGGTCTTGGACCAATAGAATTGGTCCCCGTATAGTTACGGCGGGAAACATGTTTGTGTAGGTCATTCTAGCGTCAGTCGTCATACAGTTCGGTCGTTCGGAAAATTCTTATTTTTATATATCTCGTTATAGGATAGCGTTAAATAAATCTTATCCTTGCAAAATTAGGCAGGCATTTCACATCGGTCCTTTTTGAGGCCCTTGTTCACAACATATACTTTGAAAGCATATTATTGTTTGTGACACAGGCCTATCCGATATTTTATATAAATAGAAGGCAGTGTCTTGTTATGATAATGTTAGGATATATATTCTCTGCTAATATGTGTTTTTATATTTCGCAGGATGGAGTCTTGTCATCCTCCCTGAGGTGTGCTATGTTAGGAAAGCTACAGACAGGTTTTCCGGAAACAGCCATCCGTTTTTTTCCTGGGCGACTAGTACACCGATGAAGGCTTTAGGTACATTATAATTGCACCTTGTTTTTCATTTTGTAAAATGAGGCAGTAACGTGTCTGCATGGCAGCTTTAGGTATATTGTAATTCTACGTTGTATTTTCATATTGTAAAATGAAAAGGTGAAGTGTATATGGCGGCTGACGACGTAACCAAATCATGTGTGTTTGTCGTGCATTCAGCATGGGATAGAGAGAATGGTAGGGACCTAGAGCTTGCAAACATGTCCACACGCCGAAGCGAATACAGTACAATCTATTCACAATGGGCACTCTACATTGCAATATGCTCACCATTAGCCACTATAAATGTCTGCATGCTGGATATGATGACTATTTTAAAAACAATTTGTTTTGTGATTAAGTCACCAACAACTTTCAGTAAAATTGTGTTTCAAAAATATTCAGCTGGTCCAGGGTTACTGGCCATTGGAAATAATGTCTGGTTGCTTGTAGCGGTGTAGCCAGTTAAAGAAATGCCATATTTTGATCACAAATGTGTGTGTGTGTGTCAGTTATCGACCCCCTTAACTGTACCGCCAAACATCATTACGCAGGTTAATTTCTGGTGTAACGTATTGTACACAGTACAATTCCCATACCCCTTATCCAGGAGAAACCTTTCTGTGATATCAATAAATGTGAGTATTATTTGAACGGTATGAAATAGAGTATGTAATAATAATAATAATAATAATAATAATAATAATAATAATAATAATAATAATAATATCAAGAGAACACTTGCTAAAGTAACTGTAAATCTGCGATGTCTGATCATTAAGGAATGTTATAAGGCCTCTTCCTACAAGACCATTGAACACGTCTGGTGCTGATCCGATAAACACTATAAGATCCATGCGTGAAATGCCTATAGATCTACACTAAAAGGTCACCTTGACCATAGAGATAAATTAAGGTGTGTCTTCTAACATGCTCTTTGAAGTTGCGTGATGAAACGTAGATACGTTATGACAAACATGAAAATTGGAAATTTTTACCAGCGAATGATCTTGACCCCAAGGGGGAGATTAAAATTTTCATTGGAAATTACTTAGATCTCTCAATGTTCTAGAATCTGGCCATATTTGAAGAGAATCGGAAGAAAAACGGTTCGAATAATACTCCATATGCTTACTATAGGGATGTGTGGCACGGAAAAGCTGATTTCTCGAAAACTGGATGGAACTTCAAATCTAATACCAAATCAAGTCACCATAAGACCTAGAAGTCCACCAAACTGCAGGTCGATCAGAGGCAACGAAATTTGGGCTGCCATTTTGAAAAATATTTCACAAAAAAATATTTTTTTCACCGTTTGTCAACCTGAGTTCATTCTGAAAACGAAAACTGGTATTTTTGGCCCCAAGATTATGCTCCTGGCGACCATTTCGAAACTTCTTTTTTCAAAAGATTCCTCCATTAGTAACATCCCAACTAAGTATGTTAGTGATCCGATCACAACGCTAGGTATTGTCGCAGTTCAAAGACCCATTCTGAAATTCCCATTCATTCCCTATGGTGCATGTTCCATTGATGGGGAGGGGGGGGGGAGGGTGTCAATAGTCTAGCCGACATTTCGAAATCAATAAAACAAAAAAACAATCTTCAGTGGTAACATCCTCAACAAGTAAGTTAGTGATCCGATCTAAACTCTAGGTGTAGTAGCACTTCAAATATGAAAATCCCCATACATTTCCCATGGGACTTTTTTGCCACTCAAAGGTGGGTAGCTCGAAAACTCTTAGACGGATCCAAAATAAAAACAATAGTAGGCTAAGTAGCAGAAATTGACAAAATCGAAAGCTGTAAGAGGTGATGCGGGCCAAGGTTTTTAAAGGAAGAATAAGAAAGAAAGAAAGAGAGAAAGAAAGAATGAAGAATATTAAAGATTAATAATAATAATAATAATAATAATAATAATAATAATAATAATAATAATAATAATAATAATAATAATGATGATGATGATATTGTTGTCATGTGCAATTTTTGTCTATTAAGCAATACGTTTATGTAGCAACAAACACCTGTCAGTTTTGAAAGTGGATATATATATATATATATATATATATATATATATATATATATATATATATATATATATATATATATATATATATATATATATATATATATATATATATATATATATATATATACTTATCCCTTATATAATAGTAGAATGTCAAGAAGACAGGCAGTAAACTAAAGTAATCTATTATATTATATTCCTATCATAAATTACTTATTTATAGATAAGCTCTCAGGCGAGTATATTACACCATATATAGCCAGTAAAACCAGCCAATCTCTTAGAATTTTCAAACCTAATTTATGATCAAATACAGTATGGATTTATTTATTTATTTATTTATTGTTTGTATGCGAATTAATTAATAACATGCCCGCCCAACACCCACTCGATTCACCCAGCATTCCACCAACCCATTCACTCAATTATTCATTGAGTCAGTCATTCATTCACTTACATGCGCACCCATCTACCCACCCACCCACCAACCTATCCACCCACCCATCCATCAATCGATCCATCCACCCATCCCATCCCATTCACCATCCATCAATCCACAAATCCGCCAATCCACCTATCCACCCATCTACCCATCCACACACCAACTCACCCACCCACCCACCTATCCATGCACCCACCCATCCATTCACCCACCCATCCATCATCCTTCCATTCATCCATCCACCCATCAATCCGTCCATCCTTCCATCCCTCCATCCGTTCCCTCCCGCCATTACTCCTTTCCTCCCTCGCTCCTTTCTTTTATTCCTCCCTTTCTACCTCTATCCCTACCACCGTACCTCCCTCATTCATTCATTCATTCATTCATTCATTCATTCAATCATTCATTCATTCATTTGCTACTCTGTCCGTCTGTCAGTCCAGCTGTCCACCCGTCTGTCCATCCATCCTTCCATTGGTATGTTCATTCGTTCGTTCATTCATTAGCTCATTCGTCCGTTCAGTTATTCGTTCATTTGTTCGTTCGTTCATTTATTCATATGTCCATCTACCGATCTTTCGATATGTTCATTCGTTCATTCACTCGTTGTTTCATTCGTTCATTCGTTCATTCATTCGTTCCTTCGTTCATTCATTCGTTCATTTGTTTGTTCGTTCGATCGTTCGTTCCTTCATTTGTTCGCTCGTTCGTTCATTTGTTTGTTTGTTCACTCGTTCATTCAGTTGTTCGTTCGCCCAATCATTCGTTGTTTGTTCGTTCGTTTATTCATTCATATATCCATCTGTCCATCCGTCCATATGCTTGTTCGTTTGTCCGTTAGTTCATTTGCCCATTCGCTCGTTCGTGCTTTCTGTCGTCATTCGTTTGTTCGTTCGTTCTATCGTTCGTTCATTCGTTCCTTCGTTAGTTGGTTCGTTCATTCATTCTTTCATTCGTTGGCTCAATCATGCATTCGTATGCCCATCTGTCCATCTGTCCAGACACCCACCTAGCGGCATGTGCACATACCCCCGTGGTCATCTGGCCACCTGCCAGTCCAGCCATCCGACCATCCAGCCAACCGGCTGGGTGCCTGCCCACCTGCCCAACTGACAACCCACCTGCCACCCCGCCCACCCACTCAAGCACACCCTTGCCAGCCCATCCGCCCATCTACCCGGCCAGCCGCCCGTCTGCCCGACAGCATGTTGGTCTCCCGCTGGCCTACCTACCCACCAACCAGTCCATCCATCCACCCGTCCATCCAACCAACCTTCCAGCCACTCATTCGTCAGACCATCCGTCAACCCGTCTGGCCATTAACTCATTCAGCTGTTCACTCATTCGGCCGTTCATCGTTCATTTTTTCGTTTGTTCATTCATTGATTAACTCATTGATTATTCTCAATTGCTAGCAAGTGATGGATTATTCTTGTCATTATGCGTTGGATAGTGACGCGGCATGCATATATATGGATGAAGAAAGTCCGATTCTAGTATACAAATTATAGACATGGAAATAATGCGTTAATAGATAAATACACTCTTAGCTATGCCACGCCCATCTCTAACTACGCTCCGTCCATATGGTTAAGCGTGTTAGAATCTATTAAGGCCGTGTTTCCATTGGCATTTTTATTTCTGAATGCGGTAACATATGCGGAAAAGTGTTTTTCCTCCGCATGCAGTAACCCACGCGGGAAGTGCAGTCTGGGATTTCCATGAGCATCGTTATACAACAAAATGCCTGCTCTTATGCTGCAGCAAATTGTTGGCAGGAGAAACAGATTGGTGGTGCATCAAACCACACAGAGAAGAATGGAGCAGAGGCCAAATCATATCACAATCTGGTTGAGGAGCTTCAACTTGATAATGCATATCACAGATACTTGATAATGAACATCACAGATACTTGATAAGGAACATCACAGATGCTTGAGAATGCGCACCACAGATACTTGAAAATGCACATCACAGAAACTAGATAATGAACATCACAGATACTTGATAATGCACATCACAGATACTTGATAATGCACATCACAGATACTTGCTAATGCACATTACAGATACTTGATAATGAACACCACATACAATTGATAGTGAACATCACAGATACTGGATAGTGCAGATAACAGATACGTGATAATGGATATCACAGACACTTGATAATGCACATCACACATCACAGATATCACAGATACTTCACAATGCCTATCACAGATACTTGATAATGCATATAACAGTTACGTGATATTGCATATCACAGATACTTGATAATGCACATCATAGATACTTGATAATGAACATCACAGATACGTGATAATGCATGCCACAGATACTTCTAAATGCACATACACAGATACTTGACAATGAATATCACGGGTACTTGATAATGCACATCACAGATACTTGATAATGCATATCACAGATACTTGATATTGCACATCACAGATACTTGATAATGCACATCACAGATACTTGATATTGCACGTCACAGATACTTGCTAATGCACACAACAGATACTTGCTAATGCACACAACAGATACTTGATAATAAACATCACAGATATTTGATAATGAACATCACAGATATTTGATAATGCACATCGCATATACTTGATAATGCACATCACAGATACGTGATAATGCACATCATAGATATTTGATATTGCACATCATAGATACTTGATAATGAACATCACAATTACTTGATATTGTACATCACAGATACTTGCTATTGCACATCACAGATACTTGATAATACACATCACAGATACTTGATAATGAGCATCACAGATCCTTGATAATGCACATCACAGGTACTTGATAATGAACATCACAGATATTTGATAATGTACTTAAGATACTTGATAATGAACATCAGAGATACTTGATAATGAACATCACAGATACTTGATAATGAACATCACAGATACTTGATAATGAAAATCACAGATACGTGATAATGCAACCCAGAGATACTTAATGTGGCAAGTCGCAGATACTTGATAATGCACATCACAGATACGTGATGATGCACATCATAGATACTTGATATTGCTCATCATAGATACTTGATAATGAACATCACAATTACTTGATAATGTACATCACATATACTTGCTAATGCACATAACAGATACTTGATAATGAACATCACAGATATTTGATAATGATCATCACATATATTTGATAATGCACAACGCATATACTTGATAATGCACATTACAGATACGTGATAATGCACATCATATATACTTGATAATGCACATCACAGATACTTTATAATGTACATCATAGATACTCGATAATGCACATCACAGATACTTGATAATGAACATCATAGATACTTGATAATGCATATCACAGATACTTGATAATGAACTTCACAGATATTTGATAGTGCACTCGAGATAGTTGATAATGAACATCACAGATACTTGATAATGCACTTCACAGATACGTGATAATGCACATCATAGATACTTGATAATGCACAGCATAGATACTTGATAATGCACATCACAGATACTTGACAATGAATATCATAGATACTTGATAATGCACTTCACAGATACTTGATAATGAACATCATAGATATTTGATAATGCGTATCTCAGATACCTGATAATGAACAGCACAGATACTTGATAATGCATATCACAGACACTTAAAAATGAACATCACAGATACTTGATAATGCACATCACAGACCCTTGATAATGAACATCACATATACTTGATAATGCATATCATAGATACTTTATAATGCCTATTGTAGGTCGGATGGACCGGTCGGATACCAGCCGTACCAGCTGAGCTGGGTACACGCTGCCCGTCCTGGATTCGTTTCCTGAACACGCCCCTCTGGGTAGAGCCATAAGCGTATATAGGCCTATGGGAGAGATAGCATGTCGAAAAACGACTAAGTTCGGTAAAACGCATGATGCGCATGCACGCTAGGACACTGTTTATATGGAGCGCGTAGTTACGACTTAGATAGGATGGTGCTTTTAATTTACCGAGATGGTACCCTGCAATCCTTACTGATTGCCTGTTCCCGTTAAGCCTGGCATTAATCAAGACCAGAATTCAACGGGCTTTTCAAATCTGTAAACCATTTCAAAATCGGTTGAGAAATGGCTGAGTTATCCAGGGAAAACTCTTCATGATTATCTTCAAAATATTGCCGTGACATCATAACCACGTGGACGCAAAGCGTCTAGAATGTTCTAGAACGTTCGACTTCGCCATTATTAGCTGCGCGCTGATTGGCTCTTGCTCGAACGATGATTGGATGAAGCCTGCGCATGTGACGTCACGAGGAGTATAAAAGGAGAAGCGATCCAGTGATCGAGAGCATCCTTGGCCAGGGGCCGAACAGGTTGGATGTGTACCGGCTACTACTAAGCGCGACAGACAATATGCGTCTTCCTTCACTATGTGTTGGGTTTTTATCCTGTAGCATGCAGCTCTCCAACCCACCGCACTAAAACAATTTTGTAACTCCCCCTTTATGGGAGTAATTTGGAACTTCCGATAATTGTTCACGAATACCAACAGCTACATTCGGAACACAAATTTGCAGTGAGGCCTTTACGGCCTGAATATGTGAGTCTACAGATATAGAGACGGGATGTTCTTTGATGGATGACTCGCCGGATCTGCCGGCCACGCCTAAAAGTGGTATTTCAATCATCGCCACACTTAATATCGTGTCGGCTCTTTCGACTTTCGACTGCAGCAATAAACTCTGCCCGGTGCGTTTTCAGAGCTGGTTGACGTACCCAGCACCATGAAGCTTTATTTTGTATCTGACAACCCCGGCTAGTGATGGGTTGTTTACACCTTCCATCTGTGCCATCGGTGTACGGGAACTTTCTTCACCACGTAGTACTATCGTATCATTTACTGACAGCTCGTTAGACATTCTATTAGGCCTACAGCACTAAGCGATGCACTCCCGCCATGAGTGTTCTTGCGGAAGTCTTGTTTGTGGAAAACATCTTGCAGGAACCAACCTGCGGGAACTTTCCAGCTTCCGGAGAGCGCATCATTTCACGTAACATATGGATCGACATATCAATTTCAGTAACACGGTAGCCTAACTTAGGAATGTCTACCAAGTATTCAAGTAACTATGCTTCACAGTTTAATTATTTCTCTATATAGGGTTTGTTAATTATATTGTATCCGCAATAATGGTCCCGATGACTAAAAGGAACCGTAACGGTCTTAGGACCGCTAGTTATAATTTCTATATTTGTTAATAATTATTCTCATTTTCCTCAAGGTGTTGCTAACCGCACTATAGTAGGTTTGTTAACCTGTACTGTTATATATATCTTGATCACTCGACACTGTATTGATTGTTCTAGTTAGATTATATATATATATATATATATATATATATATATATATATATATATATATATATATATATATATATATATATATATATATATATATATATATATATATATATATATATATATATATATATATATATATATATATATATATATAAATATATATATATATGGCCAGTGGCTATCCGTTCATATGTTTTGTTTATTCATAGAAAATATAGGACTGCAGTGCACGTAGGAAACACTATTCAGCAACACTTATATATGCAACATTTTCTCCCGACACCAACACTTTTTCACTGAGGTCGTTGTCCATGCTATAACTCTGTTTAGCCCGGCATGCTACCCCTCTACACCTTTTCTATTCAGCTTAATAGGATAGGTTCGAAATGATTAGAGACACTTTCTTCATTACATACTGTGTAATATACTCTTCTCTTCCGGTAGTGCGATAATCTAGCCCCACACTCCGGTAAGACTCATAAGTAAGATTTTGTCTCTCTTCGTGTTCCACTCAGCCTTGTGGCTTCTTAATTGTTTGGATGTCCCTATCCGCACCTTGGGCTGATCCGACTCTGGGAAACTATTGGGGTTTCCGAGCGGTGATGGCCAGAGTGCGGTGTCACATACATTTCCCATGTATCTTTGGATACTTAGTAGTTAGCACTTTTAAGCCAATGTAGGAAAGCACTGCGAAAACACATGTATTAATTATTATCTTATTTACTGACAATCCTCCTGCACCACAGTGCAAAACTGGCAACGTGTATATAAACCTAATGACACGTAAAATGGTTAGTTCCATAGGAGCCGGTGATGGGTGAGATGCGCATCCCCCACCGAATTCTGTTAAAATGTCTGGGCATGATATTTAGATCTGCCACGCCCTTGCGGGAAGGACATTTATGGTGGGAATTCGTCTCTCTTACCTCCACCATAACGATAGGAGAAATGGTCTAATAATGCGTTTGTGAAATGTAACCCATGTCTTGTAATGTTTTATGTGGTTGCGGGGCTGGATGTCCGGATTCTTATCCAGTTCGGAGATCCTGCTACGTAACATGTATGAGCACTGTCTCTAGTATGGATGTCTTGGGGCATCTGTTCTCCATGACAGCCGTGTCTAATAGCTAGGTAGAAATCAACCAGTCGTGGCCTAAACTAATTCTCATTCTAAAAGCAACTAAAAGGAATTAAGCAAAGCAGAAGGCCCACAGAAATAAAGCGGCAACTACTAATGCAGCAAACCAAGAACTACATAAGACGGTGACAAGGGAATCCATCAGGAATCCTCCATCCCATCTTCACGTAAAGCAGTGCGCATCCCTATAGTCATAATCTCACTAGGTATGGTCTTTTCTTTCTAAAGCAGTTTTGATTGAAATATTAGGGTAGGTCAATTTTTACCTACCTTTCTTCTTCCGCTTTAAGCAGTGGTGACACCTTCCCGAGACAGAGGCCCACGCGAGGCACTTGCCTCTCACAAGGATTCGGCAACGACGGTCCACGCCAGGATAATACTCCTCACCCAAAACTTGCATTAGGAGTAGTGCCCGCGTGAGGCACATCACATTTCGTCTGAGATAATCTTCTTCCTTTCAGCTTAGAGGTATAATAACTTATATTAAGTTAACTAGTTATGTCTCGTGTACAGGAGCCTCCCTTGCGGGGATACCTCTGCGGACCTACGAGTCTGTATGGTACCTCCGAGAGCCCCATGCTTAAAAGTTCATCTACCTGTCTCTATGTCTCGTATTTTCGTATGCTCTGATTGTAGTTTTATCTAGCATATTTTTAATTGTTTAGGTAAACTCATTGTATAGACTTATATTTTACGGTCACCAAATCAAATGTTGTAAGTCCATAGATCACGAAATTGCTATGGACAGGCATACTGGTGACACAAACTCGTGGGATGAGACCGTTTTGTTTAATGTTCGCAACGATGGTCGCACGGCCCCACCGGAACGATTGAGTTCCACTGGCCTTAGGAGCCGTTTTTTGTTTCCCGCAGGGCAGTCTCGTACAAGGTCCGTCACCCCGAGACCAGATGCTAACCAGCGTCATCACTCGTCATGCACTTGCGGTGCGGCTAGTTGACATGATACACCGGAATGGCCCGACACTACCTGGCGAGCTACAATATCACCAAAACTTGATAATGCCAAATCATGATTTTGCAGCCTCTTACATAGCCATATTGGCGTCGGGTGTCGGAGCGGCATGTGGCCCAGCTTCAGACGAATCAAAGGAAGCCTTCAAATGTCTGATTTTGATTTTCATGTGGGCGGTGGCATCGTCGCGTATGGCTAGAACTAAAAAAGCCTGATGTGGCTAAACGTGTACATCACGACCGTATGAGTTGGTAAGGTGGGTGGGGTGGGGTGGGGTGCTAATAGTCATACAAAAAGTGCAGTATTCAAAGGTCCAAGAAGATGATATGTACTACTCAGAATGCAGGAGATGGCTTCTAGCGGCATCTAATATTCACATTTTGCCGAAGGAGCCACCCACCCACCCCAATTCTATAGGAGTGGAGATAACACATATTAGACCGATGTCACCACTACCCCCCTCCCCACCGATATTAGGTCCGCACTAGGGCCATGTGTATACGAATTCTTTCTACCTTTAGATACAGCATACGCTGTTGCCAATTCTAGTATTCCATGGGTGTTGCCGGGAATATCCCTTGTTGTAGTGCATTGCTGCGCCTAGCCCCCATCACCATGTATATGTTCTATTCTACCCACTAAGGCAGTAACGGAGAGGGGGACACTATTATGTCAAATTCCTATTTTAGTTTTACGTGTTCATATTTGAAGATGGTAAGTATCACAAGAATGATAATATACAACATACAGCAATAATAAATTAGTGAATATGTCACATGCCACTACCACTACATAAATAGCGACTTATAGCGTGGTAAATTGAAAAGGGAAATCAGGGCCCACTGAGATGTATCAGTAAACTTGTGAGTTTAATGTGAAAAGCTAGGTACATATAGTAATTCCACGTCGGTATTAGACTTCTGAGTAGAAAGTGGTAGACAGGGTGGAGGAATAATAGCAGCACATTTGCCTATTCGGGGAGAGAAAGGCGTTTGTATTTTTTTCTCTGGTCTAGCACCATTTTATTACAAGAAAAACGATCTCTCCAGCCTAAAAGCACTCCCATATTACGTCAGGGAGCCTGCATGCCAAACCAGGTTGCAGCCGAACTTTAATACAACTGCTCAGTCTGCTCTGGATATTTAACAAATCATTTTGTTGAAGTTCTAAGCTAAAGTTTAACTTTTTAAATTATAGAATTGGGCAAAGGGCACAGCTGCCCCTGATCCGAGATACTTGATAATGAAAATCACAGATACATGATAATGCACAGCACATACACTTGATAATGAATACTACAGATACTTGATAATACACATCAGAGATACTTGATAATGACCATCACAAATACTTGATAATGCACATCACAGATACTTGATAATGCAAATCACAGATACTTGATAATGCTTATCACAGATACTTGATAATACATATCACAAATATATCACAATTATTTGATAATGCATATCACAGATACTTGATAATGCATATCACATATACTTGATAATGCACATCACAGATACTTGATAATGAACATCACAGATACTTGATAATGCACATCAGAGATACTTGATAATGAACATCAGTGATATACGATAATGCATTTAAGGTACTTGATAATGAACATCACAGATTCATGATAATGAACATCACAGAGACTTGATAATGAACATCACAGATACTTGAAAATAAACATCACAGATACTTGATAATTAAAATCACAGATACATGATAATGCATGCCACAGATACTTGATAATGCACATCACAGATAATTGATAATGCACATCACAGATACTTGATAATGCATGTCACAGATACTTGATAATGAAGATCACAGATACTTGATAATGCATATCACATATAATTGATAATGCACATCACAGATACTTGATAATGAACATCACAGATACTTAATAATGCACATCTCAGATGCTTGATAATGAACATCACAGATACTTGATAATGCACATCAGAGATACTTGATAATGAACATCAGAGATATACGATAATGCATTTAAGGTACTTGATAATGAGCATCACAGATACATGATAATGAACATCACAGAGACTTGATAATAAACATCACAGATACTTGATAATAAACATCACAGATACTTGATAATGAAAATCACAGATACGTGATAATGCATGCCACAGATACTTGATAATGCACATCACAGATACTTGATAATGCACTTCACAGATACTTGATAATGCATGTCACAGATACTTGATAATGAAGATCACAGATACTTGATAATGCACATCACAGACACTTGATAATGCATATCACAGATATTTGCTAATGAACATCACATATACTTGATAATGCATGTCACAGATACTTGATAATGCACTTCACAGATACTTGATAATGCATGTCACAGATACTTGATAATGAAGATCACAGATACTTGATAATGCACATCACAGACACTTGATAATGCATATCACAGATATTTGCTAATGAACATCACATATACTTGATAATGCATGTCACAGATACTAGATAATGTACATCACATATACATGATAATGCATATCACATATACTTAATAATGAAGATCACAGATACTTGATAATGCACATCACAGATACTTGATAATGCATATCACCGATACTTGATAATGCACATCACAGATACTTGATAATGAACATCACACATACTTGATAATGAACATCACAGATACGTTATAATACATATCACAGATACTTAATAATGCATATCACAAATATATCACAGATACTTGATAATGCATATCTCATATACTTAATAATGCGATAATGCACATCACATATACTTGATAATGAACATGACAAATGCTTGAAAATAAACATCACAGATACTTGATAATGAACATCACACATACTTGATAATGAACATCACAGATACGTGGTACTGCATACAACAGATACTTGATAATGCACATCACCAATACTTGATAATGCACATTACAGATACTTCATAATGAACATCACATATACTTGATAATGCTAATCACAGATACTTGATAATAAACATCACAGATACTTGATAATGAACAGCACACATACTTGATAATGAACATCACAGATACGTGATAATGCATATCACAGATACTTAATAATGCATATCACAGATACTTGATAATGCACATCACAGACACTTGATAATGCACATCATAGATAATTGATAATGAACATCACAGATAGTTCATAATGAACATCACATATACTTGATAATGATAATCACAGATAATTGAAAATGCGCATCACAGATACTTGATAATGCATATCACAGATACTCGATAATGCAACCCAGAGATACTTAATGTGGCAAGTCGCAGATACTTGATAATGCACATCACAGATACGTGATAATGCACATCATAGATACTTGATATTGCTCATCATAGATACTTGATAATGAACATCACAATTACTTGATAATGCACCTAACAGATACTTGATAACGCACATCACAGATACTTGATAATGCATATCACAGATACTTGGTAATGCACATCATAGATAATTGATAATGAACATCACAGATACTTCATAAGGAACATCACATATACCTGATAATGATAATCACAGATACTTGAAAATGAACATCACAGATACTTGATAATGCATATCACAGATACTTGATAATGCACATCACAGATACTTGATAATGCATATCACAGATACTAGATAATTCACATCACAGATACCTGGTAATGAACATCACAGATACTCGATAATGCATATCACGGATACTTGATAATGCACCTCACAGATACTTGATAACGCACATCACAGATACTTGATAATGCACATCACGGACACTTGATAATGCACATCATAGATAATTGATAATGAACATCACAGATACTTCATAATGAACATCACATATACCTGATAATAATAATCACAGATACTTGAAAATGCGCATCACAGATACTTGACAATGCATATCACAGTTACTTGATAATGCACATCACAGATACTTGATAATGCATATCACAGACACTAGATAATGCACATCACAGATACCTGGTAATGAACATCACAGATACTTGAAAATGCATATCACAGACACTAGATAATGCACATCACAGACACCTGGTTATGAACATCACAGATACTTGGAAATGCACATCAAAGATACTCGATAATGCATATCACAGATACTTGATAATGCCCCTCACAGATACTTGATAATGCACATCACAGTTACTTAATAATGCATATCACATTTACTTTATGATGCACATCACAGATACTTGATAGTGAACATCACAGATACATGATAATGCACATCACAGATACTTGATAATGAACATCACAAATGCTTGGTAATAAACATCACATATACTTGATAATGCACATCACAGATACTTGATAATTCACATCATGGATAATTGAAAATGACCATCACAGATACTTCATAATGAACATCACATATACTTGATAATGAAGATCACAGATACTTGAAAATGTACATCACAGATACTTGATAATGCACATCACATATACATGATAATGCATATCACAGATACTTGATAATGAACATCACAGATACATGATAATGAACATCACAGAGACTTGATAATAAACATCACAGATACTTGATAATAAACATCACAGATACTTGATAATGAAAATCACAGATACGTGATAATGCATGCCACAGATACTTGATAATGCACATCACAGATACTTGATAATGCACTTCACAGATACTTGATAATGCATGTCACAGATACTTGATAATGAAGATCACAGATACTTGATAATGCACATCACAGACACTTGATAATGCATATCACAGATATTTGCTAATGAACATCACATATACTTGATAATGCATGTCACAGATACTTGATAATGCACTTCACAGATACTTGATAATGCATGTCACAGATACTTGATAATGAAGATCACAGATACTTGATAATGCACATCACAGACACTTGATAATGCATATCACAGATATTTGCTAATGAACATCACATATACTTGATAATGCATGTCACAGATACTAGATAATGTACATCACATATACATGATAATGCATATCACATATACTTAATAATGAAGATCACAGATACTTGATAATGCACATCACAGATACTTGATAATGCATATCACCGATACTTGATAATGAACATCACATATACTTGATAATGAAGACCACAGATACTTGATAATGCATATCACAGATACTTGATAATGCACATCACAGATACTTGATAATGCACATCACAGATACTTGATAATGAACATCACACATACTTGATAATGAACATCACAGATACGTTATAATACATATCACAGATACTTAATAATGCATATCACAAATATATCACAGATACTTGATAATGCATATCTCATATACTTAATAATGCGATAATGCACATCACATATACTTGATAATGAACATGACAAATGCTTGAAAATAAACATCACAGATACTTGATAATGAACATCACACATACTTGATAATGAACATCACAGATACGTGGTACTGCATACAACAGATACTTGATAATGCACATCACCAATACTTGATAATGCACATTACAGATACTTCATAATGAACATCACATATACTTGATAATGCTAATCACAGATACTTGATAATAAACATCACAGATACTTGATAATGAACAGCACACATACTTGATAATGAACATCACAGATACGTGATAATGCATATCACAGATACTTAATAATGCATATCACAGATACTTGATAATGCACATCACAGACACTTGATAATGCACATCATAGATAATTGATAATGAACATCACAGATAGTTCATAATGAACATCACATATACTTGATAATGATAATCACAGATAATTGAAAATGCGCATCACAGATACTTGATAATGCATATCACAGATACTCGATAATGCAACCCAGAGATACTTAATGTGGCAAGTCGCAGATACTTGATAATGCACATCACAGATACGTGATAATGCACATCATAGATACTTGATATTGCTCATCATAGATACTTGATAATGAACATCACAATTACTTGATAATGCACCTAACAGATACTTGATAACGCACATCACAGATACTTGATAATGCATATCACAGATACTTGGTAATGCACATCATAGATAATTGATAATGAACATCACAGATACTTCATAAGGAACATCACATATACCTGATAATGATAATCACAGATACTTGAAAATGAACATCACAGATACTTGATAATGCATATCACAGATACTTGATAATGCACATCACAGATACTTGATAATGCATATCACAGATACTAGATAATTCACATCACAGATACCTGGTAATGAACATCACAGATACTCGATAATGCATATCACGGATACTTGATAATGCACCTCACAGATACTTGATAACGCACATCACAGATACTTGATAATGCACATCACGGACACTTGATAATGCACATCATAGATAATTGATAATGAACATCACAGATACTTCATAATGAACATCACATATACCTGATAATAATAATCACAGATACTTGAAAATGCGCATCACAGATACTTGACAATGCATATCACAGTTACTTGATAATGCACATCACAGATACTTGATAATGCATATCACAGACACTAGATAATGCACATCACAGATACCTGGTAATGAACATCACAGATACTTGAAAATGCATATCACAGACACTAGATAATGCACATCACAGACACCTGGTTATGAACATCACAGATACTTGGAAATGCACATCAAAGATACTCGATAATGCATATCACAGATACTTGATAATGCCCCTCACAGATACTTGATAATGCACATCACAGTTACTTAATAATGCATATCACATTTACTTTATGATGCACATCACAGATACTTGATAGTGAACATCACAGATACTTGATAATGCACATCACAGATACTTGATAATGAACATCACAAATGCTTGGTAATAAACATCACATATACTTGATAATGCACATCACAGATACTTGATAATTCACATCATGGATAATTGAAAATGACCATCACAGATACTTCATAATGAACATCACATATACTTGATAATGAAGATCACAGATACTTGAAAATGTACATCACAGATACTTGATAATGCACATCACATATACATGATAATGCATATCACAGATACTTGATAATGAACATCACAGATACATGATAATGAACATCACAGAGACTTGATAATAAACATCACAGATACTTGATAATAAACATCACAGATACTTGATAATGAAAATCACAGATACGTGATAATGCATGCCACAGATACTTGATAATGCACATCACAGATACTTGATAATGCACTTCACAGATACTTGATAATGCATGTCACAGATACTTGATAATGAAGATCACAGATACTTGATAATGCACATCACAGACACTTGATAATGCATATCACAGATATTTGCTAATGAACATCACATATACTTGATAATGCATGTCACAGATACTTGATAATGCACTTCACAGATACTTGATAATGCATGTCACAGATACTTGATAATGAAGATCACAGATACTTGATAATGCACATCACAGACACTTGATAATGCATATCACAGATATTTGCTAATGAACATCACATATACTTGATAATGCATGTCACAGATACTAGATAATGTACATCACATATACATGATAATGCATATCACATATACTTAATAATGAAGATCACAGATACTTGATAATGCACATCACAGATACTTGATAATGCATATCACCGATACTTGATAATGAACATCACATATACTTGATAATGAAGACCACAGATACTTGATAATGCATATCACAGATACTTGATAATGCACATCACAGATACTTGATAATGCACATCACAGATACTTGATAATGAACATCACACATACTTGATAATGAACATCACAGATACGTTATAATACATATCACAGATACTTAATAATGCATATCACAAATATATCACAGATACTTGATAATGCATATCTCATATACTTAATAATGCGATAATGCACATCACATATACTTGATAATGAACATGACAAATGCTTGAAAATAAACATCACAGATACTTGATAATGAACATCACACATACTTGATAATGAACATCACAGATACGTGGTACTGCATACAACAGATACTTGATAATGCACATCACCAATACTTGATAATGCACATTACAGATACTTCATAATGAACATCACATATACTTGATAATGCTAATCACAGATACTTGATAATAAACATCACAGATACTTGATAATGAACAGCACACATACTTGATAATGAACATCACAGATACGTGATAATGCATATCACAGATACTTAATAATGCATATCACAGATACTTGATAATGCACATCACAGACACTTGATAATGCACATCATAGATAATTGATAATGAACATCACAGATAGTTCATAATGAACATCACATATACTTGATAATGATAATCACAGATAATTGAAAATGCGCATCACAGATACTTGATAATGCATATCACAGATACTCGATAATGCAACCCAGAGATACTTAATGTGGCAAGTCGCAGATACTTGATAATGCACATCACAGATACGTGATAATGCACATCATAGATACTTGATATTGCTCATCATAGATACTTGATAATGAACATCACAATTACTTGATAATGCACCTAACAGATACTTGATAACGCACATCACAGATACTTGATAATGCATATCACAGATACTTGGTAATGCACATCATAGATAATTGATAATGAACATCACAGATACTTCATAAGGAACATCACATATACCTGATAATGATAATCACAGATACTTGAAAATGAACATCACAGATACTTGATAATGCATATCACAGATACTTGATAATGCACATCACAGATACTTGATAATGCATATCACAGATACTAGATAATTCACATCACAGATACCTGGTAATGAACATCACAGATACTCGATAATGCATATCACGGATACTTGATAATGCACCTCACAGATACTTGATAACGCACATCACAGATACTTGATAATGCACATCACGGACACTTGATAATGCACATCATAGATAATTGATAATGAACATCACAGATACTTCATAATGAACATCACATATACCTGATAATAATAATCACAGATACTTGAAAATGCGCATCACAGATACTTGACAATGCATATCACAGTTACTTGATAATGCACATCACAGATACTTGATAATGCATATCACAGACACTAGATAATGCACATCACAGATACCTGGTAATGAACATCACAGATACTTGAAAATGCATATCACAGACACTAGATAATGCACATCACAGACACCTGGTTATGAACATCACAGATACTTGGAAATGCACATCAAAGATACTCGATAATGCATATCACAGATACTTGATAATGCCCCTCACAGATACTTGATAATGCACATCACAGTTACTTAATAATGCATATCACATTTACTTTATGATGCACATCACAGATACTTGATAGTGAACATCACAGATACTTGATAATGCACATCACAGATACTTGATAATGAACATCACAAATGCTTGGTAATAAACATCACATATACTTGATAATGCACATCACAGATACTTGATAATTCACATCATGGATAATTGAAAATGACCATCACAGATACTTCATAATGAACATCACATATACTTGATAATGAAGATCACAGATACTTGAAAATGTACATCACAGATACTTGATAATGCACATCACATATACATGATAATGCATATCACAGATACTTGATAATGAACATCACATGTACTTCAGAATGAAGATCACAGATACTTGATAATGCACATCACAGATATTCGATAATGCATATCACAGATACTTGATAATGCACCTCACAGATACTTGATAATGCACATCACAGATATTTGATCATGCACATCACAGATACTTGGTAATGAACATCACAGATACTTGATAAGACATATCACACATATATCACAGATACTTGATAATGCACATCACAGATATTCGATAATGCATATCACAGATACTTGATAATGCACCTCACAGATACTTGATAATGCACATCACAGATACTTGATCATGCACATCACAGATACTTGGTAATGAACATCACAGATACTTGATAAGACATATCACACATATATCACAGATACTTGATAATGCACATCACAGACACTTGATAATGCCCATCACAGATACTTGATATTGAAAATCAGAGATATTCGATAATGCACTTAAGGTACCTGATAATGAACAACACAGAGACGTGATAATGAACATCACAAATACTTGATAATGAACATCACAGATACTTGATAATGCACATCACAGATACTTGATAATACATATCACAAATATATCACAGATACTTGATAATGCATAAACACACCTACTTGATAATGCACATCACAGATACGTGATAACACATAGCACAAATATATCACAGATACGTCATAATGCATATCACATATACTTGATAATGCATATCACAAATATATCACAGATACTTGATAATGAACATCACATACACTTGCTAATGAAGATCACAAATACTTGATAATGCACATCACAGATACTTTATAATGTACATCACACATACTTGATAATGAACATCCAAGATATTTGATAACAAACATCACACTTACTTGATAATGAACATTACACTTACTTGATAATGAACATCACAGATACGTGATAATGCATATCACAGATACTTGATATTACATATCACAAATATATCACAGATACTTGATAATGCATATCACACATACTTGATAATGCACATCACAGATACTTGATAACACATATCACAAATATATCACAGATACGTGATAATGCATATCACATATACTTGATAATGCATATCACAAATACTTGATAATACATATCACAAATATATCACAGATACTTGATAATGAACATCACATATACTTGATAATGAGGATCACAAATACTTGATAATGCACATCACAGATACTTGATAATGCACATCACACATACTTGATAATGAACATTCAAGATATTTGATAATAAACATAACAGATACTTGATAATGAACATTACACATACTTGATAATGAACATCACAGACACTTGATAATGCACATCACAGATACTCGATAACACATATAACAAATATATCACAGATACGTGATAATGCATATCACATACACTTGATAATGCTAATCACAAATACTTGATAATACATATCACAAATATATCACAGATACTTGATAATGAACATCACATATACTTGATAATGAGGATCACAAATACTTGACAATGCACATCACAGATACTTGATAATGCACATCACACATTCTTGATAATGAACATCCCAGATATTTGATAATAAACATCACATATACTTGATAATGAACATTACACTTACTTGATAATGAACATCACAGATACGTGATAATGCATATCACAGATACTTGATATTACATATCACAAATATATCACAGATAGTTGATAATGCATATCACATATATTTGATAATGCACATCACAGATACTTGATAATGAACATCACACATACTTGATAATGAACATCACAGATACGTGATAATGCATACCACAGATACTTGATAATGTACATCACAATACTTGATAGTGCACATCACAGATACATGATAATGCACATCATAGATAATTGATAATAAATATCACAGATACTTCATGATGAAGATCATAGATACTTGAAAATGCACATCACAGATACTTGATAATGCATATCACAGATACTTGATAGTGCACCTCACAGATACTTGATAATGCTCATCACAGATACTTGATAATGCACATCACAGATACTTGGTAATGAACATCACAGATACTTGATAATGCATATCACAGATACTTGTTAATGAACATCACAAATACTTGATAATGCATATCACAGATACTAGATAATGTACATCATATATACATGATTATGCATATCACAGATACTTGATAATGAACATCACATATATTTGCTAATGAAGATCACAGATAATTGATAATGTACATCACAGCTACTTGTAAATGCATGTCACATATACTTGATAATGCACATCACAGATACATGATAGTGCACATCACAGATACTTGGTAATGAACATGACAGATACTTGATAATAAACATCACAGATACTTGATAATGAACATCACACATACTTGATGATGCATGTCAGAGATCCTTAATACTACATATCACAAATAATTCACATATACTTGATAATGCATATCACAGATACGTGATAATGCATATCACGGTTATCTGATAATGCATATCACATATACTTTATAATGCACATCACAGATACTTGATAGTGAACATCACAGATACTTGACCATGCACATCACACATACTTGATAATGAACATCACATATACTTGATAAAGCCATACCAGATACTTGGTAATGAACATCACAGATACTTGATAATGCATATCACATATACTTGCTACTGAACATCACATATACTTGCTACTGAACATCACATATACTTGATAAAGAAGATCACAGATACTTGCTAATGCACATCACAGATAATTGATAATGCATATCACATATACTTGATGATGCACATCACAGACACATGATAATGCACATCACAGATACTTGATAATGCATATCACAGATACACGATAATGCATATCACAGATACTTGATAATGCACGTAACAGATACTTGATAACGCACATCACAGATACTTGATAATGCATATCACAGATACTTGGTAATGCACATCATAGATAATTGATAATGAACATCACAGATACTTCATAAGGAACATCACATATACCTGATAATGATAATCACAGATACTTGAAAATGCGCATCACAGATACTTGATAATGCATATCACAGATACTTGATAATGCACATCACAGATACTTGATAATGCATATAACAGAGACTAGATAATGCACATCACAGATACCTGGTAATGAACATCACAGATACTTGGAAATGCACATCAAAGATACTCAATAATGCATATCACAGATCGATCCTTAACAATGCATATCACAAATATATCACAGATACTTGATAATGCATATCACATATACGTGATAATGCATATCACAGATACTTAATAATGCATATCACATATAATTTATGATGCACATCACAGATACTTAATAGTGAACACCACAGATACTTGATAATGCACATCACAGATACTTGATAATGAACATCACAAATGCATGATAATAAACATCACATATACTTGATAATGCACATCACAGATACATGATAATTCACATCATGAATAATTGATAATGACCATCACAGATACTTCATAATGAACATCACATATACTTGATAATGAAGATCACAGATACTTGAAAATTCACATCGCAGATACCTGATAATGCATATCACAGGTACTTGATAATGCACATCACAGATACTTGATAATGCATATCACATATACTTAATAATGCACATCACATATACATGATAATGCATATCACAGATACTTGATAATGCACATCACAGTTACTCGATAATGCATATCACAGATACTTGATAATGCACCTCACAGATACTTGATAATGCACATCACAGATACTTCATCATGCACATCACAGATACTTGGTAATGCATATCACAGATACTTGATAATGCACATCACATATACATGATAATGCATATCACAAATACATGATAATGAACATCACATGTACTTGAGAATGAAGATCACAGATACTTGATAATGCACATCACAGATACTCAATAATGCATATCACAGATACTTGATAATGCACCTCACAGATACTTGATAATGCACATCACGGATACTTGATCATGCACATTACAGATACTTGGTAATGAACATCACAGATACTTGATAAGACATATCACAAATATATCACAGATACTTGATAATGCACAGCACAGACACTTGATAATGCCCATTACAGATACTTGATATTGAAAATCAGAGATATTCGATAATGCACTTAAGGTACCTGATAATGAACAACACAGAGACGTGATAATGAACATTACAAATACTTGATAATGAACATCACAGATACTTGATGATGCACATCGTAGATACTTGATAATACATTTCACAAATATATCACAGATACTTGATAATGCATATCACACATACTTGATAATGCACATCACAGATACGTGATAACACATAACACAAATATATCACAGACACATGATGATGCATATCACATATACTTGATAATGCATATCACAAATACTTGACAATACATATCACAAATATATCACAGATACTTGAAAATGAACATCACATATACTTGCTAATGAAGATCACAAATACTTGATAATGCACATCACATATACTTGATAATGCACATCACAGATACTTTATAATGCACATCACACATACTTGATAATGAACATCCAAGATATTTGATAACAAACATCACACTTACTTGATAATGAACATTACACTTACTTGATAATGAACATCACAGATACGTGATAATGCATATCACAGATACTTGATATTACATATCACAAATATATCACAGATACTTGATATTGCATATCACACATACTTGAAAATGCACATCACAGATACTTGATAATACATATCACAAATATATCACAGATACGTGATAATGCATATCGCATATACTTGATAATGCATATCACAAATACTTGATAATACATATCACAAATATATCACAGATACTTGATAATGAACATCACATATACTTGATAATGAGGATCACAAATACTTGATATTGCACATCACAGATACGTGATAATGCACATCACACATACTTGATAATGAACATCCAAGATATTTGATAATAAACATAACAGATACTTGATAATGAACATTACACATACTTGATAATGAACATCACAGACACTTGATAATGCACATCACAGATACTCGATAATACATATCACAAATATATCACAGATACTTGATAATGCATATCACACATACTTGATAATGCACATAACAGATACTTGATAACACATATAGCAAATATATCACAGATACGTGATAATGCATATCACATACACTTGATAATGCTAATCACAAATACTTGATAATACATATCACAAATATATCACAGATACTTGATAATGAACATCACATATACTTGATAATGAGGATCACAAATACTTGACAATGCACATCACAGATACTTGATAATGCACATCACACATACTTGATAATGAACATCCCTGATATTTGATAATAAACATCACATATACTTGATAATGAACATTACACTTACTTGATGATGAACATCACGGATACGTGATAATGCATATCACAGATACTTGATATTACATATCACAAATATATCACAGATAGTTGATAATGCATATCACATATATTTGATAATGCACATCACAGATAGTTGATAATGAACATCACACATACTTGATAATGAACATCACAGATACGTGATAATGCATACCACAGATACTTGATAATGTACATCACAATACTTGATAGTGAACATCACAGATACATGATAATGCACATCATAGATAATTGATAATAAACATCACAGATACTTCATAATGAAGATCATAGATACTTGAAAATGCACATCACCGATACTTGATAATGCATATCACAGATACTTGATAATGCACATCACAGATACTTGATAATGCACATCACAGATACTCAATAATGCATATCACAGATACTTGATAATGCACCTCACAGATACTTGATAATGCACATCACGGATACTTGATCATGCACATTACAGATACTTGGTAATGAACATCACAGATACTTGATAAGACATATCACAAATATATCACAGATACTTGATAATGCACAGCACAGACACTTGATAATGCCCATCACAGATACTTGATATTGAAAATCAGAGATATTCGATAATGCACTTAAGGTACCTGATAATGAACAACACAGAGACGTGATAATGAACATTACAAATACTTGATAATGAACATCACAGATACTTGATGATGCACATCGTAGATACTTGATAATACATTTCACAAATATATCACAGATACTTGATAATGCATATCACACATACTTGATAATGCACATCACAGATACGTGATAACACATAACACAAATATATCACAGACACATGATAATGCATATCACATATACTTGATAATGCATATCACAAATACTTGACAATACATATCACAAATATATCACAGATACTTGAAAATGAACATCACATATACTTGCTAATGAAGATCACAAATACTTGATAATGCACATCACAGATACTTGATAATGCACATCACAGATACTTTATAATGCACATCACACATACTTGATAATGAACATCCAAGATATTTGATAACAAACATCACACTTACTTGATAATGAACATTACACTTACTTGATAATGAACATCACAGATACGTGATAATGCATATCACAGATACTTGATATTACATATCACAAATATATCACAGATACTTGATAATGCATATCACACATACTTGAAAATGCACATCACAGATACTTGATAACACATATCACAAATATATCACAGATACGTGATAATGCATATCGCATATACTTGATAATGCATATCACAAATACTTGATAATACATATCACAAATATATCACAGATACTTGATAATGAACATCACATATACTTGATAATGAGGATCACAAATACTTGATAATGCACATCACAGGTACGTGATAATGCACATCACACATACTTGATAATGAACATCCAAGATATTTGATAATAAACATAACAGATACTTGATAATGAACATTACAGATACTTGATAATGAACATCACAGACACTTGATAATGCACATCACAGATACTCGATAATACATATCACAAATATATCACAGATACTTGATAATGCATATCACACATACTTGATAATGCACATAACAGATACTTGATAACACATATACCAAATATATCACAGATACGTGATAATGCATATCACATACACTTGATAATGAGGATCACAAATACTTGACAATGCACATCACAAATACTTGATAATACATATCACAAATATATCACAGATACTTGATAATGAACATCACATATACTTGATAATGAGGATCACAAATACTTGACAATGCACATCACAGATACTTGATAATGCACATCACACATACTTGATAATGAACATCCCAGATATTTGATAATAAACATCACATATACTTGATAATGAACATTACACTTACTTGATAATGAACATCACGGATACGTGATAATGCATATCACAGATACTTGATATTACATATCACAAATATATCACAGATAGTTGATAATGCATATCACATATATTTGATAATGCACATCACAGATAGTTGATAATGAACATCACACATACTTGATAATGAACATCACAGATACGTGATAATGCATACCACAGATACTTGATAATGTACATCACAATACTTGATAGTGAACATCACAGATACATGATAATGCACATCATAGATAATTGATAATAAACATCACAGATACTTCATAATGAAGATCATAGATACTTGAAAATGCACATCACAGATACTTGATAATGCATATCACAGATACTTGATAATGCCCATCACAGATACTTGATAATGCATATCACAGATACTTGGTAATGCACATCACATATACAAGATAATGCATATCACAGATAATTGATAATGAACATCACGTATACTTAAGAATGAAGATCACAGATACTTGATAATGCACATCACAGATACTCGATAATGCATATCACAGATACTTGATAATGCATCTCACAGATACTTGATAATGCTCATCACAGATACTTGATAATGCACATCACAGATACTTGGTAATGAACATCACAGATACTTGATAATGAATATCACAGATACTTGCTAATGAACATCACAAATACTTGATAATGCATATCACAGATACTAGATAATGTACATCATATATACATGATTATGCATATCACAGATACTTGATAATGAACATCACATATATTTGATAATGAAGATCACAGATAATTGATAATGTACATCACAGATACTTGTAAATGCATGTCACATATACTGGATAATGCACATCACAGATACTTGGTAATGAACATGACAGATACTTGATTATAAACATCACAGATACTTGATAATGAACATCACACATACTTTAAAATAAACAAAACAGATACTTGAAGATGCATGTCAGAGATCCTTAATAATACATATCACAAATAATTCACATATACTTGATAATGCATATCACATATACTTGCTACTGAACATCACATATACTTGATGATGCACATCACATATACTTGATAAAGAAGATCACAGATACTTGATAATGAACATCACACATACTTGATGATGCATGCCAGAGATCCTTAATACTACATATCACAAATAATTCACATATACTTGATAATGCATATCACAGATACGTGATAATGCATATCACGGTTATCTGATAATGCATATCACATATACTTTATAATGCACATCACAGATACTTGATAGTGAACATCACAGATACTTGACCATGCACATCACACATACTTGATAATGAACATCACAGATACTTGATAAAGCCATACCAGATACTTGGTAATGAACATCACAGATACTTGCTACTGAACATCACATATACTTGCTACTGAACATCACATATACTTGATAAAGAAGATCACAGATACATGCTAATGCACATCACAGATAATTGATAATGCATATCACATATACTTGATGATGCACATCACAGACACATGATAATGCACATCACAGATACTTGATAATGCATATCACAGATACTCGATAATGCATATCACAGATACTTGATAATGCACGTAACAGATACTTGATAACGCACATCACAGATACTTGATAATGTATATCACAGAAACTTGGTAATGCACATCATAGATAATTGATAATGAACATCACAGATACTTCATAAGGAACATCACATATACCTGATAATGATAATCACAGATACTTGAAAATGCGCATCACAGATACTTGATAATGCATATCACAGATACTTGATAATGCACATCACAGATACTTGATAATGCATATAACAGAGACTAGATAATGCACATCACAGATACCTGGTAATGAACATCACAGATACTTGGAAATGCACATCAAAGATACTCGATAATGCATATCACAGATCGATCCTTAACAATGCATATCACAAATATATCACAGATACTTGATAATGCATATCACATATACGTGATAATGCATATCACAGATACTTAATAATGCATATCACATATAATTTATGATGCACATCACAGATACTTAATAGTGAACATCACAGATACTTGATAATGCACATCACAGATACTTGATAATGAACATCACAAATGCATGATAATAAACATCACATATACTTGATAATGCACATCACAGATACATGATAATTCACATCATGAATAATTGATAATGACCATCACAGATACTTCATAATGAACATCACATATACTTGATAATGAAGATCACAGATACTTGAAAATTCACATCGCAGATACCTGATAATGCATATCACAGGTACTTGATAATGCACATCACAGATACTTGATAATGCATATCACATATACTTAATAATGCACATCACATATACATGATAATGCATATCACAGATACTTGATAATGCACATCACAGTTACTCGATAATGCATATCACAGATACTTGATAATGCACCTCACAGATACTTGATAATGCACATCACAGATACTTCATCATGCACATCACAGATACTTGGTAATGCATATCACAGATACTTGATAATGCACATCACATATACATGATAATGCATATCACAGATACTTGATAATGAACATCACATGTACTTGAGAATGAAGATCACAGATACTTGATAATGCACATCACAGATACTCAATAATGCATATCACAGATACTTGATAATGCACCTCACAGATACTTGATAATGCACATCACAGATACTTGATCATGCACATTACAGATACTTGGTAATGAACATCACAGATACTTGATAAGACATATCACAAATATATCACAGATACTTGATAATGCACAGCACAGACACTTGATAATGCCCATCACAGATACTCGATATTGAAAATCAGAGATATTCGATAATGCACTTAAGGTACCTGATAATGAACAACACAGAGACGTGATAATGAACATTACAAATACTTGATAATGAACATCACAGATACTTGATAATGCACATCGTAGATACTTAATAATACATTTCACAAATATATCACAGATACTTGATAATGCATATCACACATACTTGATAATGCACATCACAGATACGTGATAACTCATAACACAAATATATCACAGACACATGATAATGCATATCACATATACTTGATAATGCATATCACAAATACTTGACAATACATATCACAAATATATCACAGATACTTGAAAATGAACATCACATATACTTGCTAATGAAGATCACAAATACTTGATAATGCACATCACAGATACTTGATAATGCACATCACAGATACTTTATAATGCACATCACACATACTTGATAAGGAACATCCAAGATATTTGATAACAAACATCACACTTACTTGATAATGAACATTACACTTACTTGATAATGAACATCACAGATACGTGATAATGCATATCACAGATACTTGATATTACATATCACAAATATATCACAGATACTTGATAATGCATATCACACATACTTGAAAATGCACATCACAGATACTTGATAACACATATCACAAATATATCACAGATACGTGATAATGCATATCGCATATACTTGATAATGCATATCACAAATACTTGATAATACATATCACAAATATATCACAGATACTTGATAATGAACATCACATATACTTGATAATGAGGATCACAAATACTTGATAATGCACATCACAGATACATGATAATGCACATCACACATACTTGATAATGAACATCCAAGATATTTGATAATAAACATAACAGATACTTGATAATGAACATTACACATACTTGATAATGAACATCACAGACACTTGATAATGCACATCACAGATACTCGATAATACATATCACAAATATATCACAGATACTTGATAATGCATATCACACATACTTGATAATGCACATGACAGATACTTGATAACACATATACCAAATATATCACAGATACGTGATAATGCATATCACATACACTTGATAATGCTAATCACAAATACTTGATAATACATATCACAAATATAACACAGATACTTGATAATGAACATCACATATACTTGATAATGAGGATCACAAATACTTGACAATGCACATCACAGATACTTGATAATGCACATCACAGATATTTGATAATAAACATCACATATACTTGATAATGAACATTACACTTACTTGATAATGAACATCACGGATACGTGATAATGCATATCACAGATACTTGATATTACATATCACAAATATATCACAGATAGTTGATAATGCATATCACATATATTTGATAATGCACATCACAGATAGTTGATAATGAACATCACACATACTTGATAATGAACATCACAGATACGTGATAATGCATACCACAGATACTTGATAATGTACATCACAATACTTGATAGTGCACATCACAGATACATGATAATGCACATCATAGATAATTGATAATAAACATCACAGATACTTCATAATGAAGATCATATATACTTGAAAATGCACATCACAGATACTTGATAATGTATATCACAGATACTTGATAATGCACATCACAGATACTTGATAATGCATATCACAGATACTTGGTAATGCACATCACATATACATGATAATGCATATCACAGATAATTGATAATGAACATCACGTATACTTAAGAATGAAGATCACAGATACTTGATAATGCACATCACAGATACTCGATAATGCATATCACAGATACTTGATAATGCATCTCACAGATACTTGATAATGCTCATCACATATACTTGATAATGCACATCACAGATACTTGGTAATGAACATCACAGACACTTGATAATGAATATCACAGATACTTGCTAATGAACATCACAAATACTTGATAATGCATATCACAGGTACTAGATAATGTACATCATATATACATGATTATGCATATCACAGATACTTGATAATGAACATCACATATATTTGATAATGAAGATCACAGATAATTGATAATGTACATCACAGATACTTGTAAATGCATGTCACATATACTGGATAATGCACATCACAGATAGTTGATAATAAACATCACAGATACTTGATAATGAACATCCCACATACTTTAAAATAAACAAAACAGATACTTGATGATGCATGTCAGAGATCCTTAATAATACATATCACAAATAATTCACATATACTTGATAATGCATATCACAGATACGTGATAATGCATATCACGGTTATCTGATAATGCATATCACATATACTTTATAATGCACATCACAGATACTTAATAGTGAACATCACATATACTTGACCATGCACATCACACATACTTGATAATGAACATCACAGATACTTGATAAAGCACATACCAGATACTTGGTAATGAACATCACAGATACTTGATAATGCATATCACATATACTTGCTACTGAACATCGCATATACTTGATGATGCACATCACATATACTTGATAAAGAAGATCATAGATACTTGCTAATGCACATCACAGATAATTGATAATGCATATCACATATACTTGATGATGCACATCACAGATACATGATAATGCACATCAGAGATACTTGATAATGAACATCATAAATACCTGATAATAAACAGCACAGATACTTGATAATGAATATCACATATACGTGATAATGCATAAAACAGATACTTGATAATGCACATCACAAAAACTTGATAATGCTCATCACAGATACTTGATAATACATATCACAGGTATTTGATGCTGAACATCACAGATACTTCATCATGAACATCACATATACTTGATAATGAAGATCACAGATACTTGATAATGCACATCATAGATACTTGATAATGCAAATCACAGCTACTTGATAATGCACATCATAGATAATTGATAATGGACATCAGAGATACTTGATAATAAAGATCACAGATACTTGATAATGCACATCACAGATACATGATAATGAAGATCACAGATACTACTTGATAATGCACATCACAGAGACTTGATAATGAACATCAGAGATATACGATAATGGATTTAAGGTACTTGATAATGAACATCACAGATACATGATAATGAACATAACATATACTTGATAATGAACATCACAGATACTACTTGATAATGCGCATCACAGATACTTGATAATGAACATCAGAGATATACGATAATGCATTTAAGGTACTTGATAATGAACATAACAGGTACATGATAATACACATCAGAGATACTTGATAATGAAAATCACAGATGCGTGATAATGCATGCCACAGATACTTGATAATGCACATCACAGATACTTGATAATGCATATCACAGATACTTGATAATGAACATCACATGTACTTGATAATGAAGATCACATATACTTGATAATGCACATCACAGATACTTGCTTATGAACATTACACATACTTGATAATGAACATCACAGACACTTGATAATGCACATCACAGATACTCGATAATACATATCACAAATATATCACAGATACTTGATAATGCATATCACACATACTTGATAATGCACATGACAGATACTTGATAACACATATACCAAATATATCACAGATACGTGATAATGCATATCACATACACTTGATAATGCTAATCACAAATACTTGATAATACATATCACAAATATAACACAGATACTTGATAATGAACATCACATATACTTGATAATGAGGATCACAAATACTTGACAATGCACATCACAGATACTTGATAATGCACATCACAGATATTTGATAATAAACATCACATATACTTGATAATGAACATTACACTTACTTGATAATGAACATCACGGATACGTGATAATGCATATCACAGATACTTGATATTACATATCACAAATATATCACAGATAGTTGATAATGCATATCACATATATTTGATAATGCACATCACAGATAGTTGATAATGAACATCACACATACTTGATAATGAACATCACAGATACGTGATAATGCATACCACAGATACTTGATAATGTACATCACAATACTTGATAGTGCACATCACAGATACATGATAATGCACATCATAGATAATTGATAATAAACATCACAGATACTTCATAATGAAGATCATATATACTTGAAAATGCACATCACAGATACTTGATAATGCATATCACAGATACTTGATAATGCACATCACAGATACTTGATAATGCATATCACAGATACTTGGTAATGCACATCACATATACATGATAATGGATATCACAGATAATTGATAATGAACATCACGTATACTTAAGAATGAAGATCACAGATACTTGATAATGCACATCACAGATACTCGATAATGCATATCACAGATACTTGATAATGCATCTCACAGATACTTGATAATGCTCATCACATATACTTGATAATGCACATCACAGATACTTGGTAATGAACATCACAGACACTTGATAATGAATATCACAGATACTTGCTAATGAACATCACAAATACTTGATAATGCATATCACAGGTACTAGATAATGTACATCATATATACATGATTATGCATATCACAGATACTTGATAATGAACATCACATATATTTGATAATGAAGATCACAGATAATTGATAATGTACATCACAGATACTTGTAAATGCATGTCACATATACTGGATAATGCACATCACAGATAGTTGATAATAAACATCACAGATACTTGATAATGAACATCCCACATACTTTAAAATAAACAAAACAGATACTTGATGATGCATGTCAGAGATCCTTAATAATACATATCACAAATAATTCACATATACTTGATAATGCATATCACAGATACGTGATAATGCATATCACGGTTATCTGATAATGCATATCACATATACTTTATAATGCACATCACAGATACTTAATAGTGAACATCACATATACTTGACCATGCACATCACACATACTTGATAATGAACATCACAGATACTTGATAAAGCACATACCAGATACTTGGTAATGAACATCACAGATAGTTGATAATGCATATCACATATACTTGCTACTGAACATCGCATATACTTGATGATGCACATCACATATACTTGATAAAGAAGATCATAGATACTTGCTAATGCACATCACAGATAATTGATAATGCATATCACATATACTTGATGATGCACATCACAGATACATGATAATGCACATCAGAGATACTTGATAATGAACATCATAAATACCTGATAATAAACAGCACAGATACTTGATAATGAATATCACATATACGTGATAATGCATAAAACAGATACTTGATAATGCACATCACAAAAACTTGATAATGCTCATCACAGATACTTGATAATACATATCACAGGTATTTGATGCTGAACATCACAGATACTTCATCATGAACATCACATATACTTGATAATGAAGATCACAGATACTTGATAATGCACATCATAGATACTTGATAATGCAAATCACAGCTACTTGATAATGCACATCATAGATAATTGATAATGGACATCAGAGATACTTGATAATAAAGATCACAGATACTTGATAATGCACATCACAGATACATGATAATGAAGATCACAGATACTACTTGATAATGCACATCACAGAGACTTGATAATGAACATCAGAGATATACGATAATGGATTTAAGGTACTTGATAATGAACATCACAGATACATGATAATGAACATAACATATACTTGATAATGAACATCACAGATACTACTTGATAATGCGCATCACAGATACTTGATAATGAACATCAGAGATATACGATAATGCATTTAAGGTACTTGATAATGAACATAACAGGTACATGATAATACACATCAGAGATACTTGATAATGAAAATCACAGATGCGTGATAATGCATGCCACAGATACTTGATAATGCACATCACAGATACTTGATAATGCACATCACAGACACTAGATAATGCATATCACAGATACTTGATAATGAACATCACATGTACTTGATAATGAAGATCACATATACTTGATAATTCACATCACAGATACTTGCTTATGAACATCACATATACTTGATAATGCATATCACAGATACTAGATCATGTACATCACATATACATGATAATGTATATCACATATACTAGATAATGAAGATCACAGATACTTGATAATGCACATCACAGATACGTGTTAATGCTTATCACAGATACTTGATAATGAACATCACATATACTTGATAATGAAGATCACAGATACTTGAAAATGCACATCGCAGATACCTGATAATGCATATCACAGATACTTGATAATGCACATCACAGATGCTTGATAATGCATATCACATATACTTAATAATGCACATCACATGTACATGGTAATGCATATCACAGATACTTGATAATGCACATCACAGATACTCGATAATGCATATCACAGATACTTGATAATGCACCTCACAGATACTTGATAATGCACATCACAGATACTTGATCATGCACATCACAGATACTTGGTAATGAACATCACAGATACTTCATAATGCATATCACAGATACTTGCTAATGAACATCACATATACTTGATAATACACACCACAGATACTTGATAAGACATATCACAAATAAATCACAGATGCTTGATAATGAACATCACAGAGACATGATAATGAACATCACATATACTTGATAATGAGCATGACAGATACTTGATAATGCACATCGCAGATACTTGATAATTAAAATCACAGATACGTGATAATGCATACCACAGATACTTGATAATACACACCACAGATACATGATAAGACATATCACAAATATATCACAGATTCCTGATGATGAACATCACAGATACGTGATAATGAGCATGACAGATACTTGATAATGCACATCACAGATACTTGATAATGAAAATCACAGATACGTGATAATGCACAACACAGACACTTGATAATGCCAGAGAAAATCAGAGATATTCGATAATGCACTTAAGGTACCTGATAATGAACAACACAGAGACGTGATAATGAACATCACAAATACTTGATAAAGAACATCACAGATACTTCATAATGAATATCACATATACTTGATAATGCTAATCATAAATATATCACAGATACTTGATAATGCATATCACACATACTTGATAATTCATATCACAAATATATCACAGATACTTGATAACACATATCACAAATATATCACAGATACGTGATAATGCATATCACATTTACTTGATAATGCATATCACAAATACTTAACAATACATATCACAAATATATCACAGATACTTGATAATGAACATCACATATACTTGCTAATGTAGATCACAAATACTTGATAATGCACATCACAGATACTTGATAATGCACATCACAGATACTTGATAATGCACATCACACATACATGATAATGAACATCCAAGATATTAGATAACAAACATCACACTTACTTGATAATGAACATTACACATACTTGATAATGAACATCACAGACACTTGATAATGCACATCACAGATACTCGATAATACATATCACAAATATATCACAGATACTTGATAATGCATAGCACACATACTGGATAATGCACATAACAGATACTTGATAACACATATCACAAATATATCACAGATACGTGATAATGCATATCACATATACTTGATAATGCATATCACAAATACGTGATAATACATATCACAAATATATCACAGATACTTGATAATGAACATCACATATACTTGATAATGAGGATCACAAATACTTGACAATGCACATCACAGATACTGATAATGCACATCACACATACTTGATAATGAACATCCCATATATTTGATAATAAACATCACATATACTTGATAATGAACATTACACTTACTTGATAATGAACATCACAGATACGTGATGATGCATATCACAGATACTTGATATTACATATCACAAATATATCACAGATACGTGATAATGCATATCACATATATTTGATAATGCACATCACAGATACTTGATAATGAACATCACACATACTTGATAATGAACATCACAGATACGTGATAATGCATACCACAGATACTTGATAATGCACATCACAATACTTGATAGTGCACATCACAGTTACATGATAATGCACATCATAGATAATTGATAATGAACATCACAGATACTTCATAATGAACATCACATATACTTGATAATGAAGATCATAGATACTTGAAAATGCACATCACAGATACTTGATAGTGCATATCACAGATACTTGATAATGCACATCACAGATACTTGATAATAAATATCACAGATACTTGATAATGCACATCACATATACATGGTAATGCATATCACAGATACTTGATAATGAACATCACGTATACTTAAGAATGAAGATCACAGATACTTTATAATGCACATCACAGATACTCGATAATGCATATGACAGATACTTGATAATGCACCTCACAGATACTTGATAATGCTCATCACAGATACTTGATAATGCCCATCACAGATACTTGGTAATGAACATCACACATACTTGATAATGCATATCACAGAGACTTGCTAATGAACATCACAAATACTTGATAATGCATATCACAGATACTAGATAATGTACATCATATATACATGATTATGCATATCACAGATACTTGATAATGAACATCACATATATTTGATAATGAAGATCACAGATACTTGATAATGCATGTTACATATACTTGATAATGCACATCACAGATACTTGATAGTGCACATCACAGATACTTGATAATGAACATGACAGATACTTGATAATGAACATCACACATACTTTAAAATAAACAAAACAGATACGTGATGATGCATGTCAGAGATCCTTAATAATACATATCACAAATAATTCACATATACTTGATAATGAATATCACAGATACGTGATAATGCATGTCACAGTTATCTGATAATGCATATCACATATACCTTATAATGCACATCACAGATACTTGATAGTGAACATCACAGATACTTGACCATGCACATCACAGGTACTTGATACTGAACATCACACATACATGATAATGAACATCCAAGATATTTGATAACAAACATCACACTTACTTGATAATGAACATTACACATACTTGATAATGAACATCACAGACACTTGATAATGCACATCACAGATACTCGATAATACATATCACAAATATATCACAGATACTTGATAATGCATATCACACATACTGGATAATGCACATAACAGATACTTGATAACACATATCACAAATATATCACATATACGTGATAATGCATATCACATATACTTGATAATGCATATCACAAATACGTGATAATACATATCACAAATATATCACAGATACTTGATAATGAACATCACATATACTTGATAATGAGGATCACAAATACTTGACAATGCACATCACAGATACTGATAATGCACATCACACATACTTGATAATGAACATCCCATATATTTGATAATAAACATCACATATACTTGATAATGAACATTACACTTACTTGATAATGAACATCACAGATACGTGATGATGCCTATCACAGATACTTGATATTACATATCACAAATATATCACAGATACGTGATAATGCATATCACATATATTTGATAATGCACATCACAGATACTTGATAATGAACATCACACATACTTGATAATGAACATCACAGATACGTGATAATGCATACCACAGATACTTGATAATGCACATCACAATACTTGATAGTGCACATCACAGTTACATGATAATGCACATCATAGATAATTGATAATGAACATCACAGATACTTCATAATGAACATCACATATACTTGATAATGAAGATCATAGATACTTGAAAATGCACATCACAGATACTTGATAGTGCATATCACAGATACTTGATAATGCACATCACAGATACTTGATAATAAATATCACAGATACTTGATAATGCACATCACATATACATGGTAATGCATATCACAGATACTTGATAATGAACATCACGTATACTTAAGAATGAAGATCACAGATACTTGATAATGCACATCACAGATACTCGATAATGCATATGACAGATACTTGATAATGCACCTCACAGATACTTGATAATGCTCATCACAGATACTTGATAATGCCCATCACAGATACTTAGTAATGAACATCACACATACTTGATAATGCATATCACAGATACTTGCTAATGAACATCACAAATACTTGATAATGCATATCACAGATACTAGATAATGTACATCATATATACATGATTATGCATATCACAGATACTTGATAATGAACATCACATATATTTGATAATGAAGATCACAGATACTTGATAATGCATGTTACATATACTTGATAATGAACATGACAGATACTTGATAATAAACATCACAGATACTTGATAATGAACATCACACATACTTTAAAATAAACAAAACAGATACGTGATGATGCATGTCAGAGATCCTTAATAATACATATCACAAATAATTCACATATACTTGATAATGAATATCACAGATACGTGATAATGCATATCACAGTTATCTGATAATGCATATCACATATACCTTATAATGCACATCACAGATACTTGATAGTGAACATCACAGATACTTGACCATGCACATCACAGGTACTTGATACTGAACATCACAGATACTTGAAAAAGCACATACCAGATACTTGGTAATGAACATCACAGATACTTGATAATGCATATCACATATACTCGATAACGAAGATCACAGATACTTGATAATGCACATCACAGATACTTGATAATGCATATCACAGATACTTGATAATCCACATCACAGATACTTGATAATGAATATCACATATACGTGATAATGCATAAAACAGATACTTGATAATGCACATCACAAAAACTTGATAATGCTCATCACAGATACTTGATAATACATATCACAGGTATTTGATGCTGAACATCACAGATACTTCATCATGAACATCACATCTACTTGATAATGAAGATCACAGATACTTGATAATGCACATCATAGATACTTGATAATGCAAATCACAGCTACTTGATAATGCACATCATAGATAATTGATAATGGACATCAGAGATACTTGATAATGAAGATCACAGATACTTGATAATGCACATCACAGATACTTGATAATGAAGATCACAGATACTACTTGATAATGCACATCACAGAGACTTGATAATGAACATCAGAGATATACGATAATGGATTTAAGGTACTTGATAATGAACATCACAGATACATGATAATGAACATAACAGATACTTGATAATGAACATCACAGATACTACTTGATAATGCGCATCACAGATACTTGATAATGAACTCCAGAGATATACGATAATGCATTTAAGGTACTTGATAATGAACATAACAGGTACATGATAATACACATCAGAGATACTTGATAATGAAAATCACAGATGCGTGATAATGCATGCCACAGATGCTTGATAATGCACATCACAGATACTTGATAATGCACATCACAGATACTAGATAATGCATATCACAGATACTTGATAATGAACATCACATGTACTTGATAATGAAGATCACAGATACTTGATAATGCCCATCACAGATACTTGCTTATGAACATCACATATACTTGATAATGCATTTCACAGATACGTGATAATGCTTATCACAGATACTTGATAATGAACATCACATATACTTGATAATGAAGACCACAGATACTTGATAATACACATCACAGGTACTTGATAATGCATATCACAGATACTTGATAATACACATCACAAATGCTTGATAATAAACATCACATATACTTGATAATGCACATCACAGATACTTGATAATTCACATCATGGATAATTGATTATGACCATCACAGATACTTCATAATCAACATCACATATACTTGATAATGAAGATCACAGATACATGAAAATGCACATCGCAGATACCTGATAATGCATATCACAGATACTTGATAATGATCATCACAGATACTTGATAATGCATATCACATATACTTAATAATGCACATCACATGTACATGGTAATGCATATCACAGATACTTGATAATGCACATCACAGATACTCGATAATGCATATCACAGATACTTGATTATGCACCTCACAGATACTTGATAATGCACATCACAGATACTTGATCATGCACATCACAGATACTTGGTAATGAACATCACAGATACTTGATAATGCATATCACAGATACTTGCTAATGAACATCACAGATACTTGATAATGCATATCACAGATACTTGATAATGAACATCACAGAGACATGATAATGAACATCACATATACTTGATAATGAGCATGACAGATACTTGATAATGCACATCGCAGATACTTGATAATTAAAATCACAGATACGTGATAATGCATACCATAGATACTTGATAATACACACCACAGATACATGATAAGACATATCACAAATATATCACAGATACCTGATGATGAACATCACAGATACGTAATAATGAGCATGACAGATACTTGATAATGCACATCACAGATACTTGATAATGAAAATCACAGATACGTGATAATGCAGAACACAGACACTTGCTAATGCCAGAGAAAATCAGAGATATTCGATAATGCACTTAAGGTACCTGATAATGAACAACACAGAGACGTGATAATGAACATCACAAATACTTGATAAAGAACATCACAGATACTTCATAATGAATATCACATATACTTGATAATGCTAATCACAAATATATCACAGATACTTGATAATGCATATCACACATACTTGATAATACATATCACAAATATATCACAGATACTTGATAACACATATCACAAATATATCACAGATACGTGATAATGCATATCACATTTACTTGATAATGCATATCACAAATACTTAACAATACATATCACAAATATATCACAGATACTTGATAATGAACATCACATATACTTGCTAATGTAGATCACAAATACTTGATAATGCACATCACAGATACTTGATAATGCACATCACAGATACTTGATAATGCACATCACACATACATGATAATGAACATCCAAGATATTTGATAACAAACATCACACTTACTTGATAATGAACATTACACATACTTGATAATGAACATCACAGACACTTGATAATGCACATCACAGAGACTCGATAATACATATCACAAATATATCACAGATACTTGATAATGCATATCACACATACTGGATAATGCACATAACAGATACTTGATAACACATATCACAAATATATCACAGATACGTGATAATGCATATCACATATACTTGATAATGCATATCACAAATACGTGATAATACATATCACAAATATATCACAGATACTTGATAATGAACATCACATATACTTGATAATGAGGATCACAAATACTTGACAATGCACATCACAGATACTGATAATGCACATCACACATACATGATAATGAACATCCCATATATTTGATAATGAACATTACACTTACTTGATAATGAACATCACAGATACGTGATGATGCATATCACAGATACTTGATATTACATATCACAAATATATCACAGATACGTGATAATGCATATCACATATAGTTGATAATGCACATCACAGATACTTGATAATGAACATCACACATACTTGATAATGAACATCACAGATACGTGATAATGCATACCACAGATACTTGATAATGCACATCACAATACTTGATAGTGCACATCACAGTTACATGATAATGCACATCATAGATAATTGATAATGAACATCACACATACTTCATAATGAACATCACATATACTTGATAATGAAGATCATAGATACTTGAAAATGCACATCACAGATACTTGATAGTGCATATCACAGATACTTGATAATGCACATCACATATACATGATAATGCATATCACAGATACTTGATAATGAACATCACGTATACTTAAGAATGAAGATCACAGATACTTGATAATGCACATCACAGATACTCGATAATGCATATGACAGATACTTGATAATGCACCTCACAGATACTTGATAATGCTCATCACAGATACTTGATAATGCCCATCACAGATACTTGGTAATGAATATCACAGATACTTGATAATGCATATCACAGATACTTGCTAATGAACATCACAAATACTTGATTATGCATATCACAGATACTATATAATGTACATCATATATACATGATTATGCATATCACAGATACTTGATAATGAACATCACATATATTTGATAATGAAGATCACAGATACTTGATAATGCATGTTACATATACTTGATAATGCACATCACAGATACTTGATAGTGCACATCACAGATACTTGATAATGAACATGACAGATACTTGATAATAAACATCACATATACTTGATAATGAACATCACACATACTTTAAAATAAACAAAACAGATACGTGATGATGCATGTCAGAGATCCTTAATAATACATATCATAAATAATTCACATATACTTTATAATGAATATCCAAGATATTTGATAATAAACATAACAGATACTTGATAATGAACATTACACATACTTGATAATGAACATCACAGACACTTGATAATGCACATCACAGATACTCGATAATACATATCACAAATATATCACAGATACTTGATAATGCATATCACACATACTTGATAATGCACATAACAGATACTTTATAACACATATCACAAATAGATCACAGATACGTGATAATGCATATCACATACACTTGATAATGCTAATCACAAATACTTGATAATACATATCACAAATATATCACAGATACTTGATAATGAAAATCACATATACTTGATAATGAGGATCACAAATACTTGACAATACACATCACAGATACTTGATAATGCACATCACACATACTTGATAATGAACATCCCAGATATTTGATAATAAACATCACATATACTTGATAATGAACATTACACTTACTTGATAATGAACATCACGGATACGTGATAATGCATATCACAGATACTTGATATTACATATCACAAATATATCACAGATAGTTGATAATGCATATCACATATATTTGATAATGCACATCACAGATAGTTGATAATGAACATCACACATACTTGATAATGAACATCACAGATACGTGATAATGCATACCACAGATACTTGATAATGTACATCACAATACTTGATAGTGCACATCACAGATACATGATAATGCACATCATAGATAATTGATAATAAACATCACAGATACTTCATAATGAAGATCATAGATACTTGAAAATGCACATCACAGATACTTGATTATGCATATCACAGATACTTGATAATGCACATCACAGATACTTGATAATGCATATCACAGATACTTGATAATGCACATCACATATACATGATAATGCATATCACAGATAATTGATAATGAACATCACGTATACTTAAGAATGAAGATCACAGATACTTGATAATGCACATCACAGATACTTGATAATGCATCTCACAGATACTTGATAATGCTCATCACAGATACTTGATAATGCACATCACAGATACTCGGTAATGAACATCACAGATACTTGATAATGCATATCACAGATACTTGTTAATGAACATCACAAATACTTGATAATGCATATCACAGATACTCGATAATGTACATCATATATACATGATTATGCATATCACAGATACTTGATAATGAACATCACATATATTTGATAATGAAGATCACAGATAATTGATAATGTACATCACAGATACTTGTAAATGCATGTCATATATACTGGATAATGCACATCACAGATACTTGGTAATGAACATGACAGATACTTGATAATAAACATCACAGATACTTGATAATGAACATCACACATACTTTAAAATAAACAAAACAGATACTTGATGATGCATGTCAGAGATCCTTAATAATACATATCACAAATAATTCACATATACTTGATAATGCATATCACAGATACGTGATAATGCATATCACGGTTATCTGATAATGCATATCACATATACTTTATAATGCACATCACCGATACTTGATAGTGAACATCACATATACTTGACCATGCACATCACACATACTTGATAATGAACATCACAGATACTTGATAAAGCACATACCAGATACTTGGTAATGAACATCACAGATACTTGATAATGCATATCACATATACTTGCTACTGAACATCACATATACTTGATGATGCACATCACATATACTTGATAAAGAAGATCACAGATAATTGCTAATGCACATCACAGATAATTGATAATGCATATCACATATACTTGATGATGCACATCACAGATACATGATAATGCACATCACAGATACTTGATAATGAACATCATAAATACCTGATAATAAACAGCACAGATACTTGATAATGAATATCACATATACGTGATAATGCATAAAACAGATACTTGATAATGCACATCACAAAAACTTGATAATGCTCATCACAGATACTTGATAATACATATCACAGGTATTTGATGCTGAACATCACAGATACTTCATCATGAACATCACATATACTTGATAATGAAGATCACAGATACTTGATAATGCACATCATAGATACTTGATAATGCAAATCACAGCTACTTGATAATGCACATCATAGATAATTGATAATGGACATCAGAGATACTTGATAATGAAGATCACAGATACTTGATAATGCACATCACAGATACTTGATAATGAAGATCACAGATACTACTTGATAATGCACATCACAGAGACTTGATAATGAACATCAGAGATATACGATAATGGATTTAAGGTACTTGATAATGAACATCACAGATACATGATAATGAACATAACAGATACTTGATAATGAACATCACAGATACTACTTGATAATGCGCATCACAGATACTTGATAATGAACATCAGAGATATACGATAATGCATTTAAGGTACTTGATAATGAACATAACAGGTACATGATAATACACATCAGAGATACTTGATAATGAAAATCACAGATGCGTGATAATGCATGCCACAGATACTTGATAATGCACATCACAGATACTTGATAATGCACATCACAGATACTAGATAATGCATATCACAGATACTTGATAATGCACATCACAGATACTAGATAATGCATATCACAGATACTTGATAATAAACATCACATGTACTTGATCATGCACATCACAGATACTTGATAATGCACATCACAGATACTTGCTAATGAACATCACATAGACTTGATAATGCATATCACAGATACTAGATCATGTACATCACATATACATGATAATGTATATCACATATACTAGATAATGAAGATCACAGATACTTGATAATGCACATCACAGATACGTGATAATGCTTATCACAGATACTTGATAATGGACATCACATATACTTGATAATAAAGACCACAGATACTTGATAATACACATCACAGGTACTTGATAATGCATATCACAGATATTTGATAATGCACATCACAGATACTCGATAATGCATATCACAGATACTTGATAATGCACCTCACAGATACTTGATAATGCATATCACAGATACTTGATCATGCACATCACAGATACTTGGTAATGAACATCACAGATACTTGATAATGCATATCACAGATACTTGCTAATGAACATCACATATACTTGATAATACACACCACAGATACTTGATAAGACATATCACAAATATATCACAGATACTTGATAATGAACATCACAGAGACATGATAATGAACATCACATATACTTGATAATGAGCATGACAGATACTTGATAATGCACATCGCAGATACTTGATATTTAAAATCACAGATACGTGATAATGCATACCACAGATACTTGATAATACACACCACAGATACATGATAAGACATATCACAAATATATCACAGATACCTGATGATGAACATCACAGATACGTGATAATGAGCATGACAGAAACTTGATAATGCACATCACAGATACTTGATAATGAAAATCACAGATACGTGATAATGTACATCACAGATACTTGATAATGCACAACACAGACACTTGATAATGCCAGAGAAAATCAGAGATATTCGATAATGCATTTAAGGTACCTGATAATGAACAACACAGAGACGTGATAATGAACATCACAAATACTTGATAATGAACATCACAGATACTTCATAATGAATATCACATATACTTGATAATGCTAATCACAAATATATCACAGATACTTGATAATGCATATCACACATACTTGATAATACATATCACAAATATATCACAGATACTTGATAACACATATCACAAATATATCACAGATACGTGATAATGCATATCACATTCACTTGATAATGCATATCACAAATACTTAACAATACATATCACAAATATATCACAGATACTTGATAATGAACATCACATATACTTGCTAATGTAGATCACAAATACTTGATAATGCACATCACAGATACTTGATAATGCACATCACAGATACTTGATAATGCACATCACACATACATGATAATGAACATCCAAGATATTTGATAACAAACATCACACTTACTTGATAATGAACATTACACATACTTGATAATGAACATCACAGACACTTGATAATGCACATCACAGATACTCGATAATACATATCACAAATATATCACAGATACTTGATAATGCATATCACACATACAGGATAATGCACATAACAGATACTTGATAACACATATCACAAATATATCACGGATACGTGATAATGCATATCACATATACTTGATAATGCATATCACAAATACGTGATAATACATATCACAAATATATCACAGATACTTGATAATGAACATCACATATACTTGATAATGAAGATCACAAATACTTGACAATGCACATCACAGATACTGATAATGCACATCACACATACTTGATAATGAACATCCCATATATTTGATAATAAACATCACATATACTTGATAATGATCATTACACTTACTTGATAATGAACATCACAGATACATGATGATGCATATCACAGATACTTGATTTTACATATCACAAATATATCACAGATACTTGATAATGCACATCACACATACATGATAATGAACATCCAAGATATTTGATAACAAACATCACACTTACTTGATAATGAACATTACACATACTTGAGAATGAACATCACAGACACTTGATAATGCACATCACAGATACTCGATAATACATATCACAAATATATCACAGATACTTGATAATGCATATCACACATACTGGATAATGCACATAACAGATACTTGATAACACATATCACAAATATATCACAGATACGTGATAATGCATATCACATATACTTGATAATGCATATCACAAATACGTGATAATACATATCACAAATATATCACAGATACTTGATAATGAACATCACATATACTTGAGAATGAGGATCACAAATACTTGACAATGCACATCACAGATACTGATAATGCACATCACACATACTTGATAATGAACATCCCATATATTTGATAATAAACATCACATATACTTGATAATGAACATTACACTTACTTGATAATGAACATCACAGATACATGATGATGCATATCACAGATACTTGATATTACATATCACAAATATATCACAGATACGTGATAATGCATATCACATATATTTGATAATGCACATCACAGATACTTGATAATGAACATCACACATACTTGATAATGAACATCACAGATACGTGATAATGCATACCACAGATACTTGATAATGCACATCACAATACTTGATAGTGCACATCACAGTTACATGATAATGCACATCATAGATAATTGATAATGAACATCACAGATACTTCATAATGAACATCACATATACTTGATAATGAAGATCATAGATACTTGAAAATGCACATCACAGATACTTGATAGTGCATATCACAGATACTTGATAATGCACATCACAGATACTTGATAATAAATATCACAGATACTTGATAATGCACATCACATATACATGATAATGCATATCACAGATACTTGATAATGAACATCACGTATACTTAAGAATGAAGATCACAGATACTTGATAATGTACATCATATATACATGATTATGCATATCACAGATACTTGATAATGAACATCACATATATTTGATAATGAAGATCACAGATACTTGATAATGCATGTTACATATACTTGATAATGCACATCACAGATACTTGATAGTGCACATCACAGATACTTGATAATGAACATGACAGATACTTGATAATAAACATCACAGATACTTGATAATGAACATCACACATACTTTAAAATAAACAAAACAGATACGTGATGATGCATGTCAGAGATCCTTAATAATACATGTCACAAATAATTCACATATACTTGATAATGCATATCACAGATACGTGATAATGCATATCACAGTTATCTGATAATGCATATCACATATACCTTATAATGCACATCACAGATACTTGATAGTGAACATCACAGATACTTGACCATGCACATCACAGATACTTGATAATGAACATCACAGATACTTGATAATGCACATCACAGATACTTGATAATGCATATCACAGATACTTGATAATCCACATCACAGATACTTGATAATGCATATCACGGATACTTGATAATGGACACCACAGATACTTGATAATGCATATCACAGATACTTGATAATGCATATCACAAATATATCACAGATAATTGATAATGCATATCACAAATATGTCACAGAGACTTGATAATGAACATCACACATTCTTGATAATGAATATCACATATGCGTGATACTGCATACCACAGATACTTGATAATGAACATCACATATACTTGATGATGACCATCACAGATTCTTGATAATCCATAACACAGATATTTGATAATGCATATCAAAAATATATCATAGATACTTGATAATACATATCACAGAGACGTGATAATGCATATCACAGATATTTGATAATGAACATCACATATACTTGATAATGAACATCACAGATACTTGATAATGTACATCACAGATACTTGATAATGCATATCACAGATACTCGATAGTGCGTATCACAGATACTTGATAATGCATGTCACAAATACTTGATAATGCACATCACAGATACTTGATAATGCATATCACATATACTTGATAATGCATATCACAGATACTTGATAATGCACATCACAGATACTTGATAATGAACATCACATATACTTGATAATGAACATCACATATACTTGATAATACATACCACAGATACGTGATAATAAACATCATAGTTACCTGATAATGAACATCACAGATACCTGATAATAAACATCACAGATACCTGATAATAAACATCACAATTACTTGAAAATGAACATCACAGATGCTTGATAATGCACATCACAGATACTTGATAATGCATATCACAGACACTTCATAACGAATATCACAAATACTTGATAATGCATATCACAGATACTTGATAATGCATATCACAGATACTTTATAATGCACATCACATCTACCTGATAATGAACATCACCCATTCTTGTTAATGAAAATCATAATTACTTGAAAATGAACATCACATATATTTAGTAATGAGTATCACAGACACTTCATAACGAATATCATTGGGACTTGATATTGCACATCACAGATACTTGATAATGCGTATCACATATACTTGATAATGCATATCACAGATACTTGATAATGCACATCACAGATACTTGATAATCAAGATCACAGATACGTGATAATGCACATCACTTATGCTTGAAAATACATACCACAGATACGTGATAATAAACATCACAGATATCTGATAATGAACATCACAACTAGCTGCTAATGAACATCACAATTACTTGAAAATGAGCATCACAAATACTTGATAATGCACCTCACAAATACTTGATAATGCACATTACAGACACTCGATGATGCACATCACAGATATTTGATTATGCATATCACAAATACTTGATTGTGCACATCACAGATACTTGATAATGCACATCACAGATACTTGATAATGAACATCACAGATACCTGATAATTAACATCACCGATACTTGATAATGAACATTCCAGATACCTGATAATGCACATCACAGGTACTTGATAATGAATAGCACAGATACGTGAAAATGAACATTACAGATACTTGATAATGCACATCACAGATACTTGATAATGCATATCACAAATATATCACAGATACTTGATAATGCACATCACAGATACTTGATAATGCACATACTTGATAATGTACATCACAGATACCTGATAATGAACATCACAGATACTTGATATTGTACATCACAGAAACATGATAATGCACATTACAGATACTTGATAATGAACATCACAGATAATTGATAATGAACATCACAGATACCTCATAATAAACAACACATATACTTGATAATGAAGATCACAGATACATGAAAACGCACATCACAGATACTTGATAATGCATATCACAGATACTTGATTATAAACATCCTAGATACTTGATAATGAACATCACAAATGCTTGATTATAAACATCACAGATACTTGATGATGAACATCACACATACTTGATAATGAACATCACACATACTTGATAATGAACATCACAGATACGTGATAATGCATACAACAGATACTTGATAATGCACATCACAAATACTTGATAATGCACATCACAGATACTTGATAATGAACATCACAGATACTTCATAATGAACAACACATATACTTGATAATGAACATCCAAGATATTTGATAATAAACGTCACAGATACTTGATAATGAACATCACACATACTTGATAATGAGCATTCCAGATACTTGATAATGAACATCACAAATGCTTGATAATAAACATCACAGATACTTGATAATGAACATCACACATACTTGATAATGAACATCACAGATACGTGATAATGCATACCACATATACTTGATAATGCACATCACAAATACTTGATAATGCACATCACAGATACTGGATAATGCACATCATAGATAATTGATAATGAACAACACATATACTTGATAATGAAGATCACAGATACTTGATAAAGAAGATCACAGATACTTGATAATGCACATCACAGATAATTGATAATGCATATCACATATAAATGATTATGCACATCACAGATACATGATAATGCCCATCACAGATACTTGATAATGAACATCATAAATACTTGATAATAAATAGCCCAGATACTTGATAATGAATATGCTTGATAATGAACATCACAAATATTGATAATGTTCATCACAGATACTTGATAATACATAACACAGATATTTGATACTGAACATTACAAATACTTGATAATGCACATCACAGATACCTGATAATGCACATCATAGATAATCGATAATGAACAACACATATACTTGATAATGAAGATCACAGATACATGAAAATGCACATAACAGATACATGTTAATGCACATCACAGATACAGATACTTGCTAATGCACCTCACAGATACTTGATAATGCACATCACAGATACCTGATAATGCACATCACAGATATTTGGTAATGAACATCACAGATACATGATAATGCATATCACATATACCTGCTAATGAACATCACATATACTTGATGATGCACATCACAGATACTTGATAAAGAAGATCACATATACTTGATAATGCACATCACAGATAATTGATAATGCATATCGAAGATACTTGATAATGGACATCACAGATACTTGATAATGCATATCACAAATACTTGATAATGCACATCACAAATACTTGATAATGCACATCACAGATACTTGATAACGCACATCACACATACATGATAATGAACATCCAAGATATTTGATAACAAACATCACACTTACTTGATAATGAACATTACACATACTTGATAATGAACATCACATACACTTGATAATGCACATCACACATACTCGATAATACATATCACAAATATATCACAGATACTTGATAATGCATATCACACATACTGGATAATGCACATAACAGATACTTGATAACACATATCACAAATATATCACAGATACGTGATAATGCATATAACAAATACTTGATAATGCATATCACAAATACGTGATAATACATATCACAAATATATCACAGATACTTGATAATGAACATCACATATACTTGATAATGAGGATCACAAATACTTGACAATGCACATCACAGATACTGATAATGCACATCACACATACTTGATAATGAACATCCCATATATTTGATAATAAACATCACATATACTTGATAATGAACATTACACTTACTTGATAAGGAACATCACAGATACGTGATGATGCATATCACAGATACTTGATATTACATATCACAAATATATCACAGATACGTGATAATGCATATCACATATATTTGATAATGCACATCACAGATACTTGATAATGAACATCACACATACTTGATAATGAACATCACAGATACGTGATAATGCATACCACAGATACTTGATAATGCACATCACAATACTTGATAGTGCACATCACAGATACATCATAATGAACATCACATATACTTGATAATGAAGATCATAGATACTTGAAAATGCACATCACAGATACTTGATAGTGCACATCACAGATACTTGATAATGAACATCACACATACTTGATAATGAACATCACAGATACGTGATAATGCATACCACAGATACTTGATAATGCACATCACAATACTTGATAGTGCACATCACAGATACTTCATAATGAACATCACATATACTTGATAATGAAGATCATAGATACTTGAAAATGCACATCACAGATACTTGATAGTGCACATCACAGATACTTGATAATAAATATCACAGATACTTGATAATGCACATCACATATACATGATAATGCATATCACAGATACTTGATAATGAACATCACGTATACTTAAGAATGAAGATCACAGATACTTGATAATGCACATCACAGATACTCGATAATGCATATGACAGATACTTGATAATTCTCCTCACAGATACTTGATAATGCTCAGCACAGATACTTGATAATGCCCATCACAGATACTTGGTAATGAACATCACAGATACTTGATAATGCATATCACAGATACTTGCTAATGAACATCACAAATACTTGATAATGCATATCACAGATACTAGATAATGTACATCATATATACATGATTATGCATATCACAGATACTTGATAATGAACATCACATATATTTGATAATGAAGATCACAGATACTTGATAATGCATGTTACATATACTTGATAATGCACATCACAGATACTTGATAGTGCACATCACAGATACTTGATAATGAACATGACAGATACTTGATAATAAACATCACAGATACTTGATAATGAACATCACACATACTTTAAAATAAACAAAACAGATACGTGATGATGCATGTCAGAGATCCTTAATAATACATATCACAAATAATTCACATATACTTGATAATGCATATCACAAATACTTGATAATGCACATCACAAATACTTGATAATGCACATCACAGATACTTGATAACGCACATCACACATACATGATAATGAACATCCAAGATATTTGATAACAAACATCACACTTACTTGATAATGAACATTACACATACTTGATAATGAACATCACATACACTTGATAATGCACATCACACATACTCGATAATACATATCACAAATATATCACAGATACTTGATAATGCATATCACACATACTGGATAATGCACATAACAGATACTTGATAACACATATCACAAATATATCACAGATACGTGATAATGCATATAACAAATACTTGATAATGCATATCACAAATACGTGATAATACATATCACAAATATATCACAGATACTTGATAATGAACATCACATATACTTGATAATGAGGATCACAAATACTTGACAATGCACATCACAGATACTGATAATGCACATCACACATACTTGATAATGAACATCCCATATATTTGATAATAAACATCACATATACTTGATAATGAACATTACACTTACTTGATAAGGAACATCACAGATACGTGATGATGCATATCACAGATACTTGATATTACATATCACAAATATATCACAGATACGTGATAATGCATATCACATATATTTGATAATGCACATCACAGATACTTGATAATGAACATCACACATACTTGATAATGAACATCACAGATACGTGATAATGCATACCACAGATACTTGATAATGCACATCACAATACTTGATAGTGCACATCACAGATACTTCATAATGAACATCACATATACTTGATAATGAAGATCATAGATACTTGAAAATGCACATCACAGATACTTGATAGTGCACATCACAGATACTTGATAATGAACATCACACATACTTGATAATGAACATCACAGATACGTGATAATGCATACCACAGATACTTGATAATGCACATCACAATACTTGATAGTGCACATCACAGATACTTCATAATGAACATCACATATACTTGATAATGAAGATCATAGATACTTGAAAATGCACATCACAGATACTTGATAGTGCACATCACAGATACTTGATAATAAATATCACAGATACTTGATAATGCACATCACATATACATGATAATGCATATCACAGATACTTGATAATGAACATCACGTATACTTAAGAATGAAGATCACAGATACTTGACAATGCACATCACAGATACTCGATAATGCATATGACAGATACTTGATAATTCTCCTCACAGATACTTGATAATGCTCAGCACAGATACTTGATAATGCCCATCACAGATACTTGGTAATGAACATCACAGATACTTGATAATGCATATCACAGATACTTGCTAATGAACATCACAAATACTTGATAATGCATATCACAGATACTAGATAATGTACATCATATATACATGATTATGCATATCACAGATACTTGATAATGAACATCACATATATTTGATAATGAAGATCACAGATACTTGATAATGCATGTTACATATACTTGATAATGCACATCACAGATACTTGATAGTGCACATCACAGATACTTGATAATGAACATGACAGATACTTGATAATAAACATCACAGATACTTGATAATGAACATCACACATACTTTAAAATAAACAAAACAGATACGTGATGATGCATGTCAGAGATCCTTAATAATACATATCACAAATAATTCACATATACTTGATAATGCATATCACAGATACGTGATAATGCATATCACAGTTATCTGATAATGCATATCACATATACCTTATAATGCACATCACAGATACTTGATAGTGAACATCACAGATACTTGACCATGCACATCACAGATACTTGATACTGAACATCACAGATACTTGAAAAAGCACATACCAGATACTTGGTAAAGAACATCACAGATACTTGATAATGCATATCACATATACTCGATAACGAAGATCACAGATACTTGATAATGCACATCACAGATACTTGATAATGCATATCACAGATACTTGATAATCCACATCACAGATACTTGATAATGGACACCACAGATACTTGATAATGCATATCACAGATACTTGATAATGCATATCACAAATATATCGCAGATAATTGATAATGCATATCACAAATATATCACAGAGACTTGATAATGAACATCACACATTCTTGATAATGAATATCACATATACGTGATACTGCATCCCACAGATACTTGATAATGCACATCACAGATACTTGATAATGCATATCACAGATACTTGATAATCCACATCACAGATACTTGATAATGGACACAACAGATACTTGATAATGCATATCACAGATACTTGATAATGCATATCACAAATATATCGCAGATAATTGATAATGCATATCACAAATATATCACAGAGACTTGATAATGAACATCACACATTCTTGATAATGAATATCACATATACGTGATACTGCATACCACAGATACTTGATAATAAACATCACAGATACATGATAATGAACATCACATATACTTGATGATGACCATCACAGATTCTTGATAATCCATAACACAGATATTTGATAATGCATATCAAAAATATATCATAGATACTTGATAATACATATCACAGAGACGTGATAATGCATATCACAGATATTTGATAATGAACATCACATATACTTGATAATGAACATCACAGATACTTGATAATGTACATCACAGATACTTGAAAATGCATATCACAGATACTCGATAGTGCGTATCACAGATACTTGATAATGCATGTCACAAATACTTGATAATGCACATCACAGATACTTGATAATGCATATCACATATACTTGATAATGCATATCACAGATCCTTGATAATGCACATCACAGATACTTGATAATGAACATCACATATACTTGATAATGAACATCACATATACTTGATAATACATACCACAGATACGTGATAATAAACATCATAGTTACCTGATAATGAACATCACAGATACCTGATAATAAACATCACAGATACCTGATAATAAACATCACAATTACTTGATAATGAACATCACAGATGCTTGATAATGCACATCACAGATACTTGATAATGCATATCACAGACACTTCATAACGAATATCACAAATACTTGATAATGCATATCACAGATACTTGATAATGCATATCACAGATACTTTATAATGCACATCACATCTACCTGATAATGAACATCACCCATTCTTGTTAATGAAAATCATAATTACTTGAAAATGAACATCACATATATTTAGTAATGAGTATCACAGACACTTCATAACGAATATCATTGGGACTTGATATTGCACATCACAGATACTTGATAATGCGTATCACATATACTTGATAATGCATATCACAGATACTTGATAATGCACATCACAGATACTTGATAATGAAGATCGCAGATACGTGATAATGCACATCACATATGCTTGAAAATACATACCACAGATACGTGATAATAAACATCACAGATATCTGATAATGAACATCACAGCTAGCTGCTAATGAACATCACAATTACTTGAAAATGAGCATCACAAATACTTGATAATGCACATCACAAATACTTGATAATGCACATCACAGACACTCGATGATGCACATCACAGATACTTGATTATGCATATCACAAATAATTGATTGTGCACATCACAGATACTTGATAATGCACATCACAGATACTTGATAATGAACATCACAGATACCTGATAATTAACATCACCGATACTTGATAATGAACATTCCAGATACCTGATAATGCACATCACAGATACTTGATAATGAATAGCACAGATACGTGAAAATGAACATTACAGATACTTGATAATGCACATCACAGATACTTGATAATGCATATCACAAATATATCACAGATACTTGATAATGCACATCACAGATACTTGATAATGCACATACTTGATAATGTACATCACAGATACCTGATAATGAACATCACAGATACTTGATATTGTACATCACAGAAACATGATAATGCACATTACAGATACTTGATAATGAACATCACAGATAATTGATAATGAACATCACAGATATCTCATAATGAACAACACATATACTTGATAATGAACATCCAAGATATTTGATAATAAACGTCACAGATACTTGATAATGAACATCACACATACTTGATAATGAGCATTCCAGATACTTGATAATGAACATCACAAATGCTTGATAATAAACATCACAGATACTTGATAATGAACATCACAAATACATAAAAACGCACAACTTAGATACTTGATAATGCATATCACAGATACTTGATAATGAACATCCAAGATATTTGATACTAAACATCACAGATACTTGATAATAAACAGCACACATACATGAAAATGAACATCCTAGATACTTGATAATGAACATCACAAATGCTTGATAATAAACATCACAGATACTTGATGATGAACATCACACATACTTGATAATGAACATCACACATACTTGATAATGAACATAACAGATACGTGATAATGCATACAACAGATACTTGATAATGCACATCACAAATACTTGATAATGCACATCACAGATACTTGATAATGAACATCACAGATACTTCATAATGAACAAAACATATACTTGATAATGAACATCCAAGATATTTGATAATAAACGTCACAGATACTTGATAATGCACATACTTGATAATGTACATCACAGATACCTGATAATGAACATCACAGATACTTGATATTGTACATCACAGAAACATGATAATGCACATTACAGATACTTGATAATGAACATCACAGATAATTGATAATGAACATCACAGATATCTCATAATGAACAACACATATACTTGATAATGAACATCCAAGATATTTGATAATAAACGTCACAGATACTTGATAATGAACATCACACATACTTGATAATGAGCATTCCAGATACTTGATAATGAACATCACAAATGCTTGATAATAAACATCACAGATACTTGATAATGAACGTCACAGATACATAAAAACGCACAACTTAGATACTTGATAATGCATATCACAGATACTTGATAATGAACATCCAAGATATTTGATAATAAACATCACAGATACTTGATAATAAACAGCACACATACATGAAAATGAACATCCTAGATACTTGATAATGAACATCACAAATGCTTGATAATAAACATCACAGATACTTGATGATGAACATCACACATACTTGATAATGAACATCACACATACTTGATAATGAACACAACAGATACGTGATAATGCATACAACAGATACTTGATAATGCACATCACAAATACTTGATAATGCACATCACAGATACTTGATAATGAACATCACAGATACTTCATAATGAACAAAACATATACTTGATAATGAACATCCAAGATATTTGATAATAAACGTCACAGATACTTGATAATGAACATCACACATACTTGATAATGAGCATTCCAGATACTTGATAATGAACATCACAAATGCTTGATAATAAACATCACAGATACTTAATAATGAACATCACACATACCTGATAATGTTAATGCACATCACAGATACAGATACTTGCTAATGCACCTCACAGATACTTGATAATGCACATCACAGGTAGCTGGTATGCACATCACAGATATTTGGTAATGAACATCACATATACATGATAATGCATATCACATATACCTGCTAATGAACATCACATATACTTGATGATGCACATCACGGATACTTGATAAAGAAGATCACAGATACTTGATAATGCACATCACAGATAATTGATAATGCATATCACATATACTTGATAATGCACATCACAGATACATGATAATGCCCATCACAGATACTTGATAATGAACATCATAAATACTTGATAATAAACAGCCCAGATACTTGATAATACATATCACAGATACTTGATAATGCACATCACAGATACTTGATAATGAACAACACATATACTTGATAATGAAGATCACAGATACTTGATAAAGAAGATCACAGATACTTGATAATGCACATCACAGATAATTGATAATGCATATCACATATACTTGATGATGCACATCACAGATACATGATAATGCCCATCACAGATACTTGATAATGCACATCATAGATAATTGATAATGAACAACACATATACTTGATAATGAAGATCACAGATACTTGATAAAGAAGATCACAGATACTTGATACTGAACATCACAGATACTTCATCATGAACATCACATATACTTGATAATGAAGATCACAGATACTTGATAATGCACATCACAGATACTTGATAATGCACATCACAGATACTTGATAGTGCATATCACAGATACTTGATAATGCACATCACAGATACTTGATAATGCATATTACAGATACTTGATAATGGACATCACAGATACTTGATAATGCATATCGAAGATACTTGATAATGGACATCACAGATACTAGATAATGCATATCACAGATACTTGATAATGCATATCACAAATATATCACAGATACTTGATAATGTATATCACAAATATATCACAGATACTTGATAATGCATATCAGTCTATACTTGATAATGCATATCACAAATACTTGATAATGCACATCACAGATACTTGATAATGCACATCATAGATAATTGATAATGAACATCACAGATACTTCATAATGAACATCACATATACTTGATAATGAAGATCACAGATACATGAAAATGCACATCACAGATACTTGATAATGCATATCACAGGTACAGATACTTGATAATGCACCTCACAGATACTTGATAATGCACATCACAGATACTTGATAATGCACATCACAGATTCTTGGTAATGAACATCACAGATACTTGATAATGTATATCACAGATTCTTGCTAATGAACATCACATATACTTGATGATGTACATCACAGATACTTGATAATACATATCACATATACTTGATGATGCACATCACAGATACATGATAATACACATCACAGATACTTGATAATGAACATCATAAATACTTGATAATTCTCATCACAGATAGTTGATAATGCATATCCCAGATAATTGATAATGAACGTCACATATACTTGATAATGAAGATCACAGATACTTGATAATACACATCACATATACTTGATAATGCATATCACAGATACTTGATAATACACATCACATATACTTGATAATGCATATCACAGATACTTGATAATGGACATCACAGATACTTGATAATGCATATCACAGATACTTGATAATGGACATCACAGATACTTAATAATGCATATCACAGATACTTGATAATGTATATCACAGATACTTGCTAATGAACATCACATATACTTGATGATGCACATCACAGATACTTGATCATGAATATCACATATACTTGATAATGATCATCACAGATACGTGATAAAGCATAAAACAGATACTTGATAATGCACTTCACAAATACTTGATAATTCTCATCACAGATACTTGATAATGCATATCACAGATAATTGATAATGAACGTCACATATACTTGATAATGAAGATCACAGATACTTGATAATACACATCACAGATACTTGATAATGCATATCACAGATACTTGATAATGGACATCACAGATACTTGATAATGCATATCACAGATACTTGATAATGCATTTCACAGATACTTGATAATGCATATCACAAATATATCACAGATACTTGATAATGCATATCACAAATATATCACAGATACTTGATAATGAACATCACACATACCTGATAATGAACATCACAGATACGTGATAATGCATTCCACAGATACTTGATAATAAACATCACAGAAACCTGATAATGAACATCACATTTACTTGATGATGAACATCACAGATTCTTGATAATGCATAACACATATACTTGATAATGCATATCAAAAATATATCATAGATACTTGATAATACATATCACAGAGACGTGATAATGCATATCACAGATATTTGATAATGAACGTCACATATACTTGATAATACATACCACAGACACGTGATAATAAACATCACAGATACCTGATAATGAACATCACAGATACCTGATAATAAACATCACAATTACTTGAAAATGAATACCACAGATACTTGATAATGCACATCACAGATACTTGATAATGCACATCACAGATACTTGATGATGCACATCACATATACTTGATTATGCATATCACAAATACTTGATAATGCATATCGCATATACTTGATAATGCATATCACAGATACTTGAACATGCACATCACAGATACCTGATACTGCACATCACAGATACATGATAATGAACATCGCAGATACTTGATAATGCACATCACAGATACTTGATAATGAAGATCGCAGATACTTGATAATGCACATCACATATGCTTGATAATGCACATCACAGAGACTTGATAATGAATAGCACAGATACCTGAAAATGAACATCACAGGTACCTGATAATGAACATCACAATTACTTGAAAATGAGCATCACAAATAGTTGATAATGCACATCACAGATACTTCATAATGCACATCACAGATACTTGATTATGCACATCACAAATACTTGATAGTGCACATCACAGGTACTTGATAATGCACATCACAGATACTTGATAATGAACATCACAGATACCTGATAATTAACATCACAGCTACTTGATAATGAACATTACAGATACCTGATAATGCACATCACAGAGACTTGATAATGAATAGCACAGATACGTGATAATGAAGATTACAGATACTTGATAATGCACATCACAGGTACCTGATAATGAAGTAAGGAAGGAAGAAAGGACGGATGAAGGAATAACGGATGGATGAAGGAAGGAAGGAAGAAGGGACGGATGAAGGAGGGAGGGGGGAGGAAGGAAGAATGGAGGGAGGGATGGCGGGAGTGAGTGAGGGTGGGACGGAGGAGGCAAGGATCGAGGAAGGAGGGGGGAGGGAGGGAGGGTGGGAGGGAGGAAGGAAGGAAGGAAGGAGGGAGGGAAGGAAGGAAGGAAGAATGGAGGGAGGGAGGGATGGAGGGTGGGAGGGCGGGTGGGAGGGAGGAGGGAGGGAGGGGGGAAGGAAGGAAGGAGGCGAGGAAAGATTTAATTTACACCTCTTCTTTCCACATTTCTGAGATTGTCCTACGCCTATAATCGAACGATTGTGACGAATTTTGGTAGGCTTTTGATCGGCAGCCTTATCAGTAACAGTTTCTAAATCATGTAAAGGTTCGGACTTTATTTTGCGCAAAAATCGTGTTGAATATCCCTTCGGTTTGAGGGCTTTAAATAAGATGGAACACGCAGATTCAAAATTCTTTCTATGACTAGAATTTCGGTGAAATCGGATAATCTGTGATTTGACAATACCTTTAAAAGTATGAGGTGGAAGGAAAGATTTCCTATGCAGTAGTTGATGGGAATCGGTGGGCTTAAAGAATACTTTGTAATCAAGAAGCCCACTCGTGTTATAATTTACACCTTTGTAGAGAGCAACGTCCAAAAAGCCTACGGACGACTGGTCGATGTTGGCTTTAAGTTTGATGTTAGGATCGTGATTGTTAAAAATAGTGAAAAATTCATCAAACTCTTCCCTCGAATGATTCCCGATCATAAAAATATCATCGATGTACCGGCGGTAAAATAAGGGCTGCTTAGGACATTTGTTAAGCGCATCTTCTTCCCACCCAGCTAGATAGATGTTGGCAAAACTAGGACTAAAACGTTTACCCATAGTGCATCCACAGATTTGTTGGTAGATTTCGCCAGCGAATTCGAAATCATTGCCCTTTAAACTCAGCTCCAGGAGAGCTAATATTTCGCTAGTGGGTCTATTGTTATCAGGATATTTTTCAAATGCTCTGCGAACAGAAGTCAAACCCCTTTCGATGTCAATGTTTGTGTACATAGCATCGATGTCGAGGGTTATCAAGAGTGAGTTTGGTGGAATTGAAATTTTGGAGACCTCGGATAGGAAATCCTCAGTGTTGTTCAAAAAGCTGAAATGTCTATTCGCAATTGGTTGTAGGTGGTAATCAATAATTTCACTAATTCGATAAGATTCAGAGCCGCAATCAGAGATAATAGGTCGACCCGGTGGTATCATAGGGTCGGACCATGACTCAATAGCAAAAGGTAAAACGTACGTGGATTTGAATCTCGTTTAGCAGTAAGGTATTTAAACTGCTTTTTCGTTATGGCCTTTTTGTCAGCCATTTCTTGAAGGATTCCATTAAATTTATCACAATTATTTTGCCAGAGTGGTTCGTCTAATTTGCGGTAGTGTTTCAGATTACTGAGTTGCCGATGCGCTTCACGAATATAATTATCCTTACGCATTACTACAGTAGCAGATCCCTTGTCAGCAGGCTTTATAACGATGTCATTGTTTTTACGCAAACCTGTTAAGGCTAAACGTTCTTGATATGACAAATTTTGATGATTTTTAGGGAATTCTAAATGTTCAACACGCTCCTTGATAGCTTTTATACTATCAGGGATCGCAGGGTCAACCAACTTCGAGTTAGGTGCCCAGCCAGTTTTTTCAACAAAAGGTAGAAAGTTGTTTTTCTTGGAATTTCGAAAAAAGTCTGCTAATTTTACACGGTGAGAAAATTCTTCAATTTCCCATAAGCCATTATCTAAAAGGGCATCTATGTCGACTTTTGGCCGTGGTGTTGGTACATATGTTAGACCGAGATTTAGCAAAGATCTTTCTGCTTCAAACAATATAGAACCAGTTAGGTTAACAATATTACCACCCAGGCCAATTTCTGGGTGGTTAGTACCCTGACCCGTAGTTAGTTTAAATTAAGGTGCGATAACCAACTATTATACATCCTATTTGCAGTGCACTCAGTCCAGTGGATGTTGTCCTCAACCACCTGAAATTCAGACACAGGGAGGCTGCGAAGGAAAGGTCCATCAAGCCTCTACACGGCTGTTAACGAATTGTATGTTTCGTTTCTGGGTTGTAGTCAGGTGCTTCGAATAATTTAGTTTGGCAAAGTGAACTTTAGCCTTTGGAAATTTTGAACGCATGGTACTAAACTGATTCTCAATTCTTTGGGAGGTGTCATGCTGAAGTTCGTCCTTATCATTAATTCCGATGTTAAGGATGATACGCTGAGGTTGGAAGACCTCATTGTATTTTCTAACCATATTCCTAATGTGGTTTATCCTAGCACCTGGATAGATTGCTACCTACATATCTGGATGAGGTGTCTGATTAATACGAGCTGAATTTGAAGACCCAATCAGCAGAATCTTCTTGTTCAGAGTAGGAAGGCGCCATTCATTCTTGTTATCCACCACGAACCGAAACTTGTAGAAAGACCTATGCTCTTTGGGTGTATCCCTAGGCGTAGGTTTGGGCTTAGGTGTGGGCGTAAATTTAGGTTGTGGTGGCTTGGACCTCGGCGTCGACGATCTGGTCTTTTGACCAGGTCGGTCAGTAGCTGCTCTCTGTGGAAGGGGAGGAAACTCGACTAGGGACAGTGGTGAGACCGGAAGAGGGATCTGACTAGGATTCACATGAGCAGACACTGACGGTGACCATTCTGGCAGTGGAATCAGGAGCGGATCCACCACAGGAGACTGCAGGGGGAACACTGGTGAGCACTGGTTATTCACCCGCTTAACTACTGGAGGACTCTCAGTGGGTGACCTATTCCGTTTCCGATTTGATTGTGGAATGACTGGTACGGTCAAGGCTGACCTTGCAGTCGGCGTGCCTGGTAGGGCCACAGAGGGCCCTGCAGTTGATGTTCCTGGTAAGGTCACAGGTGACCCTACATGGGGTGTTGTACTATGGCAGGTTCTAAAATGCGGATCAAAAGGTCTGATGAAATCATAAAACTGATCAATTGATGAAGAATGAAACTTCCTGCCATAGTTATTTCGGGCCCAATTTATTGCTGTGGTCTTCGCTCTACCTAATTCTAAATTTGGTTTGGACTGAGCTTCGATGAGGAGCAACATAAGACGACCAAGCTGGAAATTATAGTGACTAATGTTAACCTGAAGTAAAGATATGGCCCATTTCAAATTTGCTGCTAAGATGTCCTTACGGACCTCGGCGTTAGGCATCGCTGGTTTACAGAAGAAATTCTGTCTCTCTAACTCTGACACTTTCCAGCTCAATCCAGGAGGCAAACTGCCCCTATGTACATGAGCATTCAAGATGCCAAGGTGGTGAAAGCATTGTATAATGATGTAGTAACACTTGGTTAGTGTAGCCTGGGCAGACGGCGGGCGACTGTCGTTAGACCTCCTGTCATCCCGTCTTCTACTCTTGCTAACTCCAGCCATAATGTTACTGGTTAGATAATTCAATGTTTCTGCCACTAAAATCTACAAGAATACCAAAAATTTGAGGGGACCTAACGGAATCGTGAACCAAGGGAAGTCTATCGAATTACAAGCCTAACATATTATGTTAATATTTAAATAATTAATATAAGCTATCAAAGGATAATTGTGTATATTACCAATAATCTTATGCACCGTCGTGAAGTGGGCGACCGGTTTCGACAAGGTTTGTCAGCTTCAGGCCACAGAACAAATCTGCCTGTCCACCAAAAATCTGTCTATTTATTAGAATTGATGGCCTTATGAATGTGGCTTAGATTAGTGTTCAATTGTACTTTGAAAATTTTAAATTTTATTCACATTAAAAATTTGGACTGCCACAGATGTTTAAAAACTATTGTCTAAATCCATTGACGTTGATTGAGTTCTAAGGATTCTGAGTGGGCTTCCAGTAATACTCTCATGAATGAGTGGCGGTTGATCAAAGAGATCAAGCCATGCATATTAGCCCAGTGAGATCGATTCTGTTTGTTCAGAAGGTATCCCTTTCTGAACGAGGTTCTAGTATCAGTCTGTTGATTGATCAAAGTGATCACACAACGGTCATTAATCATTTGAACAGTGAACTATATTTCAAAAGGTGTTGTTGGACTTTGTTTCCAAGTCTTTTGAAGCCGAATTTAGGAAAGAACATTTTTTAATTTCCAACAATTAAATAAATGTCTATAAAATTTAGACTAATAGGATTCAAGTGTATTTGAAATATTTAATGAGCAATATGAATTTCGAGTTCCTTCCATCCATCCATCCATCCATCCACCCACCCACCCACCCACCCACCCACCCACCCACCCACCCACCCACCCACCCACCCACCCACCCACCCATACATCCGTCCATCCATCCATCGGCCCACCCATCCATCGACCCACACATCCATCAATCCATCCATCAATCCATCCAGTTAATGAAGGAAGGAGTGACAGAAGAAAGATAAATGAAGAAAGGATGGATGAAGTAAGGAAGGAAGACAGGACGGATGAAGGAGGGAGGGAGGGAGGGAGGGAGGAAGGAGGGAAGGAGGGGAGGAAGGAAGAATGGAGGGAGGGAGGGATGGCGGGAGGGAGTGAGGGTGGGACGGAGGGGGCGAGAATCGAGGAAGGAGGGAGGGAGGGAGGGAGGGAGGGAGGGAGGGTGGGAGGGTGGGAGGGTGGGAGGGAAGGAGGGAGGGAGGGAGGAAGGAAGGAAGGAGGGAGGGAGTGACGGAGGGACGGAGAGTGGGAGGGCGGGAGGGAGGGTGGGAGGGAGGGAGGGGGAAGGAAGGAAAGAAGGGAGGAAAGAAGGAAAGAATGAGGGAAGGGCAAACGGATGGACGGAAGGGCGGGAATGAGGGCGGGAGGATGGAAGGAAGGAAGGCAGGAGGGAGGGATGGAGGGAGGAAGGGCGGGACGGACGGACGGACGGGTATGAGAGAGGGAGGGAGGGAGGGAGGGAGGAAGGAAGGGAGGGAGGGACGAAGGGACGGAGAGAGGGAGGGAGGGTGGGACGGAGAGAGGGAGGGAGGGAGGGAGGACGGATGGACGGACGGAATGGCGGGAAGGAAGGAGGGAAGGAGGGAAGGAGGGAAGGAGGGAAGGAGGGAAGGAGGGAAGGAGGGAGGATGGATAGATGGATGGATGGATGGAAGAATGGAGGGAGGGAGAGAGGGATGGCGGGAGGAAGTGCGGGTGGGACGGAGGGGGCGAGGATCGAGGAAGGGGGGAGGGCGGTAGGGACGGAGGGAGGGAGGAAGGAAGGAAGGAAGGAAGGAAGGAGGGAGGGAGGGAAGGAAGAATGGAGGGAGGGACGGAGGGATGGAGGGCGGGATGGAGGGAGGAGGGAGGGGGAAGGAAGGAAGGAAATAAGGACAAACGGATGGACGGAATGGCGGGAATGAGGGTTGAAGGAAGAAAGGATGGATGAAGGAATGACAAACGGATGGACGGAATGGCGGGAATGAGGGATGAAGGAAGGAAGGAAAGGGAGGGAGGGAGGGAGGGAGGGAGGAAGGAAGAATGGAGGGAGGGCGGGACGGAGGGAGGGCGGGAGGGCGGGACGGAGGGAGGGAGGGAGAAAGGAGGGAGGAGGGAGGGGGGAGGAAGGAAGGAATGGAGGGAGGGAGGGAGGGAGGGAGGGTGAGGGACGGACGGACGGACGGATGGACGGATGGACGGATGGACGGATGGACGGGCGGACGGACTGGCAGGGAGGGAGGGAGGGAGTGAGGGAGTGAGGGAGGGAGGGAGGGAGGGAGGGAGGGAGGGAGGGAGAGAGGGAGGGAGGGAGGGAGGGAGGGATGAAGGAAGGAAGGAAGGAAAGAAGGGAGGAAGGAAAGAAGGAAGGAAGGAAGGAAGGAAGGAAGGAAGGGAGGGAGGGAGGAAGGGAGGGAGGGAGGGAGGGAGGGAGGGAGGGAGGGAGGGAGGGAGGGAGATAGGGAGGGAGGGAGGGAGGGAGGACGGATGGACGGACGGAATGGCGGGAAGGAGGGAGGGAAGGAGGGAGGAAGGAAGGAAGGGAGGGAGGGAGAGAGGGAGGGAGGGACGGACGGACGGACGGACGAACGGTCGGACGGAAGGAGGGAAATGATGAACGAATCAAAACTATTATTAAGAAGACAGACTAAATTGATGGAATGATGGTATGCCAGACAGATTTGCCACGACGGTATGGTGCAATAATTAGTGTGTTAGTAAGACAATAAAACAATAGAACTGGCACTCGCTTGTAAGTGGTTATATGATTAAACGCACTGGCTCAGGATCTCCCAAGGTTGGGAGATATTTTTTATTTATTTTATTGTCTGAGATTTGTTGTTTGTTTGATGGAGGCGGTATGGCCCATAACATTTGAATAATATATATCATTCATTCTGAAGGTTTTTGAAGAGATAATTTCGAATTAACCAAGATGTCACGTAGATTGGAGATTTTCTTAAAGGCTATCATTGGACGCAAATTGAGAGGTACTTTCATTTTATCCTGCAATTTATGATATTCATCTTTCAAAATTTCAGAAATTTCAACAATTTTTCGATTGTATGTTAAACTGAATGGAATAATTTCACGTTGATCAGCAATACCAGGGTCCACGTTTATGCCACTCGGCCATCTTGTTTTCAGTTGCTTAATCCAAAATGATTCTCGAAGTTTTCTTTGTTTATCAGTTTCTTCGGCCGTAGCAGAAAGAGGCAGTTGCTCAATAGGCATAATTTCAAAGTGTCTATCGACAGAATGACCAGGAAGATTGAAATGTTGAGCTACGTTGGTGTCCTCGTCGTGTCTAATATCGCAAAGGTGTCTAGTTGCTCGCCATCTTAAAGGGCATTTTGTTTCACCGACATACTGCTTTTGGCACAATTTGCAAGATATTAAATAGATAACATTTTTAGAATCGCAATCTAAATTAGACTGAAGTTAGAATTTGCTTTTGTTCTGATAACTGACAAATGTTTTCTGATTAGGTAGATAGAGGTCTAATTTACACCTCTTCTTTCCACATTTCTGAGATTGTCCTACGCCTATAATCGGACGATTGTGACGAATTTTGGTAGGCTTTTGATCGGCAGCCTTATCAGTAATAGTTTCCAAATCATGTAAAGTTTCGGATTTTATTTTGCGCAAAAATCGTGTTGAATATCCCCTCGGTTTGAGGGCTTTAAATAAGGTTCAACTTGAACGCAGATTCAAAATTCTTTCTATCACTAGAATTTCGGTGAAATCGGATAATCTGTGATTTGACAATAACTTTAAAAGTATGAAGTGGATGGAAAGATTTCTTATGCAGTAGTTGATGGGAATCGGTTGGCTTAAAGAATACTTTGTAATCAAGAAACCGACTCGTGTTATAATTTACACCTTTGTAGAGAGTAACGTCTAAAAAGTCTACGGAGGACTGGTCGATGTTGGCTTTAAGTTTGATGTTAGGATCATGATTGTTCAAAATAGTGAAAAATTCATCAAACTCTTCCCTCGAATGATTCCAGATCATAAAAATATCATCGAGGTACCGGCGGTAAAATAAGGGCTGCTTAGGACATTTGTTAAGCGCATCTTCTTCCCACTCAGCTACATAGATGTTGGCAAAACTAGGACTAAAACGTTTACCCATAGCGCATCCACAGATTTGTTGGTAGATTTCGCCAGCGAATTCAAAATCATTGCCCTTTAAACTCAGCTCCAGGAGAGCTAATATTTCGCTAGTGGGCCTATTGTTATCAGGTTATTTATCAAATGCTCTGCGAACAGAAGTCAACCCCCTTTCGATGTCATTATTTGTGTACATAGCATCGATGTCGAGGGTTATCAAGAGTGAGTTTGGTGGAATAGAAATTTTGGAGACCTCGGATAGGAAATCCTCAGTGTTGTTCAAAAAGCTGAAATGTCTATTCGCAATTGGTTGTAGGTGGTAATCAATAATTTCGCTAATTCGATAAGATTCAGAGCCGCAATCAGAGATAATAGGTCGACCCGCCGCTGTCTGTAAAAGTCGCCCAGCCAAGATGGTCCATGTTTGGCCATGTGTAAAGGATGCCAGAAGACACACCAGCACAGAGAGCCTTCGAATTCGCCCTACTCGGAGCCAGCAAACACAGAGGCAGGAGAGGACGTCACTACATAAATCTGCTAAGCGTGCTACGGGGTGACCTAAAAAAAGCAGGACTCGGGACATTCAAGTCAAGAATGGACCTGAGGAAGCTAATAATTTTGGCAGAGGACAAGACACAGTGGGCAAGAGCGAAGAAGGACTGATTGTAGCTGTAGGATGGTTTTACTACTAAAGCCACAGAATACAGTAATCATGTATATATACCTTTAGCAGTAGCACCAGTTGTTCTAACTGCCCACCTCATTGTTAGTGACGCTTATCACTTCAAAGATTTTAAACATTACTGGTCAAGTTAGCACGTAATTTTTAGCAGCAGGCAGCATCACCAACAGTAGCAGCAAAGCAGCGATAGCAGCAGCAATTTTTATTATTATTGCCAAGCATTAGTTGTAGGAACTCTGCCATTGTCAATGCACTCGCATTAGGATATAGCTCATTCAGCATCTGGACTGTAATTTTTACCTTTTTCAATTTTGGACCTGAGGGAGTTTCAAACACTGCCAATTCTGTGGCACATTCCGCCTAGTGTTTGGGGGGGGGGGGCCTAGTGTTCTACCACTTGACCAGCAGCCAGAAGTCAAAAGTCCTATATTACCTGACCAGCTTTCAACCACCTGTCTCACAAGCTCACGAATTGACTTGAATTGATGGTGTGCATTCCAAATATTAATGACAATGGTGATGATTGTTGATGATATTGACAAGGTAAATGGTGGTGGTGGTGGGGGTGGAGGTGGTGGAGGTGGTGGAGGTGGTGCTGGTCGTACTGCTGGTTGAGGAGGTGGTGGTGGTGGTGGATGAAGTGGTGGTGGTCGTGGTTGTGGCGATGGTGGCTGTGGCGGTGGCGGTGGCGGCGGTGACGATGGTGGTGGATGAGGAGGTGGTGGTGGCGTCGGCGTCAGTGGCGGCAGCGGGAGCGGCAGTGCCTGTGGTGGCCGTGGTGTTGGTTGTGGTTGTGGTGGCGGTGGTGGTTTGGGGGGGGGCGGTTGGTGGTGGATAAGGATGACGTGGTGGCTGTGGATGATACTGAGGTGGTTGAGGTGGTGGTGGTGGTGGTGGTGGTGGTGGTGGTGGTGGTGGTGGTGGTGGTGGTGGTGGTGGTGGTGGATGACAATGAGGTGGCGGTGGTCGCGTTGTTGTTGTTGTCGTCGTCGTTGTTGTTGTTGTTGTTGTTGTTGTTGCTGCTGGTGGTGGTGGTGGTTATATGATTAAACGCACTGGCTCAGGATCTCCCAAGGTTGGGAGATATTTTTTATTTATTTTATTGTCTGAGATTTGTTATGTTTGTTTGATAGAGGCGGTATGGCCTATAAAATATGAATAATATATATCATTCATTCTGAAGGTTTTTGAAGAGTTAATTTCGAATTAACCAAGATGTCACATAGATTGGAGTTTTTCTTAAAGGCTATCACTGGACGCAAATTGAGAGGTTTTTTCATTTTATCCTGCAATTTATGATATTCATCTTTCAAAATTTCTGAAATTTCAACATTTTTTCGATTGTATGTTAAACTGAATGGAATAATTTCACGTTGATCAGCAAGACCAGGGTCCACGTTTATGCCACTCGGCCATTTTGTTTTCAGTTGCTTAATCCAAAATGATTCTCGAAGTTTTCTTTGTTTATCAGTTTCTTCGGCCGTAGCAGAAAGAGGCAGTTGCTCAATAGGCATAATTTCAAAGTGTCTATCGACAGAATGACCAGGAAGATTGAAATGTTGAGCTACGTTGGTGTCCTCGTCGTGTCTAATATCGCAAAGGTGTCTAGTTGCTCGCCATCTGAAAGGGCATTTTGTTTCACCGACATACTGCTTTTGGCATAATTTGCAAGATATTAAATAGATAACATTTTTAGAATCGCAATCTAAATTAGACTGAAGTTGGAATTTGCTTTTGTTCTGATAACTGACAAATGTTGTCTGATTAGGTAGATAGAGGTCTAATTTACACCTCTTCTTTCCACATTTCTGAGATTGTCCTACGCCTATAATCGGACGATTGTGACGAATTTTGGTAGGCTTTTGATCGGCAGCCTTATCAGTAATAGTTTCCAAATCATGTAAAGTTTCGGATTTTATTTTGCGCAAAAATCGTGTTGAATATCCCCTCGGTTTGAGGGCTTTAAATAAGATGGAACACGCAGATTCAAAATTCTTTCTATCACTAGAATTTCGGTGAAACCGGATAATCTGTGATTTGATAATACCTTTAAAAGTATGAGGTGGATGGAAAGATTTCTTATGCAGTAGTTGATGGGAATCGGTGGGCTTAAAGAATACTTTGTAATCAAGAAGCCCACTCGTGTTATAATTTACACCTTTGTAGAGAGTAACGTCCAAAAAGTCTACGGACGACTGGTCAATGTTGGCTTTAAGTTTGATGTTAGGATCGTGATTGTTCAAAATAGTGAAAAATTCATCAAACTCTTCCCTCGAATGATTCCAGATCATAAAAATATCATCGAGGTAACGGCGGTAAAATAAGGGCTGCTTAGGACATTTGTTAAGCGCATCTTCTTCCCACTCAGCTACATAGATGTTGGCAAAACTAGGACTAAAACGTTTACCCATAGTGCATCCACAGATTTGTTGGTAGATTTCGCCAGCGAATTAGAAATCATTGCCCTTTAAACTCAGCTCCAGGAGAGCTAATATTTCGCTAGTGGGCCTATTGTTATCGGGATATTTATCAAATGCTCTGCGAACAGAAGACAAACCCCTTTCGATGTCAATGTTTGTGTACATAGCATCGATGTCGAGGGTTATCAAGAGTGAGTTTGGAGGAACAGAAATTTTGGAGACCTCGGATAGGAAATCCTCAGTGTTGTTCAAAAAGCTGAAATGTCTATTCGCAATTGGTTGTAGGTGGTAATCAATAATTTCACTAATTCGATAAGATTCAGAGCCGCAATCAGAGATAAAAGGTCGACCCGGTGGTATCATAGGGTCGGACCATGACTCAATAGGTTTATGAATTTTTGGCAAAAGGTAAAACGTACGTGGATTTGAATCTCGTTTAGCAGTAAGGTATTTAAACTGCTTTTTCGTTATGGCCTTTTTGTCAGCCATTTCTTGAAGGATTCCATTAAATTTATCACAATTATTTTGCCAGAGTGGTTCATCTAATTTGCGGTAGTGTTTCAGATTACTGAGTTGCCGATGTGCTTCACGAATATAATTAACCTTACGCATTACTACAGTAGCAGATCCCTTGTCAGCAGGCTTTATAACGATGTCATTGTTTTTACGCAAACCTGTTAAGGCTAAACGTTCTTGATATGACAAATTTTGATGATTTTTAGGAAATTCTAAATTTTCAACACGCTCCTTGATAGCTTTTATACTATCAAGGATCGCAGGGTCAACCAACTTCGAGTTAGGTGCCCAGCCAGTTTTTTTAACAAAAGGTAGAAAGTTGTTTTTCTTGGAATTTCGAAAAAAGTCTGCTAATTTTACACGGTGAGAAAATTCTTCAATTTCCCATAAGCCATTATCTAAAAGAGCATCTATGTCGACTTTGGGCCGTGGTGTTGGTACATATGTTAGACCAAGATTTAGCAACGATCTTTCTGCTTCAGACAATGTAGAACCAGTTAGGTTAATGATATTACCACCTAGGCCAATTTCTGGGTGGTTAGTACCCTGACCCGTAGTTAGTTTAAATTAAGGTGCGATAACCAACTATTATACATCCTATTTGCAGTGCACTCAGTCCAGTGGATGTTGTCCTCAACCACCTGAAATTCAGACACGGGGAGGCTGGGCAGGATAGGGACCTTGGCCCTTAAGGCCTCTACACGGCTGTTAACGAATTGTATGTTTCGTTTCTGGGTTGTAGTCAGGTGCTTCGAATAATTTAGTTTGGCAAAGTGAACTTTAGCCTTTGGAAATTTTGAACGCATGGTACTAAACAGATTCTCAATTCTTTGGGAGGTGTCATGCTGAAGTTCGTCCTTATCATTAATTCCGATGTTAAGGATGATACGCTGAGGTTGGAAGACCTCATTGTGTTTTCTAACCATATTCCTAATGTGGTTTATCTTAGCACCTGGATAGATTGCTACCTGCATATCTGGATGAGGTGTCTGATTGATACGAGCTAAATTTGAAGACCCAATCAGCAGAATCTTCTTGTTCAGAGTAGGAAGGCGCCATTCATTCTTATTATCCACCACGAACCGAAACTTGTAGAAAGACCTATGCTCTTTGGGTGTATCCCTAGGCGTAGGTTTGGGCTTAGGTGTGGGCGTAAATTTAGGTTGTGGTGGCTTGGACCTCAGCGTCGACGATCTGGTCTTTTGACCAGGTCGCTCAGTAGCTGCTCTCTGTGGAAGGGGAGGAAACTCGACTGGGGACAGTGGCGAGACCGGAAGAGGGATCTGACTAGGATCCACATGAGCGGACACTGACGGTGACCATGCTGGCAGTGGAATCAGGAGCGGATCCACCACAGGAGACTGCAGGGGGAACACTGGTGAGCTCTGGTTATTCACCCGCTTAACTACTGGAGGACTCTCAGTGGGTGACCTATTCCGTTTCCGATTTGATTGTGGGATGACTGGTACGGTCAAGGCTTAACTTGCAGTCGGTGTGCCTGGTAGGGCCACAGAGGGCCCTGCAGTTGATGTTCCTGGTAACGTCACAGGTGACCCTACAGGGGGTGTTGTACTATGGCAGGTTCTAAAATGTGGATCAAAAGGTCTGATGAAATCATAAAACTGATCAATTGATGAAGAATGAAACTTCCTGCCATAGTTATTTCGGGCCCAATTTATTGCTGTGGTCTTCGCTCTACCTAATTCTAAATTTGGTTTGGACTGAGCTTCGATGAGGAGGGACATAAGACGACCAAGCTGGAAATTATAGTGACTAATGTTAACATGGAGTAAAGATATGGCCCATTTCAAATTTGCTGCTAAGATGTCCTTACGGACCTCGGCGTTTGGCATCGCTGGTTTACAGAAGAAATTCTGTCTCTCTAACTCTGACACTTTCCAGCTCAATCCAGGAGGCAAACTGCCCCTACGTACATGAGCATTCAAGATGCCAAGGTGATGAAAACATTGTATAATCATGTAGTAACACTTGGTTAGTGCAGCCTGGGCAGATGGCGGGCGACTGTCGTTAGACCTCCTGTCATCCCGTCTTCTACTCTTGCTAACTCCAGCCATAATGTTACTAGTTAGATAATTCAATGTTTCTGCCACTAAAATCTACAAGAATACCAAAAAATTGAGGGGACCTAATGGAATCGTGAACCAAGGGAAGTCTATCGAATTACAAGCCTAACAAAATCTACAAGCGCATCAAAAATCTATCGCTGAAAAAAGAAGGTTATGATTAAGCATGTTAATATTTAAATAATTCATATAAACTATCAAAGGATAATTGTGTATATTACCAATAATCCTATGCACCGTCGTGAAGTGGGCGACCGGTTTCGACAAGGTTTGTCAGCTTCAGGCCACAGAACAAATCTGCCTGTCCACCAAAAATCTGTCTATTTATTAGAATTGATGGCCTTAGATTAGTGTTCAATTGTACTTTGAAAATTTTAAATTCTATTCACATCAAAGATTTGGACTGCCACAGATGTTTAAAAAACGATTGTCTAAATCCATTGACGTTGATTGAGTTCTAAGGTTTCTGAGTGGGCTTCCAGTAATACTCTCATGAATGAGTGGCGGTTGATCAAAGAGATCAAGCCATGCATATTAACCCAGTGAGATCGATTCTGTTTGTTCAGAAGGTGTCCCTTTCTGAACGAGGTTCTAGTATCAGTCTGTTGATTGATCAAAGGGATCACACAACGGTCATTGATCATTTGAACAGTGAACTATATTTCAAAAGGTGTTGTTGGACTTTGTTTCCAAGTCTTTTGAAGTCGAATTTAGGAAAGAACATTTTTTAATTTCCAACAATTAGATAATTGTCTATAACATTTAGACTAGTAGGAGTCAAGTGTATTTGAAAGATTTAATGAGCAATATGAATTTCGAGTTCCCTCCATCCATCCATCCACCCACCCACCCACCCACCCACCAACCCATCCACCCACCCACCCACCCATCCATCCACCCACCCATCCATCGACCCACCCATCCATCCGTTCATCCACCCAACCACCCATCAATCCAACCATCAATCCATCCATCAATCCATCCAGTTAATGAAGGAAGGAGTGACAGAAGAAAGATAAAGGAAGAAAGGATGGATGAATTAAGGAAGGAAGAAAGGACGGATGAAGGAAGAACGGATGGATGAAGGAAGGAAGGAAGAAGGGGCGGATGAAGGAATGAAGGAGGGAGAGAGGGAGGGATGGTGGGGGAGTGACGGTGGAACGGAGGGGTGAGGATCGAGGAATGGAGGAAGGAAGGAAGGAAGAATGGAGGGAGGGAGGAAGGGAGGGAGGGAGGGGGAGAAGGAATGGAGGGAGGAAAGAAGGAAAGAATGAAGGAAGGATGAACGGATGGACGGAAGGGCGGGAATGAGGGAGGGAGGGAGGGAGGAAGGAAGGAGGGAGGGAAGGAGGGAATGAAGGAAGAATGGAGGAAGGGAGGAAGGAAGGAAGAATGGAGGTAGGGAGGGAGGAGGGAAGGAAGAATGGAGGGATGGCTGGAGGGAGTGATGGTGGGACGGAGGGGGTGGGGATCGAGGAATGAGGGATGGAGGAAGGGAGGGAGGGAGGGAGGGAGGGAGGGAGGGAGGTAAGGAAGGAATGAATGAAGGAAGAATGGATGAATGAAGGAAGGAAGAATGGAGGGAGGGAGGGAGGAAGGGAGGGAGGGGGGAAAGGAAGGAAGGGAGGGAGGAAAGAATGAAGGAAGGACGAACGGATGGACGGAAGGGCGGGAATGAGGGAGGGAGGGAGGGAGGGAGGGAGGGAGGGGGGGGAGGGAGGGAGGAAGGAAGGAAGGAAGGAAGGAAGAAAGGAGGGCGGGAGGGATGGAAGGAGAAATGGAGGGAGGGCGGGAGGGAGGGGGGAACGGAGGGCGCGAGGGAGGGAGGAAGAGGGCGAGGAAGGAAAGAAGGAAGGAGGGACGGATGTATTGACGGACGTGGGGGAATGAGGGAGGGAGGGAGGGAGGGAGGGAGGGAGGGAGGGAGGGATGGAGGAAGGAAGGAAGGAAGGAAGGAAGGAAGGAAAGAAGGAAGGAAGGAAGGATTGAAGGAAGGAAGGAAGGGAGGGAGGGAGGGAGGGAGGGAGGGAGGGAGGGAGGGAGGGAGGGAGGGAGGACGGATGGACGGACGGAATGGCGGGAGGGAAGGAGGGATGGGGGAGGGAGGGAGGATGGATGGAGGGAATGAAGGGAGGATGGAAGGAAGGAGATGATGAACGAATCAAAACTATTATTAAGAAGACAGACTAAATTGATGGAATGATGGTATGCCAGACAGATTTGCCACGACGGTATGGTGCAATAATTAGTGTGTTAGGAAGACAATAAAACAATAGAACTGGCACTCGCTAGTAGGTGGTTATATGATTAAACGCACTGGCTCAGGATCTCCCAAGGTTGGGAGATATTTTTTATTTATTTTATTGTCTGAGATTTGTTATGTTTGTTTGATAGAGGCGGTATGGCCTATAAAATATGAATAATATATATCATTCATTCTGAAGGTTTTTGAAGAGTTAATTTCGAATTAACCAAGATGTCACGTAGATTGGAGTTTTTCTTAAAGGCTATCACTGGACGCAATTTATGATATTCATCTTTCAAAATTTCTGAAATTTCAACATTTTTTCGATTGTATGTTAAACTGAATGGAATAATTTCACGTTGATCAGCAAGACCAGGGTCCACGTTTATGCCACTCGGCCATTTTGTTTTCAGTTGCTTAATCCAAAATGATTCTCGAAGTTTTCTTTGTTTATCAGTTTCTTCGGCCGTAGCAGAAAGAGGCAGTTGCTCAATAGGCATAATTTCAGTGTCTATCGACAGAATGACCAGGAAGATTGAAATGTTGAGCTACGTTGGTGTCCTCGTCGTGTCTAATATCGCAAAGGTGTCTAGTTGCTCGCCATCTGAAAGGGCATTTTGTTTCACCGACATACTGCTTTTGGCATAATTTGCAAGATATTAAATAGATAACATTTTTAGAATCGCAATCTAAATTAGACTGAAGTTGGAATTTGCTTTTGTTCTGACAAATGTTGTCTGATTAGGTAGATAGAGGTCTAATTTACACCTCTTCTTTCCACATTTCTGAGATTGTCCTACGCCTATAATCGGACGATTGTGACGAATTTTGGTAGGCTTTTGATCGGCAGCCTTATCAGTAATAGTTTCCAAATCATGTAAAGTTTCGGATTTTATTTTGCGCAAAAATCGTGTTGAATATCCCCTCGGTTTGAGGGCTTTAAATAAGGTTCAACTTGAACGCAGATTCAAAATTCTTTCTATCACTAGAATTTCGGTGAAATCGGATAATCTGTGATTTGACAATACCTTTAAAAGTATGAGGTGGATGGAAAGATTTCTTATGCAGTAGTTGATGGGAATCGGTTGGCTTAAAGAATACTTTGTAATCAAGAAACCGACTCGTGTTATAATTTACACCTTTGTAGAGAGTAACGTCTAAAAAGTCTACGGAGGACTGGTCGATGTTGGCTTTAAGTTTGATGTTAGGATCATGATTGTTCAAAATAGTGAAAAATTCATCAAACTCTTCCCTCGAATGATTCCAGATCATAAAAATATCATCGAGGTACCGGCGGTAAAATAAGGGCTGCTTAGGACATTTGTTAAGCGCATCTTCTTCCCACTCAGCTACATAGATGTTGGCAAAACTAGGACTAAAACGTTTACCCATAGCGCATCCACAGATTTGTTGGTAGATTTCGCCAGCGAATTCAAAATCATTGCCCTTTAAACTCAGCTCCAGGAGAGCTAATATTTCGCTAGTGGGCCTATTGTTATCGGGTTATTTATCAAATGCTCTGCGAACAGAAGTCAACCCCCTTTCGATGTCATTATTTGTGTACATAGCATCGATGTCGAGGGTTATCAAGAGTGAGTTTGGTGGAATAGAAATTTTGGAGACCTCGGATAGGAAATCCTCAGTGTTGTTCAAAAAGCTGAAATGTCTATTCGCAATTGGTTGTAGGTGGTAATCAATAATTTCGCTAATTCGATAAGATTCAGAGCCGCAATCAGAGATAATAGGTCGACCCGCCGCTGTCTGTAAAAGTCGCCCAGCCAATATGGTCCATGTTTGGCCATGTGTAAAGGATGCCAGAAGACACACCAGCACAGAGAGCCTTCGAATTCGCCCTACTCGGAGCCAGCAAACACAGAGGCAGGAGAGGACGTCACTACATAAATCTGCTAAGCGTGCTACGGGGTGACCTAAAAAAAGCAGGACTCGGGACATTCAAGTCAAGAATGGACCTGAGGAAGCTAATAATTTTGGCAGAGGACAAGACACAGTGGGCAAGAGCGAAGAAGGACTGATTGTAGCTGTATGATGGTTTTACTACTAAAGCCACAGAATACAGTAATCATGTATATATACCTTTAGCAGTAGCACCAGTTGTTCTAACTGCCCACCTCATTGTTAGTGACGCTTATCACTTCAAAGATTTTAAACTTTACTGGTCAAGTTAGCACGTAATTTTTAGCAGCAGGCAGCATCACCAACAGTAGCAGCAAAGCAGCGATAGCAGCAGCAATTTTTATTATTATTGCCAAGCATTAGTTGTAGGAACTCTGCCATTGTCAATGCACTCGCATTAGGATATAGCTCATTCAGCATCTGGACTGTAATTTTTACCTTTTTCAATTTTGGACCTGAGGGAGTTTCAAACACTGCCAATTCTGTGGCACATTCCGCCTAGTGTTTGGGGGGGGGGGCCTAGTGTTCTACCACTTGACCAGCAGCCAGAAGTCAAAAGTCCTATATTACCGGACCAGCTTTCAACCACCTGTCTCACAAGCTCACGAATTGACTTGAATTGATGGTGTGCATTCCAAATATTAATGACAATGGTGATGATTGTTGATGATATTGACAAGGTAAATGGTGGTGGTGGTGGTGGTGGTGGTGGAGGTGGTGGAGGTGGTGCTGGTGCTGGTCGTACTGCTGGTTGAGGAGGTGGTGGTGGTGGTGGATGAAGTGGTGGTGGTCGTGGTTGTGGCGATGGTGGCTGTGGCGGTGGCGGTGGCGGCGGTGACGATGGTGGTGGATGAGGATGAGGAGGTGGTGGTGGTGGCGTCGGCGTCAGTGGCGGCAGCGGGAGCGGCAGTGCCTGTGGTGGTGGCCGTGGTGTTGGTTGTGGTTGTGGTGGCGGTGGTGGTTTGGGGGGGGGCGGTTGGTGGTGGATAAGGATGACGTGGTGGCTGTGGATGATACTGAGGTGGTTGTGGTGGTGGTGGTGGTGGTGGTGGTGGTGGTGGTGGTGGTGGTGGTGGTGGTGGTGGTGGTGGTGGTGGTGGATGACAATGAGGTGGCGGTGGTCGCGTTGTTGTTGTTGTTGTTGTTGTTGTCGTCGTCGTTGTTGTTGTTGTTGTTGTTGTTGCTGCTGGTGGTGGTTATATAATTAAACGCACTGGCTCAGGATCTCCCAAGGTTGGGAGATATTTTTTATTTATTTTATTGTCTGAGATTTGTTATGTTTGTTTGATAGAGGCGGTATGGCCTATAAAATATGAATAATATATATCATTCATTCTGAAGGTTTTTGAAGAGTTAATTTCGAATTAACCAAGATGTCACGTAGATTGGAGTTTTTCTTAAAGGCTATCACTGGACGCAAATTGAGAGGTTTTTTCATTTTATCCTGCAATTTATGATATTCATCTTTCAAAATTTCAGAAATTTCAACATTTTTTCGATTGTATGTTAAAGTGAATGGAATAATTTCACGTTGATCAGCAAGACCAGGGTCCACGTTTATGCCACTCGGCCATTTTGTTTTCAGTTGCTTAATCCAAAATGATTCTCGAAGTTTTCTTTGTTTATCAGTCTCTTCGGCCGTAGCAGAAAGAGGCAGTTGCTCAATAGGCATAATTTCAAAGTGTCTATCGACAGAATGACCAGGAAGATTGAAATGTTGAGCTACGTTGGTGTCCTCGTCGTGTCTAATATCGCAAAGGTGTCTAGTTGCTCGCCATCTGAAAGGGCATTTTGTTTCACCGACATACTGCTTTTGGCATAATTTGCAAGATATTAAATAGATAACATTTTTAGAATCGCAATCTAAATTAGACTGAAGTTGGAATTTGCTTTTGTTCTGATAACTGACAAATGTTGACTGATTAGGTAGATAGAGGTCTAATTTACACCTCTTCTTTCCACATTTCTGAGATTGTCCTACGCCTATAATCGGACGATTGTGACGAATTTTGGTAGGCTTTTGATCGGCAGCCTTATCAGTAATAGTTTCCAAATCATGTAAAGTTTCGGATTTTATTTTGCGCAAAAATCGTGTTGAATATCCCCTCGGTTTGAGGGCTTTAAATAAGGTGGAACACGCAGATTCAAAATTCTTTCTATCACTAGAATTTCGGTGAAATCGGATAATCTGTGATTTGATAATACCTTTAAAAGTATGAGGTGGATGGAAAGATTTCTTATGCAGTAGTTGATGGGAATCGGTGGGCTTAAAGAATACTTTGTAATCAAGAAGCCCACTCGTGTTATAATTTACACCTTTGTAGAGAGTAACGTCCAAAAAGTCTACCGACGACTGGTCGATGTTGGCTTTAAGTTTGATGTTAGGATCGTGATTGTTCAAAATAGTGAAAAATTCATCAAACTCTTCCCTCGAATGATTCCAGATCATAAAAATATCATCGAGGTAACGGCGGTAAAATAAGGGCTGCTTAGGACATTTGTTAAGCGCATCTTCTTCCCACTCAGCTACATAGATGTTGGCAAAACTAGGACTAAAACGTTTACCCATAGCGCATCCACAGATTTGTTGGTAGATTTCGCCAGCGAATTCGAAATCATTGCCCTTTAAACTCAGCTCCAGGAGAGCTAATATTTCGCTAGTGGGCCTATTGTTATCAGGATATTTATCAAATGCTCTGCGAACAGAAGTCAAACCCCTTTCGATGTCAATGTTTGTGTACATAGCATCGATGTCGAGGGTTATCAAGAGTGAGTTTGGAGGAACAGAAATTTTGGAGACCTCGGATAGGAAATCCTCAGTGTTGTTCAAAAAGCTGAAATGTCTATTCGCAATTGGTTGTAGGTGGTAATCAATAATTTCACTAATTCGATAAGATTCAGAGCCGCAATCAGAGATAATAGGTCGACCCGGTGGTATCATAGGGTCGGACCATGACTCAATAGGTTTATGAATTTTTGGCAAAAGGTAAAACGTACGTGGATTTGAATCTCGTTTAGCAGTAAGGTATTTAAACTGCTTTTTCGTTATGGCCTTATTGTCAGCCATTTCTTTAAGGATTCCATTAAATTTATCACAATTATTTTGCCAGAGTGGTTCGTCTAATTTGCGGTAGTGTTTCAGATTACTGAGTTGCCGATGCGCTTCACGAATATAATTATCCTTACGCATTATTACAGTAGCAGATCCCTTGTCAGCAGGCTTTATAATGATGTCATTGTTTTTACGCAAACCTGTTAAGGCTAAACGTTCTTGATATGACAAATTTTGATGATTTTTAGGAAATTCTAAATTTTCAACACGCTCCTTGATAGCTTTTATACTATCAAGGATCGCAGGGTCAACCAACTTCGAGTTAGGTGCCCAGCCAGTTTTTTCAACAAAAGGTAGAAAGTTGTTTTTCTTGGAATTTCGAAAAAAGTCTGCTAATTTTACACGGTGAGAAAATTCTTCAATTTCCCATAAGCCATTATCTAAAAGAGCATCTATGTCGACTTTGGGCCGTGGTGTTGGTACATATGTTAGACCAAGATTTAGCAACGATCTTTCTGCTTCAGACAATGTAGAACCAGTTAGGTTAATGATATTACCACCTAGGCCAATTTCTGGGTGGTTAGTACCCTGACCCGTAGTTAGTTTAAATTAAGGTGTGATAACCAACTATTATACATCCTATTTGCAGTACACTCAGTCCAGTGGATGTTGTCCTCAACCACCTGAAATTCAGACACGGGGAGGCTGGGCAGGATAGGGACCTTGGACCTTAAGGCCTCTACACGGCTGTTAACGAATTGTATGTTTCGTTTCTGGGTTGTAGTCAGGTGCTTCGAATAATTTAGTTTGGCAAAGTGAACTTTAGCCTTTGGAAATTTTGAACGCATGGTACTAAACAGATTCTCAATTCTCTGGGAGGTGTCATGCTGAAGTTCGTCCTTATCATTAATTCCGATGTTAAGGATGATACGCTGAGGTTGGAAGACCTCATTGTATTTTCTAACAATATTCCTAATGTGGTTTATCTTAGCACCTGGATATATTGCTACCTGCATATCTGGATGAGGTGTCTGATTGATACGAGCTAAATTTGAAGACCCAATCAGCAGAATCTTCTTGTTCAGGGTAGGAAGGCGCCATTCACTCTTGTTATCCACCACGAACCGAAACTTGTAGAAAGACCTATGCTCTTTGGGTGTATCCCTAGGCGTAGGTTTGGGCTTAGTTGTGGGCGTAAACTTAGGTTGTGGTGGCTTGGACCTCGGCGTCGACGACCTGGTCTTTTGACCAGGTCGGTCAGTGGCTGCTCTCTGTGGAAGGGGAGGAAACTCGACTGGGGACAGTGGCGAGACCGGAAGAGGGATCTGACTAGGATCCACATGAGCAGACACTGACGGTGACCATTGTGGCAGTGGAATCAGGAGCGGATCCACCACCGGAGACTGCAGGGGGAACACTGGTGAGCACTGGTTATTCACCCGCTTAACTACTGGGGGACTCTCAGTGGGTGACCTATTCCGTTTCCGATTTGATTGTGGGATGACTGGTATGGTCAAGGCTGACCTTGTAGTCGGTGTGACTGGTAGGGCCACAGAGGGCCCTGCAGTTGATGTTCCTGGTAAGGTCACAGGTGACCCTACAGGGGGTGTTGTACTATGGCAGGTTCTAAAATGCGGATCAAAAGGTCTAATGAAATCATAAAACTGATCAATTGATGAAGAATGAAACTTCCTGCCATAGTTATTTCGGGCCCAATTTATTGCTGTGGTCTTCGCTCTACCTAATTCTAAATTTGGTTTGGACTGAGCTTCGATGAGGAGCGACATAAGACGACCAAGCTGGAAATTATAGTGACTAATGTTAACCTGGATTAAAGATATGGCCCATTTCAAATTTGCTGCTAAGATATCCTTACGGACCTCGGCGTTTGGCATCGCTGGTTTACAGAAGAAATTCTGTCTCTCTAACTCTGACACTTTCCAGCTCAATCCAGGAGGCAAACTGCCCCTACGTACATGAGCATTCAAGATGCCAAGGTGGTGAAAACATTGTATAATCATGTAGTAACACTTGGTTAGTGCAGCCTGGGCAGATGGCGGGCGACTGTCGTTAGACCTCCTGTCATCCCGTCTTCTACTCTTGCTAACTCCAGCCATAATGTTACTAGTTAGATAATTCAATGTTTCTGCCACTAAAATCTAAACGAATACCAAAAAATTGAGGGGACCTAATGGAATCGTGAACCAAGGGAAGTCTATCGAATTACAAGCCTAACAAAATCTACAAGCGCATCAAAAATCTATCGCTGAAAAAAGAAGGTTATGATTAAGCATGTTAATATTTAAATAATTCATATAAACTATCAAAGGATAATTGTGTATATTACCAATAATCCTATGCACCGTCGTGAAGTGGGCGACCGGTTTCGACAAGGTTTGTCAGCTTCAGGCCACAGAACAAATCTGCCTGTCCACCAAAAATCTGTCTATTTATTAGAATTGATGGCCTTATGGATGTGGCTTAGATTAGTGTTCAATTGTACTTTGAAAATTTTAAATTTTATTCACATTAAAGAGTTGGACTGCCACAGATGTTTAAATTGTCTAAATCCATTGACGTTGATTGAGTTCTCTAAGGTTTCTGAGTGGGCTTCCAGTAATACTCTCATGAATGAGTGGCGGTTGATCAAAGAGATCAAGCCATGCATATTAACCCAGTGAGCTCGATTCTGTTTGTTCAGAACGAGGTTCTATTATCGGTCTGTTGATTGATCAAAGGGATCCCACAACGGTCATTAATCATTTGAACAGTGAACTCTATTTCAAAAGGTGTTGTTGGACTTTGTTTTCAAGTCTTTTGAAGTCGAATTTAGGAAAGAACATTTTTTAATTTCCAACAATAAAATAATTGTCTATAGAATTTAGACTAGTAGGATTCACGTGTATTTGATAGATTTAATGAGCAATATGAATTTCGAGTTCCTTCCATCCATCCATCCATCCATCCATCCACCCACCCACCAACCCATCCACCCACCCATCCATCGACCCACCCATCCATCGACCCACCCATCCATCCATCCATCCATCCAACCATCCATCAATCCATCCATCCATTCAGTTAATGAAGGAAGGAGTGACAGAAGGAAGACAAATGAAGAAAGGATGGATGAAGTAAGGAAGGAAGAAAGGAAGAATGGAGGGAGGGAGGGATGGCGGGAGGGAATGAGGGTGGGGGGGGGTCGAGGATCGATGAAGGAGGGAGGGAGGGAGGAAGGAAGGCAGGAAGAAAGGAAGAATGGAGGGAGGGAGGGATGGCGGGAGGGAATGAGGGTGGGACGGGGGGGGGAAGGATCGATGAAGGAGGGAGGGAGGGAGGGAGGAAGGAAGGCAGGCAGGAAGGAAGGAAGGGATGGTGGAAGGGAGTGAGGGTGGGACAGAGGGTGCGAGGATCGAGGGAGGAGGGAGGGAGGGAGGAAGGAAGGAATGAAGTCGAATTTAGGAAAGCACATTTTTTAATTTCCAACAATAAAATAATTGTCTATAGAATTTAGACTAGTAGGATTCACGTGTATTTGATAGATTTAATGAGCAATATGAATTTCGAGTTCCTTCCATCCATCCATCCATCCACCCACCCACCAACCCATCCATCGACCCACCCATCCATCGACCCACCCATCCATCCATCCATCCAACCATCCATCAATCCATCCATCCATTCAGTTAATGAAGGAAGGAGTGACAGAAGGAAGACAAATGAAGAAAGGATGGATGAAGTAAGGAAGGAAGAATGGAGGGAGGGAGGGATGGCGGGAGGGAATGAGGGTGGGACGGGGGGGGGTCGAGGATCGATGAAGGAGGGAGGGAGGGAGGAAGGAAGGCAGACAGAAAGGAAGAATGGAGGGAGGGAGGGATGGCGGGAGGGCATGAGGGTGGGACGGGGGGGATCGATGAAGGAGGGAGGGAGGGAGGAAGGAAGGAAGGGATGGTGGAAGGGAGTGAGGGTGGGACAGAGGGTGCGAGGATCGAGGGAGGAGGGAGGGAGGGAGGGAGGGAGGAAGGAAGGAAGGAAGGAATGAAGAAGAATGGAGGGAGGGACGGAGGGAGGGAGGGAGGGGGAAGGGAGGAAGGAAGGACAGAATGAAGGAAGGACAGACGGATGGACGGACGGGCGGGAATGAGGGAGGGAGGAAGGATGGATGGATTGAGGAGGGAAGGAAGGAAGGAGGAAGGAAGAATGGAGGGAGTCAGGGAGGGATGGAGGGCGGGAGGGAGGGATGGAGGGAGGGGGGAGGGAGGGAGGAAGGAGGGAGAAGGAAGGAAGGAATGGAGGAAGGAATTGAGGGAGGGGGAGGGAGGGAAAGAGCGAGGAAGGAAGGAAGGAAGGAAGGAAGGACGGACGGACGGACGGACGGACGGACGGACGGACGGACGGACGGACGAACGGGCGGGTGGGAGGGAGGGAGGGAGGGATGAAAGAAGGAAGGAAGGAAGGAAGGAAGGAAGGAAGGAAAGAAGGAAGGAAGGAAGGAATGAAGGACGGGTGGGAATGGGGTGGGAATGAGGGAGGGAATGAGGGTGGGAAGGAAGGAAGGTGGGAAGGAAGGAAGGAAGGAGGGAGGGAGGGAGGAGGGAGGAGGGGAGAGAGGGAGGAGGGAAGGAAGGAAGGAAGGGAGGGAGGGAGGGAGGGAGAAAGGGAGTGAAGGAAGGAAGGAAGGAAGGAAGGGACGGAGGAGGGAGGGAAGGAGTCAGGGAATGGCGGGAATGAAGGAGGGATGGAGGGAGGGAGGGAGGACGGAAGGAGGGAGGGAAGGAAGGAAGGAAATGATGAACGGATCAAAACTATTGTTAAGAAGACAGACTAAATTGATGGAATGATGGTATGCCAGACAGATTTGCCACGACGGTATGGTGCAATAACTAGTGTGTTAGTAAGACAATAAAACAATAGAACTGGCACTCGCTTGTAGGTGGTTATATAATTAAACGCACTGGCTCAGGATCTCCCAAGGTTGGGAGATATTTTTTATTTATTTTATTGTCTGAGATTTGTTATGTTTGTTTGATAGAGGCGGTATGGCCTATAAAATATGAATAATATATATCATTCATTCTGAAGGTTTTTGAAGAGTTAATTTCGAATTAACCAAGATGTCACGTAGATTGGAGTTTTTCTTAAAGGCTATCACTGGACGCAAATTGAGAGGTTTTTTCATTTTATCCTGCAATTTATGATATTCATCTTTCAAAATTTCTGAAATTTCAACATTTTTTCGATTGTATGTTAAACTGAATGGAATAATTTCACGTTGATCAGCAAGACCAGGGTCCACGTTTATGCCACTCGGCCATTTTGTTTTCAGTTGCTTAATCCAAAATGATTCTCGAAGTTTTCTTTGTTTATCAGTCTCTTCGGCCGTAGCAGAAAGAGGCAGTTGCTCAATAGGCATAATTTCAGTGTCTATCGACAGAATGACCAGGAAGATTGAAATGTTGAGCTACGTTGGTGTCCTCGTCGTGTCTAATATCGCAAAGGTGTCTAGTTGCTCGCCATCTGAAAGGGCATTTTGTTTCACCGACATACTGCTTTTGGCATAATTTGCAAGATATTAAATAGATAACATTTTTAGAATCGCAATCTAAATTAGACTGAAGTTGGAATTTGCTTTTGTTCTGACAAATGTTGTCTGATTAGGTAGATAGAGGTCTAATTTACACCTCTTCTTTCCACATTTCTGAGATTGTCCTACGCCTATAATCGGACGATTGTGACGAATTTTGGTAGGCTTTTGATCGGCAGCCTTATCAGTAATAGTTTCCAAATCATGTAAAGTTTCGGATTTTATTTTGCGCAA